>CM043120.1:28192158-28632483 GCA_023701765.1 Hylyphantes graminicola | reverse complement strand
ATTCTGAAAACCGAAAATGGCGGGACATTCCCTAGCGGAGGAAAACTATGAGAGGCAAGTAAATATTTCAAAACTGTAAGACTACAGAGAGTTTTTAAAATTTTATGAGAAAAATCCCTTAGTTTAGTGGGTTTAACCGTTTTCCATCAAATAAGGCAGTTGCCCTTACAAATTGAAGGGCATATGCCAGTAAATTTACAGGCTTTTTTATATTGAAGTATCAAGTTATAATTAATCTATCGTTAACTTTTTTACGAAAGCCTCGTCAAACTGTTATACAGTAAGGATTTCAAAGTTATCCTAAAGGGCCTAAGTTACAACAATCCATTGACCCAAATGGAGTATATGGTTTATTAAAGTTTAATCTCGTTTTATTTTGATTTTATTTATTATGACACACACCCCTAACAGATTTTCACCCAATTATAAGACTGAGATAAGTACAAATTACAACCAAGCCTTACCCGGTATTTGAACCCAGACTTCTTACTCTGCTGTCCAGAGCTATAACCGTTATACTGAGGTATAATGCTTTGGTAGTAGGATGCAGCTAGTTTTGCTAATAGGATGCATTTCAGTAAAGTCAAACTTGTGACTTACTTTTATTCGACATTTAAATAAAGTGTGATTCAGGTTTTAATTTACACACATCTACGGAAAACCTATTCATCCAAACCGCACAATTCTAAGGTAACCAAGGTCATCCAAAATGAATCTGCTGTTAGTTACATTTATCTCCAAATAGTAGGGTGAGGTGTCAAAGGAAAGCTTTAAAAAGAGTCAGTTATTGTGAGTTCGAATATCTCTTTGTCACGCCAGGAAACGCGATGCCATCAGAAATAAATTGGCAGCTTCTCAAAAAAGGGCCCTGCAAAGGAATAATTTCCACTGCAATATTCGGCGAGCGCTATTCTTGATCGGTCGCCAAATTCATCGGTCCCAAATGAAGTGGTGGTTTATGTGTGATTTGTAGATGAATAGTTACTGAGCTTTTCCGTTGTAGCACGTTGAGAGTCTTGAAATACAAAGGAGATATCCGGCAAAATTTAATTTTTTTTTTGTCTTTGAGGTGATACTTAAATTTATTTACGTTAGAATAATATGATGTTTTGGAATAGTATTAGAAAATCACACAAAAATAAAAGGAATATAAAAGAATTATCCAATTGTTGGACATCGGTCATACGTCATTCGAAGAATATACGACATTCAACGATAAGACAATACGACATTCAACGAAGGTCGAAGTCATAAGACATTCAACGATAATCACGTTGATGACCTCAAGCTGATTCTACCACGTTTTTTTAGTTAATTTTAAACATTCCAAATTAATATTAGTTTCGTTAATAGGTTTAATTTTTCAAAACTGTTTTTAGAATCTTAGTTTGCAGTTTTATAATATGAGAACATCAATATTAGAAATGATTGGTTAAATTTATAGGGTGCTTAAAGAAAACCACTGCAATTGGTATAGTTTTTCGAACTCTATTTAACTCAGAATTTTGTCAAAACTTGATTGCGATTGAACTGACTATACTTTTAGAAATAGAAAGTTTCATAAAAATATAAAAGTAGTTAGAGAAGAGAGATTTGAAAATAAAAGATAGAAGTTAATGCTAAAGAACACATTATTTTTTTATATATAAAATACGAAAAATAAATGTTAACGCTCAATGAATAAACATAGATAAAAACAAGAGATAGGGACATTATAGTTTTTTATTTAAACTTTCCCAAGTTGTATGGGGTATTTTCCACAAAACATGTTGAAAAGTTTTATTCGAGGGTTCGTTTTACGACATTAGGAAAAGTCACGTTAAATGGTTTTCGTTGTTCAGAAAATAACGAGGTTATTTTGAACGAAAAAGACAGGATTTTATTCAAAAGTTTTGAAAAGTTGAAATAATATTTTATTTAACTCACGATTTACTTTTGCAGTTTTAGGTATTCAAAAACTTAAAAGAGCAAGAAATGGAATGAAATATAGGCAACAGTTTATTTTACAGAGAGAGAGAGAGAGAGAGAGAGAGAGAGAGAGAGAGAGAGAGACAGAGTATTTTATGGTTAGATTTTACTAAAATAGGAAATTATAAAAGAACAACTTTTCAGTTTTAAAGGTGGCTAGATTTGAATGGTACAGTTGATATAGCTTCTAACTACCGCTTAGAACTTAGACTACTGTTACAAATAACTTAACTACTGTTAGAAATTAGAACGATTGTATAAAACTATGGGGATTTGACTAAGACGAACTTTTGTAACAGCGAATTTTCATTTAGTTATGCCCAAGGAATATTGAAATTAATGCTTAAGGCAAATAATTAATCCTCACACATATTAATTTCTAAATAAGATCCAAATATGACACGTACAGTTTACTTGAATTTATGTTGCACTAGATCTAAAAGAATGTATTGCAGATAGAACTCTTAGTTTTTGACTGCGATGTCCCTTAAGGATACTTTTGTAATACCATTCCCATATGCCTCCCGAAATCAATTTTAAAAATCTTGGCCTGAATATTGCTCTATTATTCAATACTCAACAAACCTTTGCTTTCCGAGGGTTCTAAACTTTGCCTGATTTCAACTATTGGCCGTTTTATTGACAAAGCAATTACAAAAAAGCAAAATATTTTTTTTTGCTACAAATAATCCATAAAAAATCAAATCTTTTCTTCTTCATTTAAGTTGACATATTAACTGAGAAAATTAAACTGTTAATTCTTAATAATAAAATACCAGTAAAATGTTAACGTATGTAAACATTGTTGTTAATTCATAGTAAATCTTTTTAGTCAAACAAACAGTATCATGATTATTTTGATAAAGTAATTTAAACATATTTTTTATTTAAAGAGAAATGTATACAAGAAGTTATTTAGCAAGATTCTCTCGCAGCCAGATAAAATAATTAAAAAAATATTTTTGCTACGTGGAATAAGTAATTAGTTTTTTCATTCTCAATTAATGTTCAATTAAGGGTTTCAATTTACAAACACTTTTATTTATGTTGGGTCCTTTTTTATATACTAAGTTCTTACAGCTAAATACTACTTAGTAAATTATTTACACTATTTTTTTTATAAGCAAGTATTTTCGGTATAAAAACTGAAGTTAATTAAAATAATAAATATTTGCTCGCTCTCTTAATGTTGCAAGACTATTCTTGAGTTTTTAACCAGTAAATAACTTATTGGATAAAATTAAATTCTAATATATATGGTACGCTATGATTTTTGAATTTTTATTGTATTGTAACAGAATCGATAAATTAGTTTCGAAATTCTTAAATTATGTTATAGTGAATAAAGTAAACGTATACGTATACATAAACTGGTCTTTTAATTTTCCACGTTTTGAAAGTTGATTATAATTAATAAAAAACTATTTGCTTCATTGTATTTTATTGATTAAACACATCTATATTAGAACACATTGTCACTTAAATTCAATTTTTTTTAATTCTCAAAATACGACAAACATTCATGCTATTTAACCATTATGCTGCTTTTTACAATAAACCTGCATAACCTTCATTAGATTATGCCTCTCGAAATGGCTGCAGAATCTGTGTTCTATCAATAATTTCATATTGAATAATAAATTGAATGGAAGTTAATTTATTTATAATAATTATCAACACATTTATTTAATGGGCTTTTATTTTTAGTCAATACGTAAACAAAGCTTTAACGAAATAAAAACGCGCATTAAAAAAACTACAAGGAAAGCGTGGTCATTTTTCTTTTATCGTATCGTTTCCCGGTTGTTATCGACATCGGAATCGCATTACCACCAAATTATATCGATATCATCGATTCACCGCGAAGACAACAATGGGATACCCGAAAGCACCCATTTGCCTGTCATGTTTCCATGACACATGGAGCTGTAAAAACAAACCAAAAAACTTATTTTTTTCGAGCATTTTGTCTCATAAAAATTCTTTCTTCGTCAAAACGACCTCCTGGAAATAGTTTTTGCTGCTGTTTTAATACAAATCGGATCATGTTAATCCGAAAGAATCTAAGTAAAATTTACCAAAGTTATATTATTGGATCATGTTTTGCATAGTGCTATACATATGCTTTACGATACGCATACTAAAGAAAAAAGCTATGCTAATCTTTTATAAATGGAGGGTTCAGAATACAAGCGAACAAAGTAAACTTTTTTTTGTCATTTTCGAGTTAGCAGCGGAATTGCATTTACTATCTATGTGGAATTTCAGTGCAAAATTGAAAAAAATCCTAGTTCAGATTGTATGCGCTAGGCAGCATCAATTAAAAAAATCAATTGCTACTGCCTAGCGGATTTAACTTGAAACGTCTGTAGCACAAAGAAGCATTTTATGGACTTGGTTCATATTAAAATATAAAAGCATATAAACAGAAGACATATATTGCACTCTTATTCTATAATTTTGATTATTATTTTTAGTAGTATTATTTCAGGTAGAGTAATAAAGCAAGAATAATAATAAAAAAAAACTCTCCGTAGCTAATACTTTAAATACAAACTTATAAATTTACTTTTACAAAACAGTTTCAATTAATTTTTTTCGGATATTTAAAATACTTTGCTTTAAAATGCTTAAATGTATTTTGGAAATTAAACTACAGCAACCTGTAGACTTATCGAACTTTCTGTAAAAGTGGACGAATCCTTTCTAACACCATCCTCATTTTGCGTAGTAACATTGTGAAGAAAGAAGCTAAGCCTTTTTAAATTCTTCCATATTTTACGTAGTACCGGTGTATGTAGGCTAAAAAAAATTCTAAATGCCTGTTTTATTAGGAAGCGTAAAGTAAAAGGAGAACATAAATTTTTAGAATACTTTACAGGACGTTCCTTGATAATAAAAAAACATAGTATTATCAGGTTTATCAAAATAAAGGTTTTTTATCGCTTATTTCCTAACCTGGTCCAAGTTTTATATAAACTGATGTCCTTTGATCTGTTTTTTTTTCGGAAGGTGGTTTACCGGTTTATCAATTCGGCTTCTCGATCTGACAATGGCATAACAGAATGATGTCCTATCCAGGTGTTGCAACAATAGCCTGTATTGTTCGGCGGCTCTTTTCATCGACGTTTCAACACGATTTATCTAATGAGTTAGTTTTACAGAATAAAAAGGCTTTAATGTCACCTTTCAATCAATGACAAGCTTCATGTTTGGGCATTAAATATATAACAGATTTTTGAAAATTAAAAGCATGAGTTTTTTCTTGTAAAGTTAAAAAAGAAATAACTTAAATTATAGCTAAACAAATTTAAAAAACGCGAACGCTAGCGTAAAATCTATTTTCTAAAAAAAAAATATTTTTGTAAGTGTTTACTTTCACTATCGAGACTTTAGGGGGAATGGGTGCGCAGGACCGGGGGTCTCCAAACTCAAGTACCTCAATGTTAATCCAATGGGGAAAAACTATTTTCTTTGCTCATGTCTCCGGCTGTATTGAATATTTTTACAAGCGGATTTTTTATGTGATAAATGTAGCTGACTTACAGGTCTCTATCTTCCCACTTTTTGAAATTGCTTCGAATATTTTGTGTAAAATAATTTATTGAATATTAAAAAAAATATTCGTACTAATTTCAAAAAGTGGGATTGTCGGGACCTGTAAGTCAGCTACATTTATCACTTAAAAAAGCCGCTTGTAAAAATAATCTATACAGCCGGAGACATGTGGCAAAGAAAATAATTTTTTCCCATTGGATTAACATTGAGGCACTTAAGTTTGGAGACCCCCGATCCTGCACGCCCATTCCCCCTTAATAGTAAGGATTTCTTTTGACCTACATTCAGAAAAAAACTTATATATAAACAACACCAGCGTAACATTTGTGTTTTTTCGGTGTAACAATTGAGTTGATGATATACAAAAACAAATTTGTGTTATTCCAACACAAATGACGATGGTGAGAAAGGACGATTATTATATCTATGTGCGTTTAACCAAAAAGCATAAACTATATAGTTTTTTAAAAAAAAAAGCACGTTAACAAAATTATAACAATCTACCGTAATATAGATTTGTAAGCTTGGAAATAGCTAGCGTGGGACTAGACATGCTGCATTTTGCAGTGGGAGTGGGTACATATATATCTCGGCTTGTGTGCTTGATCAGAGTGCCTTCGTCAACTAAGACATAGAAATTATTTTTACTGTAACAGAGAAAGGAAAGTAAACCCAGGGAGAAGGCGGAATCGAACCTGCACCCGTTGTTACAGCACGCATACTGCTAGTGAAATAATCCAAACCACTCGGCCATCCGGGCCCCAAACATTTCGCAGCACCAGTTTGGTTTTTTTTTAAACTATCTGGCAAAAAAATGCAAACAGTCTCCGTTTTACTTTTTTATAGTTTTTTCAAACAAACACTACGTATATGAAATTTGAATCGGGAAAACTGAATAGATGATTGCATAGGCGAAAAGTTAATCACTGAAAAAACCTAGTCAGGCTTTGGTATATCTATTAGTCCAAAACATTTATATGCAGATGCTGAACTACCTAAAAAAATATTTGTTATTGAAAGTAAACCCAAACGTTTATTTAGGGTAGGGGTAGGTACATATATATTTCGGCTTGTGTGATTGATCAGAGACCCGCTTATATAGGCCTTCGTCAATTAAGACAGACACAGAAAGAATGTTTACTGTCACAGATAAAAGAAAGTACACCCAGGGCGAAGGCGGCAATCGAACCCACACCCATTACAGCGCGCAGACTGCAGGTGTAATGGTCCAAACCAGTCGGCCATCCGGACCCTCGCGTTTATTTAAACGTATATTTTTGTTAAAAGATGCGACTTCTTGCTTTTCATCATCTTTATTTCTCTTAATGATAAGTAATTATAGATTATATATATTTCTGCTATGCCAAAACCTTTACTTCACCACGAAAATCGTTTTCTTTTTTTGACACAGCCACTTTTATCTGATTGTTCATCCCAAGGCGTAAAAGTTTATATCAAAGTTCTTTTCTAGCAAATGGATAAAAGAAACTTTGGATTTCAATCTAGAGCAGATTAAAATCCAAAATACCGAACCATATTGGAATTCTCATAAAGAATATGATTATCGAAGAGCAAATGATTATCCAAAATAAATTACTGGAAAATGATAATTTCGAAAGAATAAAAATGGGATAATTAATACTTAATTAATTTTGTCTATGATCTACGTTATCGTGCTGTAATCGATATTGTGGCCACGAAAGTGATCTTCGAAAAATTAATTAAAGTCGATCCCAACTTTCCTGTTAAAATTTATTAACATTTTTATCCTGTGTAGAAGTTTAGGTAGGTGCAGTATTTTAACAAAGGAGTTACATATTTAACTTAACTACACCTTTAAAAATTTTGGTGAAATATTGCACAGGAATTCTGGATTTTTATATCTGATGCCACTTTTTGGAGCGTTAACATACCACATTTATGGTGTATCAAAATTATGACTTTAACTCAAAATTTGCAAATCCGCGTTCAAAAAGTTGTGGCAGCTAGAGTTGTGGCAGCCAGTTTAAGTTTTCCTTTAAAATCTTGCATCAAAGTTTTAACAGTGTATGTCTCCACTTTAAAATTAACGAGTATTTTAAAATAAAACAAAATACTAAATAAAAAAATACCTTTTAAGTGGCAAAAACATCTGGATTGGGTTCTAGAATTTAAGTGAGAGTGAAGCAACATGAGCCATTTCCACTTTTTGAAAGATGGTCACTTTGTGTTTCACATTTTCAATTGATATTAAACAAAATATCAAAATATCATATGACCTAAAGTTCAAGTAGTTCCTTAGTTCAAGTAGTATGGATCCTTAGTCTGAAATTATATTCGGTCCAATATTTTAGAAAAACCTCTGTCTCGAGTGGTTCATAATACCCCAACAAGGGGGTATTGATCCATTCTTTTGGGTAACTTGAGTCAGGATATTAAAAAATCACATCCAACTTTACATAAAACATCACTTCATTACTTCAAATTATCTAATATGAAATATAAGACTATAAAACATTTGCGTAAGGGCCGTAAAACTTTTTAAGATTTAGAATTACTGAAATTACTTTGCAGGGAATATAGTTACCTTGTATATTGATTTACTGAGTGGTAATTAAAATCTATGTGGTTTGTTACACAACCATATTTTTTTTAATTCCATCGCTTCTGTTAAAGATTAATTGGAAGCCTACCACAACTGCAAGGTTAAACATTACTTGAAGCGTTAGTCAGAAGTTTTCTCTTCAAAGTTCTTCTCTTTCTTGTATACTATATGCAGACGAACTTAGAAATATTAACAGGAAATGTGCGAACAAGGATTGAATGCGTTTTGTTTCAGTAATACAATGTGAAGGATTAAGGCACACTGCAATATCTTCACTCCATACATACTCAACGTCCTCTTCAAGATATTTTCCAACTTGCCTGGAATTTTCGATGATTCGCTGAAGATTTACACTACTTTGAACATTCTCTTGGATCTTATTAGAAATAGTTGCAACATGCTATCGAAAATTATATTCCCTGCCTCTTGTTTATAATTTTTCAGTATATATGCAACTTATTTGCAACAGATATTTAAATTTTATTTGTAGCATTGAATAAAAACACATTTTTCTTGCTTTAATAAAATTGTATTTAGTCCTAAATTGCAAGAAAGGGCACTAAGTACGCCAATCAATGCCTATCAGCGATCGAGATCTGTTGTTGATTCTGGACTGCATCCCGTTTACGGCTAATTTTGATTATCTAAAAGCTAATAAAACATATTTCTAACGTAATTTAAAAATTTCATTAGATTTCGGATAGCTTTTTTACAAATAAATTTTATTTAAATGAAACTTAAAAATATTCTTCAATTCCCTGTTATAAATGCTTCAATTATAAACTCATTTTCTTAGGAAAAGGAAAGTAAATTATTTACCAGTCGTTATATTATGTGAGATAATTTCTGGCTTATATGAGTAATACGCCAACTCTACATTTTTACTTCCGACTCACAAATGACCTTGAAACGATCCACTAAATAAAGAACAATAACTTTATTTGAGCAACATAATCTGCTTTTCTTTATGTACAGTGCAGTTACTTTATGCTATGTATTATCTATAAAAAAGAAATTTAATTTTTGAGGTTACTTAGGAGTTTGGAAATCGGATTTGTGGTCATATTGTCAAAACCTCCTGGACAATGGAAAGCTAAGTGGTTTATTTCAGGACCACTAGTGGGAAACCTTAAGGAAAATAAACCAGGTATGTGTTCTACACACTCATTAGCTCGAGGTGCATAACATTTAGCTTTAAGTTTGACTTATTTACTTTTGTTCAAATAGAGTAAAATATTTGTAAAAAAAAGTTGACATGAAAGGTATTTCAATTTAATGAATAGAAAATGCCTGACGAGTTACTCATTCTTAACAGCATTTGAGTAAATTTACTTGTATCTGTAAAAAATAAAATCTCCCATTTATGTGAAGAGAAACCATGCATTGAGGTGAAACTTCTCTTTACAATAACTCACAGATACAGGTCATTAAATATCATGCAAAGAAAACAACTTCGATATTTTGAATATTTTCAATCGTCCGAATTTTTTCCCCAGTTTGGTGGAGATGAAATGCAGTTAGACATTTTACACAAAACCCATGACAAAATATGAACCACCAGCTCTATAAAATTATAAGAAACTGTGCTGATTATTTTTAACTCTCCCAAATATGACCCTTAAAAAGTATAAAATAATATATTAAAACTAGGAAAGGACTAGTTCTCTGAATATTTCAACTATGTTAACTTTATATCTAACTTTAAAAAAAAAACCTAGATAACACGTTTTTAGTTTTTTGAAAATCATAAAGTGCGGTATGACAGATTTAGAATCTATAATAAAAACGTACATAAACAACTATAAATAATGAAAAGGGCATCCGTTGATAACTCTCTTCGAAAAACAAGCCAAAAGTGACCTTCGAGAAACAAAAGCCGGATTTCTTTAATAGGACGTCCGGTAAATATATTATGTCTTGTTATGACATTCTGTTTGTGTATTTTTATAACTTTTTTAAAGCTTAATGTATGAACTCACGCAGCACACACACACACAAAAAAAACATTAACTATTTTAGTTTACTTATGGAAATTTTTCATTTATATTGCCGGGGGCTGGGGAGCCCAGTTGGTTAAGCACTCGCTTAGCATGCGGAAGGTCCCAGGTTCGGGTCCGGGCATCGCCAAAATAGCTACCAACCTATAAAACGGCCGGTGCAGCCAAAAATGCCCGACGAATAATACCCCGTGTAAGGGAGTGCACGTAAAATATCCTTCAAAGTCCTAACGCTGCGTACGATGTCGCCCTTAACGGTTGCGTTGGGTGCCCATTCAGGTGTTGGCTCGTCACCTGACTGTGGTTCTAAAATACGACGCCCGTCGACAATAGCCCTAGTGTAGCTCTAGTGCGACGATAATTCAAACATAATCATTTATATTGCCTTTGACTAGTTCACAACCTTGTTCCACCAAAAAATATATATTTGACATTATTATGCGATGCAAAAACACTTTTTTCAGTAGGGTAAGGTGGGGTAAGTGGGCCACCCCCCCCTGCCATTCCCCGAATTATGGACGTAAAAAAAATCTGTTACAATATTTTTACGTATTTACCCCAATAGATGCAGGAAACATTATGGCATCGTTTTCATTTAAGTATGTAACAAGGTACAATCCTTTTTGTGAAATTTTTAACATTGCATCTTTTCGTAATTCACGCCATCGTACTATTTTTTTATTTATTTCCAAACGGTTCATGATACAAAACAAAATGTTATATATTTTGAAAGTGTATAAAACATAGTATCTTTTCGTAGTGTCATGTACTTGTGATGTTGATAAGGTTAAAAGAAAATTGGAGTGGCCCAGTTGCCCCGCGTTTGGGGTAAGTGGGCCACCACAATGGCGGGGTAAGTGGGCCATGGGTGGCCCACTTGCCCCAACTCCTTAATATACTAAAAAAAATTCATATTTACTGATTCATAGGGTTAGTCATATTCACTATTCATAGTCCTATTCATTGACATAGGCCTGTTTAAAATCTGTAGCCCTAACATTTTTTTTACACTACATGCAAAAATGACAAGATGAAAATTAACGTATTATTTCTTGTAGTAAGCTTGCATGCCAGAAAAAGTTGCTATGGGGGAACCATTAAAGATACATCATTACTTTTTTTTTCAAACACTAAAAAAATAATGTAGATTATTCCACTTGCCCTACCATATCTCTACCAGTTATGTGTAAAAATATATTAGGGGGGTGGCCCACTTACCCCACCATGCGGGGCAAGTGGGCCACTCGGATGACCAAAAAGAAAAACATATTTTTTAAATTTATTTTTTGCCAATTTGAGTTAAGGTTGTCATGGGTACAGTAAGAACATATGAGAGAATGGACCACAAAAAAAATAAGTGGTTAGGCCGATTACATCCAGTGGTATGAGGGTCTAAAGTCGAATTATGCCAAAAAGGTGGCCCACTTACCCCACCTTACCCTACAAAATAATTCGAATTTTATACAACTTCTTGTGTTTAGGAATTTGATTTAAATACATCTTTACATGATCCTCAAGGTTTAAATAGGTTCATTTTAAACTATATATTACTCATTTTACGTGATTGATTCAAAGCTGTATTAAAGCTAGAGACTAGAGATAATCTATCGAAAAAATTCAATCAAATTAGAAATATTAGTTCCGAAGAAGAAGCGTTCTTCCATACCCATGAGTCTTATATGGAGGAAGTACGACTTTAGCTCAATTAACACCTCGTTGTTTAGTACCGTGGTCAAGTGACCTGGTCCACTCTTGAGCTGAAACCCATTGAACTTCATAGAAAACACATGGTGTTTTGTTTCTTCGCACTTCTATAGTAGGATAGAGACCAAAGAGTTCTATAGTAGGGTAGAGGAACGACTCGTACTGAGCTGCCATTGGCAGCCATGGCTTACTACGGAGCCCGAATAGAGGGGCAGTTAAGCCTAATAAGTGCTAGTTAATTTATAATTTTGATTCAGAGAAAGGAAGTACACCCAGGGCAAATGCGAAAATCGAACCCACACCCGTTACAACGCGCTGACTGGTAGGGTTATGGCCTACGATTCAAACCACTCGGCCACCGGAGACAATATAGAAGGACATTTGGGTCCCGTGTTGGTCCATGATGCGGCTGGTAGGTTCAGTCTCTACCCTACTATAGAACTCTTTGGTATAGTTTGAACATGGCAACAACACCATGGACCAACACGGATACAATATAGGGTGGCATGTGGGGCCCAATGGCCAAGTAGTTTGGATCGCAGACCATAACGCTAGCAGTCCGCGCGTTGTAACGGTTGCGGGTTCGATTCTCGCCTTTGTCCTGGGTGTAATTCCTTTCGCAGTATCAAAATTAACTATAATTTTGGCCACTCTATTCGAGCTCCATAGTGAGTCATGGCTGCCGATGGCAGCTCAGTTCGAGTCGTTCCTCTACCCTACTATAGAACTCTTTGTACACCAAGGCACCCCACATTCTTTAAAAAAGTATTTTTCTAGAAAATAAAAATCATTTCATTATTGGAGTCCGAAAGTATGCTTGAGCAGATGCAGTTATTATTTAGTTTCCAAGGCACTACTTTTATAGTTTAGAAGATGTCGCTCGAATTTCTAATATGTGCCAGCTCACGTGTTGACCTCATCATCTTACCGCGGTTATAAATTACAAGACGCACGTAGTAAATATGTATAAATCTCTCGGAGGCTAGAAATAGGCAGCCGGAAAACGATTACATTACCTACATTACCTATAAATCTCTATCTTCACACAATACGCTAGAAACATGCCACCAATAAATAATAAGTATTACACTTACTCCAAACTGGATCCTTTTTATCGTAATTATTGGCGAAACATCGCCAAAATCACTCTTCAGCGGCAACCCTAAACGAAGCAGCGGTACTCCCAATACTCTGGATCCGACCGCGGTAAAGAGAGGACTCTCTAACTCCGCTCTATCTTTCCACAGAAAACAATAGCAAAAATAGAACAATTTTGTTTTTCTGTCAGAGAAAAATAGCCCTACTCATCCCTAAAACTTTCTTCTGGATTATGAAGATCAGTGCTGTGAAACTTTTCATCACACGTTGGTTGTTGTAAGAGAGGACGGAAGTTCGGAAAACTTTTATAAGTTGTGAAAATCTTCTGGATTTTGCGTTTCTCGATACTTTTCAAAGAGTGTGTTTACCATGGGTCTCGATCAGCTGTGTGTTTTGTGGGGAGTCTTAGTGGCAGTGACTGTTAACGTGGCTGCTGGAGATACGGTGTATGAAGCACTCGGACGGCAAGGAGATTTAAGCAAGGTAAGATTTTTTTTTCTTAAAAAGAGCAACGTTTTAGTTACATAAATAATTGTGATTCATATTTTTTAAAAAGTTTTATGTTATTATTTCACATCACAATCTATGTTGATATTATATGAATGTTTGTTACACGTTTTAATTGTAAAAAATTATGTGAAGAATGTTTCGAAAGTTATTAGCACTTGAAAAAAGCTATTTATAAGTGTAATAAGGCAATAGTACATGCTAACATGTATTAAGTATTGCAACGTATGAATGTTTAGGCTAAAGTAAAATATTATTGAAGTTTAATTTTTTATTTACTGTTAAGTTTAATAAACAAGAGATTTGAGCGTGGTATGTTAAGATATTTTTTCTTAAAAAAAAACTAACGTTTTAGTTTCATAAATAATTGTGATTCATATTTTTTTAAAAAATGTTATTATTTCACATCAAAATCTATGTTGATATTTATGAATGTTTGTTACACGTTTTAATTCTAAACAATTATGTAAAGAATGTTTCGAAAGTTAATTTCACTGTAAGTAAAGAAAAATTATTAGCACTTAGTGTAATAAGGCTTAATACTTATAAGTGTAATAAGGCAATAGTACATGCTAACATGTATTAAGTATTACAGTGTATGAATGTTTAAGCTAAAGTAAAATATTACTGAAGTTTAATTTCGTATTTCTTGTTTAGTTTAATAAATAATATATTTTTATTTAAAACTATTAGCACTTGAAAAAGTTATTTATAAGTGTAATAAGGCAATAGTACATGCTACTATGTATCTAGTATTGCAATGTATGAATGTTTAAACTAAATAGTAAAATATTATTGAAGTTTAATTTCGTATTTATTGTTAATTTTAATAAACAATATATTTTTATTTAAAACTTCTAAAAAACTTTATTTATGAGTTATTTGTTATAAATGCCTATGAAATAATTAAAAAAATAACAACCATGCTAAATAACTTATTTAAAATTAGGTAATATATATATACTAATGAAAAGAGGACTCGCATGGTTTAGAAAAATCAAAATATGCCAAACATATACATATATTTAATTTGTGTAACTTTATATAAATATTGTTTGTTCTAAAAATCTTAAGTAATTATTTTAACTATTATATGTTTAAAACCAAATACCAAATGAAGTTTCTTTGTTGAATATAGTTAAAAATACTTTCAATATATTTAATTTTTTTTAACCCTTTTACTACTGAAACGGCCCACGATGGCCGTACGACTAAGGATTCGATAATGAAAAACGTATCGTATATTACGCGGAAACAAAAGTCCTTCGTAGCGAAAGGGTTAACTGGGCATCCTTAAAAAGTATAAGGATATCTTACAAATTTCCAATTAAGAAAGCAGTTAGTAAAATAAATTTCGATTGAAATCTGTTCGATTATAATTCAGTTTTAAGGTAACAGTTATCTTATGCAAGAACGTAATGCAAGTTTTTTTTAAATATATTTTCACTTATTAGTAATATTACTACTTTTAGTTACAGTTCAGTTCCTTAATCATTTTCACGTTTTAATAGCCAAACAAACTATCGTCGCTAAAATTTTAATAATGAACTATTTAAATTGTACTATGTTCAAGCTAATCTTTAACAATAAAAATAAAATTCAAAGTAGGTAGAATACTAATGAACGCAAACTTTATTTTTGATGCCATAGCAAAACTTATTATCTTAATTAACAAAATCACATATCATAGTTAGTTTAGCTAACTTTTTTTGATTCTCAAAATCTGCATTTCTTAATTTTAAGAAAACAAGAAAATTCTTGTCTTTTCATAAGGAAAAAAAAGAAAGATAAATTAGGCGAACACTTTAATTTGGAATGGGGTATGCAACTTAAATTTTACAAAACTTAAAAATAAAACACGATGAAAACTTTAATGACCACTTGACTAAAAAATCCTTTTAAAAATTTTGTTATGAACAACCTCTTGAGATTCTTAGGTTTATTTAAGTACATATTTAGTTAATTTTCTCAAGCAAAAAATTTGTTTAATACAACTAGATACGTGCTAGGTGTACGTTTTTGAAATATATTGGATTAAAATTATTTAACAAAGAAATAGAAAAGTTTTATTTTCTATATACTTTTTGTTTGTGGGTGATATTGTTTATTCGTGTTTTTAAGGATGATGAGCTGTAGCGGATTTCTAAATAGGCTAGCTAGGCTAAAGCCTACGGCGGCAATTTTTCGTAGGCGGCAAATTTTCAGACTAAATTTTGCATGTTGTGGCAATTCTTTCAAAACGCAACTGAGGTTTAAGTACTCTAATACATTGGAATATTTGTTAATATTTCACCTTAAGCCCTATTTTATGTAGGATTAAAGTAAGAGATCAGAAAAATTACATCTAACTGATGAAAAACATACAGCATTTTTTAAACTTAATTTAGGGGCACTAACTTTCATTGAACAACGGGTTATAATGAGATAAATCAACGTTAGTCATTGGTGATCAACTTTTGAATCGATTTTTACCCCCCCCCCCTACCCATTAGGCGGCAAATTTTGGTTCAGCCTATAGGCGGCACATTTGGAAATCCGCTACTGATGATGAGTCTTTTTGCCTAATTTATTGTTTAAATATTTTTAGAGGATAAATTCAAATTTATAAATGTTCGTAGATGAAAATTTATTTTAAAGCTTATGTTAAAAGGTTGTCTTTCACTAATTTTGATTTTTTTTTCTTTTTTTATATTTTTTGACGCAAACTACTCTTACTGTTTCAAAACAAATTATATTTAAGCAATAATATTTAATGATATAAATCAATGATATTTTAAAATATTGTCACTAGGTATTTTTCTAAGCAACAAAACATAATTAAGTAAACCAAAACTTAACTAAACAAACTTTATGCCCTTAGAACACGACATTAAAACTCTTCCTTTGACGAAACATTCTCTTTGAACATTTCATAGAAAACTATTTCCTCAAAAACTATTTCTTCATTTCATAAAAGTTCAAAATCCATTTCTGAGAGTACATTCAAACAATAAAAAACATTACATTTCTAAATATTTTACCAAGGAACCTCTACCGTCTCTTCTTGCTCGGTTCTAATTACATAACCAGAAGAAGCAAATCAAAGCGGGTAAAACACGAATCCTGCGTCTCCGGAGACAGACGAGCTCGAAATTTCGGCCGACATTTTTCTGTAGGGTTTCTTTCTTATTTTCCGTGCCCCAAGTGGGCAAGGAAAGCCAAAATACTCGGCCAAAACAAGGTTTTACAGAGAAAGTTTCGCATAACTGTTTTAGAATACCCAATTCTCTAGGGTTGCTTTCTCAAAGTGGATGGAGTAGGATTTGTGTCTAAGAGAGCTTGTACAGGTTTTTACAGTAAGGGCCTGCTTCTTAAGAAAACTAATGTGTGTAGTTAAAAATAGTATGCGGGGAAATTTGCATTTTGAACTTAACTAACTTTTTAAAGTTGGTTAATGGGCTGAAGCACATTTGCATTAATAATTTTTCTTGTAAAGTCAGAATAGTGTAAAGTGATTCTAAGATTTTTCACTGTCTAAGAATAAATTTTTCAAACCATGAATAGTTATATATTCTCTCTATCTATTCATCAATTCGCCTCAGCAATAGAATTTTTTTTTACTTATAGGTTTATAAACTTAGGTTGTTATGCCTCAGAAGTATTTTTTTTAAATAAATACTTTTGGTAAAAAAAGTAAGATGATGAGTTAATATTTTTTTTTTCCGCTTTTTCATTTATAAACGGATTTTAAAAATGTGCATTTGCTTCCCGAAATATCATTCCTTAGTAAAAATCATAATTGGTTTTCGTAAAACTTTAGTTAACCATTTTAAATTAATTAAAAAATAATCAAAATATAGCAGCTAAAAACTAAACCATCACCAGAGTTTAATGGAATATTTAAAAAAAAAAAATCTATTTCACATACTACTAAAGGTTCATTTTATTTCTTGTAATTTACAATGTAGATAAAATAAAATAATATAATGTTGCACTGTTGTTGAAAAAGTTTCTGCATAATTATGTACTAGACTTAAAAAAAACCTAATACTCATAAACAATTATGTTACATTTTTATTTAAAATTAAACTTAAAATAGTCAGCCATTTATTGACTATTATACTATAGTTATAAATATTTAAAAAATATTTTTTAATGGTACTACTGGGTGTTAAACAGAAAAAGTAGTTGTCAACCAGCGAAATTCGACCATGCAGATATCGTCCTTGAACGCATTGATTTTAGATTTATGTGAAACTATTTTTGGCTACAGTGATAGTAATTTTTTTTCTAGAAATAGTCATTAATACCGTCCAATCTTCATGAATGGAATACTAATGCATGAGGTTAATGGACATTTAGAGCATTTTCCACACATATTTTTGTTTCATAAAGCAAACCTCTACTACTTTAATATTTCTGGTTTTCAAGTATCATTTATTTTTTAATTAATTTTCAACGTTACTAATACTTGTCACTTTCTTTGAATACTTACGAAAATCTCATAACAAACATCGTCATGGTTTAGTTTCGTGATCTTAACGCATAAGTTCATTACACATTTCTCTGTCCTGTCGAAATGAATTCCTCCTCATTCGAACTTGAAGAAAACAACGATTGACGTAACTGCAGAGTCACTGTTGGCGCAACAGTTCTAGTTTAGACGCTTTAGCTGCCGGGTGGTTTATATGTCTGGTTCAAGTAAATGGTTGACATAAGTGAAACGTCACTGTAAGCTGGGCCGTTGCAGTTGTACATTGAGAAATGCTCTCGTACTCATATCTAAGCTTTGAAAGTAGGAAGGTAGGTTTGAATTATCGTCACACTAGAGCTACACGAGGGTTATTGGTGACGGGCGTCATAATTTAGAACCACAGTCAAGTGACAAGCCGACACCTGAATGGGCACCCAATGCAACCGTTAAGAGCGACGTCATACGCAACGTTGGGACTTAGGAGTGTATATAACGAGTACTACAAGGGGAAAAATTGGTCGGAAATTTTTGGGCTGCACGGGCCGTTTATAGGTCGGCAGGGGTAAATAGTTCTCATTTTCGAGGGCGAGAATCGAATACAAAAAGGTATTTCACATTCAATAAACAAATTTATTTGTTATTTCAGGACATATTTATTATTTTTATTAGTTTAGCTTCAGTTTAAGTGTAATTTTAATAATTTTTTCCTTCGATTTTGACGTAACAGGGCGCACGAATATCAGGGTCAAAGGAGCAACCAATCAGAGCAGGAGAAATTTTGGCGCCAGCAGCGTTGTTTACGCAGTTTCCTTCGCGTAGTACATTTCCGGCCTGCAAACTTAAGGTCGTTTTTTGTATATAAGTTTTTTTGTTTTCTTTTTAACAGAAACCTGTTATGTTTAATACCAGTTGTATTGTCCAACGTAACGTTAATTTTATCCGACTGTTCCTCTCATATCCAATAGTTAAAGTTTTGAAGTAGCTCATGCGGGCTCCAGTAGGAATATTAACTAAACAATAAAATATACATATATAGAACATAATGTTCTGAAGCATTGATGAGAGCTGGTTAAAAAACTATTTGGTTCTTTTTTCCTAATGTTTCCTAAGGGTTTTATTTAATGAAGTTACTCAAACTTAGGGTTATTTTTAGAAAAAGAATATTCTTTGACCTCAAAAGGTCAGCTCCTTTATGAACTAGAAAAACATACAAGTTTTGTATTTCACGTTTAACACAACGCGTCCATTGTGCATGCATCTATATTTTATGTATTTTTACAAGATTCATAAGAAATATGTTACCATGAACAGACTGAGATTGTTTATACTAATGTTCATTTGTGAAAGTTAATGAAAAAATAAGTATGAAAAGTACTTTGTATTCAATAAAAATATTAGATTATGTTTTTTTTCCGAAATATATAATGTATACACTAAATTAAAATTATCTATAAAAATCAAAACACTTCTTTCTTTATTCAACTTAATCGAATATGTAGGAAAAAAAATGATTAAAAACACTTTTATTTTGCATTAAGTTGAAAAAAATTTGGATTACCCTGTAAAATTACAAAAACTGAGTAGCATATAAAATATTTTTTTAAGAAAAAATATTTTGTAGAAAAAAATATTATTCAAGTTTAATACCTTTAAAATATACCTACATATAAAATATTATAAAATATAATATAAATTAACATAAACTAACATATACGATCTTTGAAATTAACGCACAGGTTCTTATTTAGAATTTATAGTATGCAAAAATATTTTATTCCCATTTACTTTTTCTCCTCCGTTGAGTGCCAAAAATTTATCTAAATACCTAAAAAACTAAAATGGTATCTTAATTACTTATGCAATAATTGTACATTTATTTGCAACCGCAATAAAACAATAGTTATTATGCAGACAATGATGTTTAAAAGTAACGTAGTTTATATTTAAATATATTTACTTTTTTTCTATGTTTGATGCCACCAACAAAACCCAAACAAAAACTATAATTACATTTCCTAACAACCAATACCCTATTAAAACTATCTCGATTACTTACTTATACAACGTACATTAAAAATACTTTTATTTGCAACTACATAAAAACATTAATTATACAACGCAAACAATAATCGTAAAAAATGTCCTACGTTATATTTCAAAAATATTTACTTTTTATTCCATGTTCGATACCGCCAAAATCATCAAATGAAAGATATCAACATTACCCCAGAATCGATACCTTATTAAAACAATCTCTATAAATTAATTATACAACATACATTAAAAATATGTTTATTTACAATTGCATAAAAACATTAATTAGCATATAGGCAATAATGGTAAAAACATACCATTATTTATATTTTCTTTTTATTCCATGTCCGATGCCGCCAACACGACCCAAACAAAAACGATACCTACATTACGTAACAATCGATACCCTATTAAAACTATCTTCCTCGTCAGCAGAACAATAAACCTTCTTCCGTGACAAAAAAAAGAGAGAAACTAGAACAAAGCGGAACAAGGCAGCCCTAATGGAAGGCCACCTATTGAAGAGGCAACCTTAGCTATAGCTCATTAGGCAATCGTCCATGTACCAGAGACGTGGGCTACAATTGGCAAACCTAAAAAGGGGACCTTTGTCAGTCACGTGACTTGGTAGTGTAGTATAATCGTATCCGGTTGCCTATTTCTAGCCTCCATGAGGAGCTTTAACACAGCAAATAACGCCTCGTAATTTAGAACCCTGGTCAAGTGACGAAGTTGACACCTGAGCGGGAAACCAACGGAACTTCGAGCATCATCGTACGCTGACGCCGTCGGGACTTTGGACTCTACAGATTTAACGAGCACGTCTGCCCCAGTGTACTCGGGCCCATCCGTCACGAGTTGGATTTTTCTACTCTTTCCCAGTACATATATCCGATTTATAGGATGACTGGCAGTAGGTGGGATTCGAACCCCCGCACTCCTAAAAACTCTGAATCCTGAGGCGGATGCCTTAACCACTCGGCCGCGGACGGGCCACGTGACTTGGTATCAAATCATCGAGTTTAGGCCAAATAAAATTATTTTAAGCCTTACGTGATCACAATTTTTTTACATTTTCCTTTCTCGCTCCCAAGATATTTCCAGATTGGTGTGTTCAGTTGCAACGCGTCAATAAGATTAAAAATAATTTAAATCCATCAAGAAAAACCGGGGGTTGCTTTTCTGACCGTTTCCATAAAAATTATCCAATCGTTAAGGTGATAAAATATTGTAAAATCGATATTACCAATTAGTTTAACAATACAACAAACGAATAAGTATAGCAACCGAACAACAACAAAAGAATTTAGTTTTACTTTAAGGGAATTTTCTCAAACGGTAAGTGATAAAGTGCAAAATGTAGTAACCTTTCCAGTCAAATTAGGGGTTTGGCGAGAATCTTCAGGATACCCTCCAAAGTGGCATTTTTTTGCTGTTACGTTAGTGATATATTCTATTTTTGTCGTTGTTATATACCGACCATTAGGGCCTGGACCCCCAAGGGACGGTATAGGGAAAGAATTTAACGTCGGAATGAATTAGGGATGGCGATAAAGAAACAGATGGGTTTGGTTTATTTGAAAAGGGTTAATGAAAGTGTTATTATAATTTTGGAAGTTCAATCTCGTGTATTTGAAGATGACATTTTATTTGTTAAGAAAATAAATAATTATGGAGAATGGAAAATGTCGAGAGAAGTTAAAAAATGCAATAAAACAGTATTTTAATTTATAAAATACAAATTAAGATGTTATTTTCTTAAAGAGGTCTATCATAAAACTATTTCACTCCTATTAGTCCCATCATAAAACTATTCGACAATGAGGTTTACAAAACCTGATTGGTTACAGTTTTGCTCTTCAATATTCAGTTGCAGAAATTTAAGTTTACAATCATTACTTTAATGTTTTTCAAACAATATATCTTCACGAAAGGATAGAGTAGGATATTTTTACCTTTTTTTAAAGTAATGTCTTCATATGCACACTTCTTAAAACTCTATCAATGAATCAAATGACATGACATATCTGAAAAAGTGATACAAGTTTTGGTTTGACCTACTCACATTCAATAGCCCTAACCATGGCCACACATATGGTTCTGTCTTGTAGAAATTTAAATAATGGAAGTAAATGTTTTCCAGGTTTTGATATTAAAAAATATAGAAAATTATTAAAAATATTTAAAAAATAACAAAATTTCACAATCCTTTATAAACCCGGACAAATTTTAACCTCGTACGGTTTTTTAGGTGTACCTAAAACTCCGGAAATTCCGCCCTAAGCTCAGGCATCTTGTAATTCTAGTTAATGAAGAAATGGGATTTTAAATGGATGAATAATCAAATTAGATAAAAAAAAATGCAAAAATTGTCCTGATACATTAGTTAGTAATTCATTTATAAGTTCTTAACATGTTTGGAACGTTTTTTTTTTTTAAATACACTTATAATATAAACTTAAATATACAAAAAATATAAGAAAACACATCGGAAATAGTAACTACAAAAATTTGAAACAAACTGTAAAACCATTGTTATTGCAGCTAAAAAATAGAATTATTTTACAATCTTAAGTTTTCTTTGCAGAAAAATAACTTCCATAGCAAACCATTGTTTTTCTCTAGATTTGGATTCAAGTTTAACTAAACGCGCTGTCCTTTTTGACAATTTGATGAGTATGAAGTTTTGGGAAAAGTTTTTTGATTGTGTTTTAAAAACAAAACCTCGAACAACTGTAACGCTGAGTGAGTTTTTTAAAAGAATATTTGTGTAATATTAAACGGTTATGTAATAGTGAAGAAAGTTTAGCCCGCGAAACCAGAAACTTTTCATCATAATGGGTACTACCAGTTTTTGCTTCTGAGAAATTATTTTCTTTAAATGAATAAAATAAAAATAAAATATTTACCAAAAGCATTCTTTATACGGAATGCATCCAGGTTTTTATCAAAAAAGATTAACTGCATATTTCACGTTCATTAACAACCTTTTATGAACGAAGGAAATGTTCAAGTGCAAAATAAATATTTTTTTTAATTTTGTGTGTATAGTTTTACATGGTTGTTACTGACAACTAAATCAATCGATTAAAAAAATCTGTCTAACTTGAATACTTCTAAAAATTTCACTTTAAGTTGTCTAGATTTTAGTAATAACGAAGTTCTTTTTTTCAATTTACATATTCTCGAATACCTTAAAAAATATTTAGAATTAATATATATTTTAAGAATTTATCCTATCAATAAAGAATATTTAACTTTGAATGACCTTGCTTTAAAAATAAAATTTACGCAGATGATCGAAAATGTCAAAATTTGAAACACCTGATGTAACAAATTCAGAAATTTTCAATTATTTTGCAATTTATCAAAATCTATTACCATTATTCAACCATCTCAACAAACCAATATAAAATGCATTTAATGTATTTTATTCACACTTTGTAAGCATACACAAATTCTTGTTCGAAATAAAACGCTTTCACTTTCGAATTAAATTTGCAAGCCAACGACGCCATTACAAATTCAAATGCATTCTTCCCTTTGAAATAAAATTTCTTTGTTTACGGGTAAGCGAAAATGAAATCAAAACTGAATGGTACTTTTTTTGTCGAATTTTAAGTATCTGGATTTAACTGTGGACTATTTGATGTTATTTAAGCTGGTTTGTCAACCTTGTAATTGACATAGTGGCCCAATAGTATATATTTTTATATTTATTATCTTGGCTTGAAAGTCCTTGCCGTTTAGAATGGGTAGGGGGGGGGGGGTAGATACACATATATATTCCAGCTTGTGTGCTTAATCAGAGACACCCTTTATAAACTTTCTTCAAGTAAGGCAGACACAAAAGAACTTTTTCTAGCACAGAGAAAGGAAGTACACATAGGGCGACAGCGGGAATCGAACCTTCACAAACTACACCTATTACAGCGCGCAGACTGCTAGCCTAATGTTCTAAACCACTCTGCCATTCGGGCTAGAATAGGTAATCGTCCTAAAACAGATGGGATTGGGTCTGTTTTCCCCTCGTGCATAAAAGTTGCCATTTAAGCTTGTAAATACATCAATATATTTTGTAAGATTGGTCATATTGAACATTAAGTAAATACCGTTGAATAGGGTAACTTTGGCTCAAGCTTTACAATCTAACATCTCCTCATTAAATACGCAAGAATTGGATTGCCTTTTTAAGTTAGTGGCCTTGTCGTATGGGTAAAAAAGATTCAAGAAGAAAGTCGGTGCAAGATTTAATGCTTTCTTTCACTTGGGTCAAATTTACCACATTCGACCGTACTAAGAAAGTGTATAGCAAGAAAGCTTTTTATAACAATCAAACATTCAATTCTAATTTAAAGTTATGCATTAAAAATATCAAAAATAAACAGAATAACCTTAACTTGTAACTACTTTCTTTGCCAAAAAAAAACCTTAGGAACTAAAGAAAAGAAGTTCCTTTACATGAAAACGCAAAATATAAAGCTCATACAATTCATTTTTATAATCATTCATAATTGGCCTAAACCAAACAGTATCAAAACTAACAAATTGAGTAGTAAGGCGATACAAAGATCATTTATTTTTCAGATACAAACACAAATAATATTTTTAATAATTTAATTTAGGACCTTTACATTTTTATTATTTCTTATTTTTAAAATCCATTTATGTTTTAAACATATATGCACCAAATTTGTAAATAGCAGAGCAGTTACAATTGTTATAAACTATCGATGTGCCTTTTCAAGTCCTTTTGCTTAGAAACCGCATTAGGTAGTTCTTGCAGAAGAAATGGAAATCTTTAAACACAACAAAAATCTACTTTTGTATTCGAATATGGAAATTAGAATAGATTAAACGAAGCAAACGTAGCCATTTTGGAGAAGTACAATCTTAGAATAAGTTCTTTACTATATCCTATTTTATTTGTGTTTATTAAATGTATATTAATGCATGTGGATGAACAAAAGTATGTATATTTAATTAAATAAATGTATTACGAAGAATAAGTTAGGTCTTAGTTACATTTTTAAACAATTAAAATACATTTTGGTCCACATATATTTGATGTAAGATTCAGCATCGAAAGCTCATTTAAGATTTATTTGAAAATAAAATGCTTATTATAGCGAGCAAATAATAACTTGACGAACTGGAACTTACCCATTAACTTATAATTCTTTCGACGACTCTCGGTTAGACGGTTAGTATCCTATACAAACTGTTTGAATAATTTAACCAATACAGGGTGTCCGTAAAATAATGTCCGAGTTTCAAATAATAATATCAACATCTGTAATCGTTCGACGGTTGTGTTTGAAGGTGACGAATAAAGAATAACTTCAACAGAGTCCCACCCTTACCCCACGATTTACCAACCTTGAATGTAGATGTGAGATCGTCTGAAAATATTTATTTATTTCTAGCACGAACAATTAAAATATATTTTATATCGTTTGGCGAAAACGGTTGCCATGGAGACTATGTGTTTATTTTTCGAAGAATTGACATTCCATGAAAGAATTTTGTGTGAGAAGCTGCTTTTTTATTTACTTTAAAAATATTTTATGCTTGGTGAACCTGTGGTTCAAGTGTTAAAATAAGTAAAATTAGTTTATAAAGCGACGTTGTATAAGTAGGCAATAATAAAAGTTATTTTTGTTAAGTGAGGACTGAAATTCTATTGAGAACTCTTCACATCTGGCGTCCGCGACAGGATCTGGTAAGCGAATTCAAAATGTTTCAAGCAGTTAAAGGCTTTAAAAAAGAAGATTTATTGTACTTGTGCCAAGAGATTATCGGGTCCTTACCATCTAAAACTACGATTTTCGCACTGAAAGAAGAAATTTTGAACAGTGATGAATACAAATCAGATCCGGATTTTATTACTTCTGTGTTCGAAACAGCTGTTGCTGAAAGACAGCAAAGAGAAGAAAAAAAACGCCAAGACGAGGAGGAGAAAAAGCGCCAAGACGAAGAAAACAAGAATGAGAAAAAGCGTCAAGACGAAGAAGAGAAAAGGCTTCAAGACGAAGAACGTCAAAGGCAAGACCAAGAACGTCAAAGGCAACATGAATTAGAATTGGCCAGGATAAATGCCCGAAGAGCGTTGGATGCTCCCGAGGAAACTGCAGAGTTAACAGGTAACGTCAAAAAGAAATTCAATTTGCCTAAATTAGAATTACGACAATTTTCTGGAGATTTAAAAGACTGGCTGCCATTCTGGAGTCAATTCGAACATGTACATAATGATTTAGATATTGCACCAGAGAATAAGTTTCAATACTTGATACAGTGTACTGTTAGTAAGTCGCGAGCTCGGGAGGTGGTTGAAAGTTTTCCGCCAACCGGTGCCAACTACGAAAAAGCCATCGAATCTTTAAAATCTCGTTACGGTCGAAATGATTTACTAATTGAATTTTATGTTCGCGAACTGTTAAATCTGGTCATCCAAAATGCTGCGCGAAGCTCTCCCATAAATCTATGCGCACTTTACGATAATTTAGAATCCCAGATTCGTGCATTAGAGACTCTTGGCGTAACAACGGACAAAAGCGCTGCTCTTCTTCACCCATTAGTGGAGTCCTGTTTGCCTGAAGATATACTTAGAGCATGGCAAAGACAAAGAGGCCCAGATTTCAACCACAATGGTGATCCACAAGAAAGGCTTAATGGTTTGCTAAAATTCCTAAAATCTGAAGTGGAATCCGAGGAAAGGATTTGTTTAGCGATGCAAGGTTTTGGCTTGAACCAAAAGAAAGAAAGCAATTGCTTCAAAGGTAAAAAATTTGATCAGAGGGTAAAAAAGAATAACACGCCAACAGCTTCCGGACTTTTCACGACTTCTCATACTCAGGAAACGAAAAAGTTGTGTGTTTTCTGTGATAAAGCTCATTCGAGTGCAGACTGTTTTTCCGCACAAAAGATGAGTTTATCGGAAAAACAAAGAATTCTGAGGGAAAAGAATTGTTGTTTTGCCTGTCTGGCACCTGGTCACCCTGTCCGAAGATGTCGTGCATTTCTGAGGTGTTGTATTTGTGGGAAAAAACATGTACCCTTGATGTGTGAAACAAATGAAGCAAGAAAAATTGAAGAAAAGAAGACAGACGAAAATGAAGTCGTTGACGAAGTTAACATGGCAAACATAAGTACCGGTCCTAGAGTGTTCTTACAAACTCTGAAATGCAAGCTTATTTCAGATAAAAAGGAAGTTGTCGTGCGAATAGTTCTGGACACCGGCTCTCAAAATTCTTATATTGTGAAAAATCTCGCCGAAGACATGGGATACACACCTCTAAAGAAAGAAACTCTAATACACTCTCTCTTTGGCGGAGTTAAAACCGAAGAATTTGCTCATACAGGCTACAGAATCAGGTTGAGAAATATGAAGAACAATTTCACATGCAATTTTGTAGCATTAGATCAAGCTACAATCTGCAATGATATCTCACCTGTGAATTCGGGTCCATGGATAAAAGAGCTTCAGAATATGGATATATCTTTAAGTGATGTTGGAGAAAGGCCACAACCCGTACAAGTTCTTATAGGGGCTGACATTTTTGGAAAGATTTTGACCGGCCAACGAAGAGTCTTGTCAAGCGGATTGGTAGCCATTGAGACTTTACGTGGTTGGACTCTCTTAGGAAAAGTTCCTGAAAATGAAGCAACCTCAAGCAATGCTATGCTGGTGACATCACTTTTCGTCAAAGAATTTGACATTTCAGACTATTGGAAACTCGATTCCATAGGGATTCAGGATCCTATTGAAAAGCTCTCTAAGAGAGAGCAAGAAGATTTGACTAAAGAACAATTCCTTCAAACTATTAGGTACAATGAGGATAATCGTTATGAAGTTCACTTGCCTTGGTTGGATAACAGTGTGCCATTAGCTGATAATCTTGAACAGGCTAAAAGAAGATTAGAAACTACGACCAAGAAGCTGCTTCAAGAAAATTTATATGACAGCTATGAGCAAATATTTTCAGATTGGCTTCGTGAAGGGATTATCGAAGAAGTACCAGTTGAAGAAATGTCTTTGTCTGCTAATTATCTACCGCATAGACCTGTCATCAAGGCTAGTAAGACTACTCCTATACGACCGGTTTTTGATGCCTCTGCTCGAGTCAAGGGATATCCTTCACTAAATGACTCTTTACATAGTGGTCCGAACCTGATTGAGCTCATACCTGATATTTTATTACGGTTTAGAGAGAAAAAGATTGGTGTGATTGCAGATATAAAGAAGGCTTTTCTGCAAATCAGTCTTAGTAGAGAAGACAGAGATTACTTGAGATTTCTATGGTGGACTGATAAATCTTGTGAAAATTATAAGTTTTTCCGCCATGCCAGAGTAGTTTTTGGTGTCCGCAGCAGTCCGTTCCTATTAGGAGCTGTATTGAAGTATCACATTGAACAGAATGTCGCCGTTGACCCTTTTGTAACTCAGTGTCTTTTGAAGAGTTTTTATGTGGATAATCTTGTAACTAATGTCCATAATGAAGTAGAGCTGAAGCGATTGATAGATGTTTCTAATGACCTACTGAAGGCAGGTGGTTTCATACTAAGAGATTGGGAGTATTCAACGACAGAAACCGGAGCCTCTAATAAAACGGAATTGTTAGGTCTTCAATGGGATAAAACTGAAGACAGTTTATCGCTGAGCGTCAGCTGGTTGGAAAAAGTAAATGTTGATAACGTCACTAAACGTACTATGTTGTCAGTAGCTCACAAAGTGTTTGACCCATTCGGATTCGCTTCTCCAGTAATGCTCTGCCCCAAGCTCATGCTTCAAAAAGCCTGGAAATTATCCTTAGGATGGGACGACGAAATAACCGGAACCCTTCGAGAAGAATTTATGCTTTGGTTTGAGGATCTTAGAGAATTGGAGAAAGTTATCATTCCCCGCTGGATAAACGTTACTTCGGAAGATCTCGGAAGCTTCTCCATTCATACCTTTTGCGACGCAAGCAAAGACGCTTATGCCGCCGTTGTTTATCTTGTACAAGAAGATTGCAAAAAAGTGCATTTTTTAACCTCGAGATCCCGTATATCCCCTTCAAAAGTCGCAACAATACCTAGATTGGAGCTTCTTGCGGCACTGATTGGAGCAAGGTTAACGAAATCTGTGTTAGATGCCTTTGGCTGGACCGACGTTAAATGTTTCTATTGGAGTGATTCTACAACTGTTCTTACCTGGATCAAGAAGCAAGAAAATTGGTCAATTTTCGTGAATAATCGGGTTCAGGAGATTCGTAGGATCACTGTAGCTTCGTCATGGCGTCATATATCTGGAGTTGAAAACCCTGCAGACTTGCCCTCCCGAGGATGTAAAGCAAGTGCTTTAGTGAAAAGTAGATGGTGGGAGGGGCCAAGATGGTTAGGCTCTTATGAAGACAAAGAAGCGCACATTGATTTTGAGCTTGATGAAGAGGAAATACTAAAGGAAAAGAAGAAAAGCTCTGTTCCGGCCTTGGTTTCCATTAAGCAGAATTCGTCTACCGGATGGTTTTATGAGCGTTTCTCGAAATACCAATCGATTGTAAAATTAGTGGGTTGGATTTTGAGATTTGTTACAAACTGTCAACGCAATGTTCAGCACAGGAAGAAAGGATCTCTGGACACCGAAGAATATAGAGAAGCTGAGAAAAAAGTGATAAAGTTGATCCAAGCAGAATCTCTTGTTAACGAACATGACGAAAAGCTCAAAACGCTGAGTGCGTATAAGGATGCTGACGGCATAATACGACTGAAAACGAAAATTGTTCTGATGGAAGATACAGAGGAATTTAGAGAACCAGCTATTCTCCCATCCAATCACGAAGTTGTCAAGAGGTTAATACTTTCCCATCACATCGAAAATAGTCATGCCGGAACTCAAATTCTTCTGAATATCTTGAGAGAGCATTTTTGGATATTGAATGGAAGAAAAACTGTGAAATCAGCTATCTCAAGATGTATCCCGTGCAAAAGATTTTCCTCTAAAGGTTGTGAAGCTGTATCTGCTCCGTTGCACGAAGATCGAGTACGTCAAGCCAATGCGTTCGAGATTTGTGGAACTGATTTAGCGGGCCCTCTATTTCTGAAGGACGGAAAGAAGGCTTGGGTGTGTATCTTTACGTGCGCCGTGTATAGAGCAGTTCACTTAGAGCTTGTGACATCACTTTCAACCGAAAGCTTTATGTTAGCTCTAAGAAGATTTATAGCCCGGAGAGGCAGGTGTGAAACAATATATTGTGATAATGGAACTAATTTTGTCGGGGCTTCCAACTTGCTTAAAAATTTAGATTGGAACCGCATCTGCAGTGATAATGTTCTTCATCCAATCAAATGGAAGTTTAATCCCCCTTCTTCACCCTGGTGGGGAGGATGGTGGGAGCGGCTCATCAGTGTGCTTAAAGGTCTTTTGCGAAGAATACTAGGAAGAACAAGTCTAACACATGAAGAATTAATAACTGTTCTTTGTGATTGCGAATCTGTAATAAACTCTCGCCCTTTAACCTACATAGACGAATGTGACTCAGAACTTGTCCCTCTTACACCTGCCATGTTTCTTCAGGATATCAAGCTATCGGGGGTTCCTGACTGTGATACTGCTGATCATAAAAGTCTCAACAAGCGCGTCAAGTACAGAGTAGCTTTGCAGGAAAACCTTCGAAAAAGGTTTCGTTCTGAATATCTTGGATCATTGATACGCAGGTGTGAAAAAAGTAAAACCTCGAAGATAAATGTGGGGGACATTGTGCTCATAAAAAGTGACAACACCAATCGCATCGACTGGCCTCTGGGAAAAGTAACAGAAGTTCTACCTGGAAAAGATGGAGTTTGTCGGCTCTTCAAATTCAAAACGTCGCGTGGAGAGATTCTTCGTCCCATTCAGCGCGTCTTCAGTTTGGAAATTTCTTCGAGCGATTCATCATTTCCACTGGATGAAGAAGCGTTTCGTACGAAAATAGTCTCTACCAAGAAAGCTGATCTGAAGTGCTCCAGCAAGGACAAGAAAAGTTGGACTGCAAAAATCCCTAAGAGACTAGATCTTTAGTGTGAAGTTGAGTCGTGGAACTTCCACTACTCAAGGTGGGAGGATGTGAGATCGTCTGAAAATATTTATTTATTTCTAGCACGAACAATTAAAATATATTTTATATCGTTTGGCGAAAACGGTTGCCATGGAGACTATGTGTTTATTTTTCGAAGAATTGACATTCCATGAAAGAATTTTGTGTGAGAAGCTGCTTTTTTATTTACTTTAAAAATATTTTATGCTTGGTGAACCTGTGGTTCAAGTGTTAAAATAAGTAAAATTAGTTTATAAAGCGACGTTGTATAAGTAGGCAATAATAAAAGTTATTTTTGTTAAGTGAGGACTGAAATTCTATTGAGAACTCTTCACAGTAGAATTGCACAGGCTGTTGGTTCCATTATTCCGGAATGGAAGAATTGCATTTTCGTTTGGATGCGTGCCGTATCACCAAAGCCGCACACATTGAGCACTTATAGGAAAAAACTAGGTTAGTTCTCCTTAAATATCATGTATGATTTGTTATATTTAGTATGAAATAAACTCCTGTAATATAACATTAAAACTCGGACACTCTCTTACGGACACCCGTCATAACAATTTCACCTTTTTAAAATAATATTGAAATTTAAAATTTGCTTTAGAAATGTTTTCTTTCCTTTTCGAGATGACACGTTTAAATAAATTTTATTGGGGTCATAAAAAAATCACCGAAATTAATTAATTGCAGAGCCCCTAAACATTTCCCCCAAACAGAAACTTCTAAATCTCGGTCAAATATCTTAACGCAATTAATTCTTCGGAAATTTAATTTGCGCCAATAAAAAACCTTTTAAAGTGACATGAAAAAAATGCATTAAACTAAATTGATTTTCGTCTGGTATGTAGTTCAAATATTTGAAACTAAAAAACCCAAACACGTTTAGATGTAGTGATCATATGTAGAGAAGTAAAGCAAAAAATAGATAACTGGAAGAAGGATCAATAAATAGGTTTTAGTTTAGTAAAGGCCATAAATAGAAGTAGAAGTTTAGCAATAAATAGATTTAGAAGTTTAGCAATTAATAATTTTATAAGTTTAGCAATAAATATACTTTTGCTCTATCCCTCATCCATACACAATTTAAATTATTTTGTGTTTTACGCTGCACTTTAGGTTATTTTTTTTTATTTTATCCAAAGTTATTCCTTATCTTTTATGAAGAAAGAAGAAAAAATAAAATGTAAAAATAAAGAAATTTCGTAATATATTTCAGCAATGATTTTATTCAAATGCTATTTTTTTTATTTGTCGTACAATATACAGAAGAAATGGTTATAATAAATTCTAGCTAACTGCATGAGATCTAATAGTCTAAGAGCTAGCAACGTTTTTGAGAGAGAATTTCAGGTGGGCCAGTTTTAAGATATGCTATCTCTCTCACTCTCCCGGACATCATACGGGCTATCTGGCTGGCGGTAGTGGTTGCGTTCATCAGTGTGCATCCTACTAATACTAGTAAAAAATTGATTTTTCAAATCATTTTAGGACGTTTTATTTTTTTATTGTTATTTTTAGCGAACTGTTTGCAACATAAATCTATTATTGCCAGACATTTTTATTGTTGTTTAAGCTGTGCCAGACGCTAATTTTGATTTTGAAAGCTCAAGTGTTGCCCAAATTACCAGCTCAGGTGTGAATTCACCGATCATTGTAATTACGTCATCGTCATTCATTGCGCAATACCATGTGGCAATACTTGTAATGAGCTGATAATTTGGGCAACACTTGAGCTTTTAAAATCAAAATGAGCGTCTTGCACAGCTTAAACAACAATAAAAATGTCTGGCAATAATAGATTCATGTTGCAAAAAGTTCACTAAAAATAATAATAAAAATATAAAACGTCCTAAAATGATTTGAAAAATAAATTTTTTACTTGTATCAGTACGATGCGCACTGAGGAACGCAACCACTACCGCCAGCCAGATAGCCCTTATGATGTCCGGGAGAGTGAGAGAGATAGCATATCCTAAAACTGGCCCACCTGAAATGCTTGTTTTTCCGACGTTGCTAGCTCTCGTACTATAATAATTGTTTTTTCAGCCTTTGCAGATGTTAGCACATCATACCTTATTAAAGAACTTCTCATTTATAATTATATTATTCTCACAATGCACTTTTCTTACTTACTGGAACATTCGACATGAACAGTGTCTTCTCATTAATGTCTTAGTAAAAAAGTTTTGTCTTCAGAATATATCAATTATAAATACTTATTCTAATACATTCGTAAAAATCGAAGCAATATATTTATCCGTTAATATCAGATGTATAATAAGTTTCCAAATAAAACTAATGAGCATCAATAAGTTAAAATATAAATTTTCAAAATATATTCATAAAACATTTAAAAATTTTGCTATAAATGTACGAAATCTATTTAAATACTGAAGTTTTATATTTCTGTATCTGAAGTTACTACAAAAAGTTAATTTGACGATATATCGTGTTACCAGTCAACTAGAAATTCAACCGGTTAGGTTTGTGTTGTACTGATGGAAATTATTTGTCAACGTCAGTAAGGTATACAAGTCATTGTCGGTTAACCTTTGGTATAAAATTTATTCTTCCAATTATTTAAATCACAAAAAACTTTTAAAAAAGTACCAATTTTTTAAAAATTTATTTCATATTTTTAGAAGGTACAACTAAATAATATAAATTTCAAATGATAGATAAATAATGACTTATTATCTTAATCCTCTAAATGCATACTGTTACCGTTTGGTAACAAGTAACATAATCCACTTTATTCTATTAAATTAGAGCTCCTCCAAGACAAATCTGTGTTTTTTCATCTATTACATTTCATTTTAAAGTTTTAGTTACTAATAATCCTCATAGATGACAGTAGTAAAAGTGTATTCAAAATTAAAGAGTGGGGTTATTAACTTTTGTGAAATTACGTTTTTTGCAGTATTCAAGGAATAATAATATTAGTCCTAAATACTAATGATTGTTTTGAAAAATTAATCATAGTTAAAAAGGGTTATTTTGAAATACTTTTAGTAGTTTTCTAGTCATTATTATCAAAACTGGAATTTTGCAGTTGATTTTTATCATGTGGATAATTTTTTAAAAATTGATATTCTTTAAATTCTAATGCATTTTTTTTTAGTATTTTTCCCATAATGTGTGAGTATTAAAGATGCATATATATTTTTCGGGGATGAAAATAAAAATTCATGCATTAGAGGGTTAAACTACATTATTCAAAAAGAATTCTTTCTAAATGGTGCACCGAATTTTAAACCGCTACAGGCATCGAAATAACGTTACAGTTTCAATCAAATCTTGTGATTAAAACTACTTGTTACAAACGTATTTTGTGAAATTGTCTACTTAAAAAATAAACACTTTTTCTCTAACATATCTTCTGAATATTAGTCCTGCAATGTTAGAGATATATTTTGCCTACATTTCTAACAATAATTCACCTTCTACATTTATATAAACCAGTGGTTCCCAACCTTTTTTGGACCATCGCCCCTTTAGTTAGGTTGACCAACACATATCGCCCCCCTTTTAAGTTTCATGTTTAGTTCAATTATAATTTTATTTAAAATGAAACTAATAAAGCAATTTTATCATTTTAACACTAATTACCATTATAAAAAACCCCAAAGCAGCTTTATCCGGGCACTCTTTAATAAAAAAAGAAAATTTTATATTTAATAGATTTTTTAAAGAATCTTTGAACTGGATTCTGCAGTGCAATTCAAGAGAGCTGACAATGAAAATTAAAGAAAAAATTGAATGTTGAAAACTTTTTTATTTTATCTTTAAGGCGATCTGTCAAGTTCATGCGCAAGTCTTTGAGGCAAATGTCCAACTGATTTCTTTGTTTAGTAAGGAGCTGTATGATAAAAGAACCAAATTCTTTTTCAACTAAATATGTTGACGGGAAGAGATGAAAAGTAGTTCGGCTTTTTACCACAGTTGTGGATTAGTGTAAATAAATTTCACGCAGGCTAACACATAACCTCCCAGCTTGAAAATGATTTTCACCTCACAGTCATACTTCTGATCTACAAACTTCGTCTCAAAGAGTTATCAAGTTTACACAACCATCAGCTTCAAACGAGAATGGATCTACAATAGAATCATAAATTTCTAACTTGATCAAATCTTGTAAGCATGACAGTTTTTAACTCTTGTCAAGGTGATCAATAAAAATTAGATTGGTACAGTATATTATTATAATTTCCCCCCTTTGAATACTCATCGCCCCCCTATCGCCCCCAAACTATTTATTGCCCCCTTGATAACACAAATCGCCCATTTGGGGGCGATCGCCCCCAGGTTGGGAACCACTGATATAAACCAATACGTTTCAAACAACATCATGATTTTATTAAATTTCCGTTCCCTCAAATAAAAACAAGTGTAATTACGAAATTTATTCTTCTTGTTATTTAAATCACATTAACTAAAAATCTTTTTTTTTTTACAAATTTTTGAGCATTTTTTAATATTTTAAGTAGGTACAAATAAATATTATAATTTTCAAATGATAGATAAATAATGACATTATCTTAAACTGCATACCTTCTGAATGGTGCCCGAATTTTTAACTGCTTCAGGCATCGAGATAACGTTACAATTTCAATCAAAACTTAGGCAATAGCAATTTTAATCACAATTTCTATCTCAAAAATCAACCTTTTGTCTCTAACATATTTTCGTAATATTAGTATTGCAATATTAATGATCTATTTTGCTTACATTTCTATGAATAATTAACCTTCTTCTACATTTTCAAAAACCAATGCATATCAAACCTCATCGTGATTTTGTTAAATTTCCGTTCCCTCAAATAAAAACAAACGTAATCGCGAAATTTATACTTCTAATTATTTAAATCACAAAAACTAAAAATCTTTTTTTATCAATTGTTGATAATTTATTTTATATTTTAAGTAGGTACAAATAAATATTATAAATTTGATTGAAAAATATTTACATATTATCTTAAATTACGTTATTCAAAAAGCATTCCTTCTAAATGGTGCTCTGAACTTTTAACCGCTACAGGCATCGAGATAACGTTACAATTTCAACCAAATCTTAGGCAATAGCAATTTTAATCACAATTTCTATCTCAAAAATCAACCTTTTATCTCTAAAATATTTTCTGACTATTATTATACATTTCTGACTATTACAAAATATTATTGCCTGTATTGAAATATTAAAGATATATTTTGCTTACATTTCCGTAAATAATTTACCTTCTTTTACATTCACAAAAACCAATACATATCACACAACATCATGATTTTATTAAATCTACATTCCCTCAAATAAAAACAAATGTAATCACGTAACACACTAAGAAGCCATCCCAGTGCGTTTCAATCGAGCAACCCGACACCGATCTGATAGTATAGAATTACCTATTACCATTCAAAATGACTTCGGTCTCAGGAAAACCATGGAATGCCATTGTATCCGTCCGATCGCATTACAATCCGTTAAGGATGTTCCTTAGAGAAACAGGGGTGTAAGTCTAAAATAGATAATATTTAGGTTTTTGCAGATGAATCGTAAAGTACCAGATATTTGATATTTTCATTATCAAATATCTGGTTTTTATTTTTATTATCAATTGGAATTTTATAGCTTGAACCTGTGATATATTTTATAAATAAACTAGCAGTATGGTCCCGCCTTACTGGGAACCCGTTATTTTCGCATTGCTTCCTTTTAGAGGCATGCTTACTTGTGAAAATACACTCAAAATCAAAACAAAATTATATTCGTGTTGGCGCATGCGCACTCAAAAAAGCCAACACCAATAGACTATGAAGCAGCCTTAGGGCTAGCGCATATCTCAACCAAACTCAATCAATCAAACTAATAGAGGATGGCCCGGTCCATGTATTTTCAAGCCCTGTTATGGTCCCGCAATCCCACGTGAATTACGTTTTTTTAAAACTAATTATATTAATTAAAAATTACAATCAAGTATGAAAAAACTAAGTCTCAGATGCACACGTAGGTATTAAAAGGAATCTATATTAAAAATTTCGAATTTTTGAGAGCAGTCTAAGTAGGTCTTTTGCGATCCACAGACATACACACAGACAGACTCTTTCTTTTATTATTATAGATTTATGTATTTTTAATACATCTCTGCTTATAAATATTAGAGGTTTTTCATGAGTCATTTCTTATCGGTTATAGTCCTTAAAGGTTTAATTTATTATGTTTACGAATTTCAGTTATTTTAATATAATATTTTTTTAAAAAAATATTTTTAATGAGTATCTAAACAAAAATTTATTAAAGCGATGAAATTTCTTCATCGGCAAATTAAGATTGGGAAATTATCTACAAGCAGAAAGCCAAATATTCGAATTATTAGAACATTATCGAATTGACTCGAAATTTCAAATAATGGTATTAAGAAGATAGTTTGTAGAGTGTATAACACTTCGAATAAAAATTGTACGAACTTAAAAGTAGGTTTGTAACAGAAACTGTCACACAACTGCTTATACACAAAATTAATGCACCTACAAAAGAGCCAAGCACAATATTTTATTCTTTTAAACGTTCAAACTTTTATATAGTTCATGGCAATGATGATTTTATTCCTTTATACATTGCTCCTTATGCTTTATGAGTATTAAAATTTGTGACTCTTTGAGTATTTGAAGTTCTGGTTTAGAATATCCACAAAAGCCAAATATTTCAACGAAAATAAATGTTGAATGGCAAACTTGTGCTATTTTGCAACTTAGGAAAACTTAAATTGCACCATTTTTGAACAAAAGATTAGGCTTCTAATCAAAAACTTTAGCTCAACAACAAAAAATCATAAAGAACTCTTGTCTCTTCAGTTCCGGAGGAACACTTTTACTTGTACCTGTCAAAAATGACATTTTTTGTTATTTTTGGTTTGCGGTTTAGTCGTCGAATAGAATAAGCGAAGATAAAAATTGATTTGCAGTCGACTCGATTTAGTGTTTTATGAATAAAAGATGCAGGTGTTTGGTGTGAGGAGAAAGGACATTTTGAGCGGTAATATTTGCATTAAGTTTGTTACTTTTATCGCAAGAAATTTGTGATTGCATAACATTTGTGTTTTTAAGTAAATATATTTTATTGTAAAATTATTTTTTGAAACCCCTTTTCGCTAAAAATTCCAAGTATAATGCATCCATAAATGGTTTATTATGTAGCTTTGGAACTTACATTATTGCTCAGTAGATTTTTTAGTACTCAATAAATTTTTTATGCACCATAACATAACTACTTTGTTCCAATTTAAACGGTTAAAATTGGCAACAACTATAATGCAGTGATACCGATAATTATTTAGAAAATAAATATTTATTTTTTTGCGGATTATTTTTTAAACTGAATAAAAATATTGTAATTAGTTCAGGATAATGCAACAGCTTTAAAATCAACGTTCTACATTTTTCATTATAAAATCCCATAAACATATTCATGCATACATATAAATGGTATACTTATAAAAACGCGTATCGATAAAAATGCTTTTTCAAAAATTTATTGGAAGTAATAAGGAACTTATTTAACGAGCAATAGTCGTAAATTTTCATGGTTTCAAGTAATTACGCTTATAAAATGACATTCTTCAAATTAGATGCTTCTTAAATTCTCTACAAAACATATAAAACCATATCGATATCTAAAACTTACACCTACATTTTTAAACCCAAAATCGTTTTCCTGCTTTACATTCCAAAAACCACTCCCCATATTTTATCTCCAAGCCCCATCCAGACATTTCTAAAAAAATCACTATAAAAAAACTCGCTTTTAACTTCTCAACTTTCCAATCGTTACCGCTAGCGCCACTGCAAGGCGTAGCGGTACTGGTTTAACCTTCAAACATCGCCAAGAGAGGGATCGATTTGGCGGCCAGGAGGTCTTTCGGGCCGCTCAAGGGCAACCATCCGAACATCTGACCTTCTTGTAGACGTGGTATGGGTAGGGACCGACTTACAACTTTAGGGGCTCTTGGCACAAACAAATTTGGGGCCCCAAAACATACCCCTATAAAATATTCGTGTGTATTTTTCTATATTTCAGTGTTTTCTAAAAAATAGCTGAAGTAATTTGCTTGGAAAGCAGGCTCAGTCCCCCAAAATAAATAATTTTGTGAATTAATAAATTCGGAATTTAAACACAATTTCATAGTCAACTTTTGTTCATGATTTTTTTTTACTTTCTTCATATTAAAAAGCTAAGTTTGGAGGCAGTTATATTTAGCATAAATGCTCATGAAGAAATTTGGGGCCCCTTTAAAGTTGGGGGGGGGGGGACCTGGTTACGTGTCCCGTTGCCCTGCGGGAAATCAGGCCCAGGGAAAGGTGACCCGACGTACTGGATTCCGCAGTACAGATTAATATTTTATTCAACTATCTGGCTAAAAACAATTGCAAATAGTATCCTTTTTATATTTATGGTTTTTTTTTCAAACAAACACAACGCCCCAAATAAAATATTAATTATGAAATTCATTGATGAATTTCCTAGTCGACAAGTTTAATCACTGAAACAAATCTGGTCAGGTAAGGTGTGGGTTAGGTAAGGTTTTGGCTAAAGTCACTAGATATTAGCGCTTGGCATAAGTGGACAGATTCAAGACAACTATGATGATGGTTTCGTTAGTTTGAATTATCGTCGTACTAGTTCTACACGAGTGCTATTGGCACATAATTTTGAACCACAATCAAGTGACGAGCTGACACCTGAGTAGATACCCGAAGCAACCGTTTAGGACGTTATCTTAAGCCACGTTGGGCCTTTGGAGCATATATAACATGCACTCCCTACATGGGTTATTTATTATTGATCAGACATTTATGGCTGCACTGGCCGTTTACAGTTCTTCAGTTTATTTGGGAGGTTATGTCTAATGTCACTTGATATTAGTTTTGATTAAAATCTCAGAGTCTTAACAACTTTGGCTATGCGGTTATATGGATTTTTTAAGGTCATTATTCTAGTGAACGCATGATGTAGTATTGACATAGAGTACCTTAAATTGCTTCGGGTGGCGAAAGAAAATGTTCACCAACTTTCTAAAACTGCTATATGTTTTGCAATATTTATACTCATTCGAAAATGTCGATAAGGAGTTACTTAATTTATGTCCTATGAACTGACCTTGTAGATAGTTTAAGTGCGATTAAAAAAGAATCTTGTGTAGAGGAGGTGGTACACATTTTAATTCATCTCTCGGTTGTGTTCAGGTGTCGGTTCGTCACTTGACTGTGGTTCTAAAATACGACGCCCTTCGCCAATAGCCCTCGTGTAGCTCTAGTGCGACGATAATTCAAACTAAAAAAAAATCATCTCTATTTCAAACGCCTGAAATCTGCGCCAATTAAATACAGCATTGCAGTGCCTAAATTATTAACCATCGTATTACAAAAATAAATTTCCTTCGTAACTACAGCATTATTTTATGACCATATACTAGACCATCTGACCACAATAGTCATGAAGATTCATATCAGGGAACTATGGTGGCACATCACTCTCAATTTAGCACGCGTCTCACAATCAATTCCTGGATTTCCGTAGATTCCATACATAACAAAAAATTCTATAAAATTGCTGTATTTTTAAAAATAGTTTTTGAACAAATTTAGTGTTAAGACGGTGATCAATATTTCAAAAAAATATTTAGAATATATGTTTGGTTTTGTTTATTTGCATTATCACTAAACAATTAGTATTTTTAATGAACATAACTCTTCCATCACTGCAGCACTATTCAAGATTGACTTGAACTGTTCCCGGGAAACCATTTATACGGACAAACCTGCGGATGTGACCAGTGCTGTGCTAAACGCTTTTTTAACCATTTAACTGTTCTATCCCACTTTCCTCTAATTTTAATAGTATTATTTATTATTATTGCACTGGTCACACGACAACAACAACAATGAACATTACAAACAAACAAACAAAAAACTCACGGAAAAATGTGGCTGCCACACAGTAAGGAAGAACACTTTTAAACTAATTCATTCTCTTATACTTTTTATCTACCATATTCTACCCATATTGATTAAAGCGAAAAAAAAATGCATCTTTTTATAAAATAATTTCATATAAAGCGCTCTCATGTAAAAAGCGTCTCTTATTTTTGCTGCGCGGCGGACTTCGATTTTCAAAGCAGAGGTAGTTTCTCAGAGTGCGAGATTCGGATTCTTCTTTGGCCCCCTTACCGTGAAATTGATTTTCGTTATTGTTTATGGAGGTGGAAACGGTTTTTGCTTATTTTAGATGTCTTGTTTAGATAGTGGAAAAATAATACAGATTTCTGCGATATTCTCCATGGGGTTGACAAAACCGCAACTTTTTATCTCTTTACTTTAAGTAACATCGATTTCAATGTTAACCCTCCAGTTTAGCTTTTTTTTTTTTCACAAATTTCAATTATTTATAATGTTTTAAGGATATTAATTTGAATAATCAGCTAGGTTTTAACCCAGTATTTTAAAAAAAAATTTAGTTTCGCAACAATATTTGAATAACAATATTTTAATTTGACGGTTTTTGCTTATTTTAGATGTCTTGTTTAGATATTGGAAAAATAATACAGATTTCTGCGATATTCTCCATGGGGTTGACAAAACCGCAACTTTTTATCTTTACTTTAAGTAACATCGATTTCAATGCTAACCCTCCAGGTTAGCTTTTTTTCATAAATTTCAATTATTTATAATGTTTTAAGGATTATAATTTGAATAATCAGCTAGGTTTTAACCCAATATTTTAAAAAAATTTAGTTTCGCAACAATATTTTAATAACAATATTTTAATTTAACGGTTTCTGCTTATTTTAGATGTCTTGTTTAGATATTGCAAAAATAATATAGATTTTTGCAATATTCTCCACGTCCCCATAGGGTTGAAAAAACCGCAACTTTTATCGCTTTACTTTAAGTAACATCGCTTTCAGTGCTATGGTTTAGCTTTTTTTCACAAATTTCAATTATTTACAATGATTTAAGGATTATAATTTGAATGATCAGCTAAGTTTCAACCCAATGCGGGATCAATATCTAAAAAATATTTCGTTTTGTATCGATATTTTAATATATTTAGTTTCCGCTGCAGAATTCCATAGCCTTAATTTAAGTAATACCTATTTAAATGTGGTGATTTAAATTTTTTTGATACAAATTTCAATTATTTTTTTGTGGCTGATGGGTTATACTTTGAATGATCATCTAAGTTTTAACAAAATGCGGGATCAATATTTAGAAAATATATTTAGTGTCTTCAAATGGAACGTGATCGTTTTATTGAGACTGAATACTGGCATCATGCTGACTTAATATTGATACAGATATGGACTAACATCATATTAACATTGAAACAAGCTTCAAATGATAGATGCACAATGTGGTGTATCACCACATTGTCCATTTATCAATTGAAGCTTGTTTCAATGTTACTATGATGTTAGTCCATATCTGTATAGATATTAAAATAATTAAGGCGTTGATAAAATAAAATTAAATGTGAGTTTATGACTTTATTTATCAAATCTCAAGATATGTTGAGGCATATCCAGAGTTCATCTGTACGAAATTGATTGAATATTTTATTTGTGTGGTTTTTAATCTAACTAATTTTATCAATTTTTTCTTAAATTAAAAAAATAATAATTTAAAGGCATTCAACAAGGTATTTATATGAAAGAAATGATCAACACAAGAAATTTTTTAATACTACCGTTAAAAAATAAGCATAATTATAACAAAAAAGAGAAGAGAATAAAAAGGTTTTCATATTTTTATGAATGATTTTTAATTATTTTTTTTACAATAAAAGAAAATTAAACATACTTTTCTTTCGCTATACCCATTACTCTTCTCAACAATCTTAATTAATTTGGAGAGGTGAAACTTTTTTTTGTGATACTTTTTAGTCGCCGAACGAGTACAGAATTAACCATCGCTCAATCAATCAATCAATCATTCTTAGAAAAAAAATACATGTTGCCATTCATGAAAGCCTAAAAAGGGATTTAATTTATAGTTTACTCAGCTTGGTTTATATTGATGGATTGCTGAGTGAGTTACAGCGACGGTAAGGAATTAAAGTACAAAGTATTTTTCGTTAAGAGTTAGTAATGTTTTTATTTATCTAAGAGAAATCTTTTAAGATACAAAGTTAACATTGTGAAAAGATTCTTACTTATAAATTGTGCAGCTCGCAATAGATTTATCAGATTTTCCAAAGCCGTCCGACAAAATCGTTTGCTTTAACTTTAATGATTCAATCATGCAATGAACTATTTATATTATTCCACAAATTGTTTTCTTTATGGCAAAGCATTATAGCATCGTAATGCAGAAAGTAATGCAAATTAAATCAAATATTTAAAAGCTAAATATTTTTTGTTTGTCTTATGAAATAAATATGACTCTTTAACTATAATGCCTTTGTTTATTAATAATTGCAATTATAGATTCTAAGAAGAAATTAAAGACTCAATTTTTATGAGAATATTTGTAATCGTAAGTTTAAAGTAACTCTTCTTAAAATGTTTATAGAATTTGAAATCTGAGTTTTTTAATCTTGATACACATTTTGATTGACTTAACTGAAATGTTTCTGAAAATACAAGAGACCTTCTGTTTTTATTAACACTTTTTCGATCAGTTTGAAAACGTTTCTGTTGTTTTAAAGTTCGAAAACTGAATGGAAAGGACCAAGTGCAAATGATTCCATCCTATCTATGGCTACACAATTGGGAGAAATTACGCCATTTTGGCCCAATTGTATCCTTTTGGTTAAGATGTGTGCTTTGTGAGTCTTTGTCGTAGTGAGAATGATCGAATATCACCTAGATTCTATAATAATATTAATCGAATATAAACTGAAAATAGAAGGTTTAACTTACACATTTAAAAATGATTATTATAGAAAGAGGTTTCCCTAAACTTTGAAGACGCTTTTTAAAATTCCGTACACCATAACACATTCAGAAAGGTTTCAGAATTGTTTTTACAGTGTATTAAACAAGATAAAATAACATACAAGAAGATAAAAATAATGCATTTTATGTAAGACCAAAATAAAACAATTTATTTCATCCTTACTAGCGCAAAACATTCCAATTATTCCCCAAACAAAACCAAAAAGGGAAATCCATTTTATGAAATGTCAAACGATTCTCTTACCTTCCACTTCCTGTTAACATTAATGGCTGAAATCAAATACTCCGGAGTCAAAACCACTCGGGAAAAAAATGGCGAAAGAAAATAAATATGTAACAGGTATATCCGAATACCTAACAAGATCTTGATCGCGCATGCGCCGTAGTTGACATGTCACGAAAGCAGAACTGACGAGCTAAGACTTCGGACATATATCTTGTTAAGCTCGTCTGAAGATCGAAACGTTTCAACAAACCTCGCTGCTTTTTTATCATTCCATCGCTTTGGGTTTTTTTTAGCGTTTCTTTTTAAAAAGACCATTAGGGAAATTTCTTTTTATCGTTTTTTTTTTTGGCTTTCTTTACTTCACTGTATCTTTTCGCACGAAAGCATCAAGGTTTTTTGTTTTTCTTTTTATTAACCATCAATTGACACTTACTTTTAGCAGGGTTTATGTGTGACATTGAAACATGGGTAGTTTTTAACTGTAAGGTGTTAGTTCAATTGAATAACTAAAAAATCGAGTTAGCTTTTTTTTAAAGGGAATCAAAATCTTTTCTACCTTTTTTTAAGTGTAACGAAATAAAAATTGTCAATTTTTCTTTCATTATACTTCTGGAAACAATTTTTTAAACAATGTAATATGAGAGCATTACATTAATGTTTTTTCAATTAAACAAGTGTATGTACACGAAAGTAATTGTACAAAGTATAAACAAATTTACTACTTTAAAATAAAGTTGATATTTAAATAGTTGCAGCATTAAAAATATTTATAATATGCACTACCAAGTTTGATATCAAATTAAATATATAGATAAATTACAAGAATATTTTTATTACTGTGTGATGCATCAAATTGATTTACAATATTCTCAACACATTTCAAACCTTAAGTTTATTTAGAAAAAATATATTTACACTTGCAATTTGTTTAAATTGAAGTAGCAAAAGTGAATTTGTAGCAAACCAAAGAAAAATCTTTCAAATCATAGCCCAATACTTCGTATTTGGGCTATCAAACTTTTTAAGCCATATTTAAATTTACGTTGAATATTTCAGAAACATTTTATTACTTTACATCTGGTAGAAAATCTGACAAACTATCATTTAAATAATATTTAAATCTGAATACAAGAATTTGCTTTGCCAAAAAATGTCACCGCATTTTCCTGACGGAACCTTAAACGAATTGCAAAGTTATACCAAGCATATGAAAACCCTGGTATAGGAATTCACTCTGAATATTTTCATAATTTATTTTAAAAATGTATGGAATATATTTCTCACAATTCAATCATTTTTATACTTATTCCAAATAAAAAAAATCAATATTGACTTTCCAAAATCTCTCTATCATCAGGTGTATGCGATAAAATTGGTTTAACATCATTGTAACTGTATTTTTTGTCAAAATTGAATTTTATATGCTTACGCTGCAAACAATTTTTGTGAAATGACTATGTATGTCGAGAAACATCAAGTTGCTGCATCACACCACTGTGGTGTGATAAGTAATCACAAAATGTGCTGAAATTTTACAGAAATGTTCTCAGGGTAGATATACAAGTGAATTAATAATTAACTATATGAACATACATAAAAAATTAATTAATAATTAACAAAATCATTACCTGGATCTGTAATATTTGAACTTGGTTCTGTATAAAAGCTATAAAAATTCTGGGCAATTGGTTGTCATGTCATAAATTAAAAACAACAGTTTATTGACTGTCACTTTTTGTGTTCCAACTTTTTATTCATAAAGTAGACTCATCATTTTTTGTAGAATTTACATTTATGACCACTTTTTATTTGGACCATATTGTCAAGAAAACCAGGATATTTTCTTAAAATGTATGAATTTTCAAACAATTTTTGTAGAATTCCCTATACTACATACGATGCAACTCAGTATTGTACATAAAACCAGTGGCAATGTATTTTAAATTTAATTTATAAGGCAACAATATTGTGCCAAACGTTGAAAACAAATTCGCTGGGGCCTTTTTTTATACTCACTGTCAAGTTCTGTTGATATTGCGTACTTCTTTTTATAATGAAACCTTACACTATAAAACTTTCGACAACAGTTGATGCCACTAGATTTATGGTTTTATGTATACCAAATACTCCAGAATTGATAAAAATAATACATTAAAACTGTTTTATTTATATAATTAAAAGATATCATCAAAAATTCCTTTTTTTTTTTTTCAAACAAGAAAAGCATTTTTGCCGTTATGTATATTTCTGTTTAATTGGAAAAATTCATTTATTCTATGTAATACATTTTTTTTTAAAAAATTTACTTGGGTTGCAGCACCTTAAGCTCATTTAATAAAAGAAAATACAAATATTTATATTTCTTTCAAACCAAGTTTACGATGTGTTGTTTTTATTCCTTATCCAATATTGTATGTTTCAACAAAAATTCTGCAGGAAAATAAAATTGATCACTAACTCTTTCTCAAGTGTCGGGGGCATTGGTGAAATCTCAGTCAACACTTAAAAACTTTTTGGATGAAATAGACATTTTATGCGATTCGGAAATAGAAGTCGAAATAAATAAATGGTACTTCTTGCGATGGCAGTTAAAATGGCATTTCCACAGAAGAACTTCTAGTCGAAGTGATAAATAAAACATTTCGACTACAGACTACTCTAACCTTTTAGCAGTAACATAAAACAGTTTAGCCCCCGCCATTCGCTGAAAGTGTTGGCATGTTGGACAATGAATTGCAAATTGCTAAAGTCTAAAGTTTTTTTTTTCCCCACTCACATTTTTTTGGGGTAGTTGTTAACACTAAAAGGGTCTAAGATCTTTTTTCTTTAAAATTTAAAAAGTTTCAACAAGTGTTTAAGTGTTACATTATAACAATTATAAATTTATTTATCTTACTTTAAAAAATCAGTTTTCGCTAACATCAAAAAATTAAAATTGATATCTAAAAATTCATTCCAGCGAAAATTTAATTATTATTTATAATTGTCTTTATGTTTTTTCCCAATTATAGTTTTTTTTATATATTTATCCATTAGGATACACAATATTTAATTCATTAAATGAAATTTAAAGAATTTTTTTATTTTACAAAACTTGAAAACACTATCAGAATGTGCCGTTTATTCCAAAACTTGTTTTGCTGTATTACACATTTATAGTATAATTATACACATAACGTATTTTTAAAGATACGTCTTACATTACAAAATATACTTTTAAGATTTACTTTATCAATTTATTTTAAATGCAATCTTTCAAAAACAGTTTTGAACATTCAAAAACTTTCAGATAGCCGATAACAGATTTTTTAATATATTTTAAATGTAAGTTGTTCCTGTATAAATATTTTCTCGTTCAAGACATCTACATAAATTTGAAAAAAGAAATAAAACTTTTTATATTGAAGAGAAATTTAAAAAAAAAAATTGACGCGGATGTTTTTTTTGTTGTTGTAATGTTTAATAACATGACTTTTACTCAACAAATACTATATTTACTATTGACCTGCTGTACAAAATATATAAAAAATATATAAGAAAATCAAAAAGTTTAATTTTTTACTTCATAATGTTCGCTATATTTTTTATTCAAAATATGAGTACATAATTTCCTATTGGGGGGTTAGTTATAAAAACTATTGTCTAGAAAACGAAACAACAATTCAAACAACTCGTATCTTGAAATGCGATATTTATTTTGCGAATAATAAAGCAAAACTGATTTTCAATTTGAAAAGCAAATATTAACGTTAATTACTTATGGTTTTTAAAACACAAAAACTTAACACTAGTTTTCGTTTTACAAATATTACTAAATACTCTATTTCATTCACATGAAATATATTTCTATTTATATAAAATTGAAAGTAATAATTTTTTCAAACATTATTGCTCTGAATATGTTTGACATATTTTTATTCATAGTTAAAAACAAATTAATATCGTAATAGATGTTTATGAAAAATAAAACAGATTTTGCTGAAACAGAACTCAAGTTTGATATGATTAAAATCAAAAATCCCCTGAGTTTAGAAACAATTCATGGGATTTACAATAACTGTTTCAACAAAATCTTAAAATTATCAACATCCGACCCATAATGAAAATTTTATTGTTAGATTAAAGTTTATTTTTTACCAAACGCAATCCTCATTATTTTTCAATCATTTTCCGAAATACATGTTGCGATTTCCTATTTCACTTTATTTTGTTTAATCCACATAAACTCTTCTAAAACAGGAATTTTGCTGTAATACTTTGACAAAGCTGTAAACATCATCATGAAATATCTCGCAACTCTGGTACTTCATCTCCCTATATCTTAAAAACGCAGGACAAATGGTAAAAAAAGAGGTTGAAGGTTATGTATCTTGGTTGGTTGGTAGACATATATTTCTGGCTTGTGTGCTTGGTCAGAGATCCGTTTATAAACCTTCGTCAAGTAAGACAGACACAACACACACTTACGTGACAGATGCTGCAGTCTATCGCGCGCCACCTCCACAATTTAGACATGTCCCTGAAGGGGAGTGGAAATGGTCTCCAGGGACATGTACCCGTGAGAAACTGCGCATGACCGCCCACAAGACTTTCGGACCCAACAGATTTATTGAGCACGTACTCCGCATATACTCGGGACAAACACAAACATCCTTTCCTTACCTGGATTCGAACCAGAACCCAGAAGCTCCAAAGGCTAGCTTCCTAAATGTTGTGCGGCCGGGTAAGCTTTATGAATATATTTTTTAAGTAAAATATCGAAAATTGACCAATATTATGAATAAGATGAAAGTACAATTAATTCTACTACCTTCACCATATTCATCATTAGGGTCATCTTTCGATATTTCATTCGATGTCCGATATTTGTATTTCATTACATACTTATTATACAAGGAAGATAAGCTTTTATCTACATGAAGAGAGCACTCAAGATCCATCGATATTGCTAAAGTAGAATTAGATTATATAAGGCCTCAATAATTCCGTTTTGATTTTGTGCGCTTTAGAAGTGTATGCCACACCAAAGCATATAAATTAATTTTTGGTAATATATATCAAAAAAAATACTTTTTTGCAATTGGAAAGTTTGAATAAAAAAGGGTTATGATGTATGCATGAAAAAGATTAATCTTTCGAAGCCATCAAAAGAACCAGAACAATAAGGTAAAGTTAGGTGCTTATGAGTTCATGGATGCAAAAAGGTAAATTACTTCAGACATAATTTTTATTTTTGTGTCGTATTGACACAAAAATGACTCATCATTAATCAAATTTCACTACCACTTTTGTAAAACTAAGAAAGCTTTGTTTTTTTTATTTCTAAACTTTAAGTGCTTTTTAAGGATTTCGTAACCTTTTCAAAAGCCCTTTTTACACTGTAGTTGCAATCTTTTTTCGGTAAATAAAATAACAAATAAAAATAAATAAAGATTCAGTTTTAAAATTTTATTTTGTTTCTTAAAATGAGATATTACCGAAAGAGTTTATTTTTTATTAGGTTGCCTATGTTATTAAAAGTAAAAGTCTGTTATTTAAATTTGTAATTAAAGAATTCAACTAAAATAATTAATTTAAAGGCTAGAACAATATTTATATTAAACTATATTTCTACTTGCATTCTTAAGAATATATTTGAATGGAAGGGACATGTTTCGGGTTCTGGTAAATTGGGAAATGTATGGTGTTGACACATGGATTGAATTCTCTTGCTATATTATTTATTTTCTTGCATTGTGAGTATTTCTTTCCCAATCGAGCTTGAAAGTTTATTCGTGTCGGTCGATCTTGAGAAGCGTCTTGCTCGCGAATCTGAGGGTGGCTGGGTCGACGCTTTTATTCGACTAAAGACCGCCGTGTTGCTAATGGTGGCTGGGGCACGTTAAATGTGTCGTGGTCACAAAGTCCTCCATGTTCCGATATCAATTTAATACCTCTGGAGGTACTAGATCAGAGGGTTATCGGCTTTTAACTGGGTCAAGACTCCGATATGTGAGTGAGAATGGATTTGTGAGAGGCACCTTACTGTAAAGCGGAGGGGTCAAGCTGACGAAGAAACGCCGGACTTCCTCCCTCGTAGTGCTCAATTAAACGGAAGCCGGCCTTAAAATCGGGTAGTTCTCTACTCCGGGCTTGGTTACCGAATGACATTAGAAAGAACAACAAGTTTAGTTGATAGACATATTGACATTAAATTATAAAATTTAAAATCGGTAAGTCATGCAATTGCCATTGAAAACAGATACAACTAAAATAAGGACTGAAATATTAAATAAAATGATAGTTCTAAAAGGAATAAAATCCTACTTCCTATTCCATGCTATTTTAATTTTCACATCCGTTTTTATTACAAAAAAGTGGAACATTTGACACCTGACGAACAAAAAAGGAACATTTGACACTTGACGAACAAAAAAGGAACATTTAACATTGGTCAACTACAAAAGAAACTGTAATGGAACGACGACAGACGTCAATTAGAATGTAATAACAGAGAGCATAAAATATACTGTTTTTAATACTTTCAAATTAAAAAAAAGCGGAACTCCAAAATAATTAACAAAATTTTTTTTATGTTCAGCAGATCTTACATTTCAATCCCAAACTTGGGTAGATTCCGCTACCTAAAATTTTTCTCAAACACTACACTTTGTTTGTTTATGCCCATACGTGCCCTGAGTACCTTAGGCATCACTTTCCTTCTGAAATTTAACTTATTGACTTCCAAAAACCTTCGCGAATAGCCGCCATTTTCTACGTCCCCAGCAGGGATTTCCGCTTCCACTATAATCCCCACGTAAATTTTTATCCCTAGCATTTTTCCCTGGATGGCGGGCATGCTTCTCTATTGAAATGGGCCACAATCAAAATGCCGCGTCTCAACGTGGAATATTCTTTCATTTTTTGAGGAAAGGATGTATAAAATTGGATTTTTTGGGGCATTTTTATGTGTATGTGTGAGGAATGTTTTAGAGGGAAAGTGAACTAAGTATGCTGCTGTTTAGATTCATAATCAGATGACCTAGTTCTAGAGTGCTGTTTTGTGGCATCGAATTATGTGAGTTTGAATCACGGTTCTTACATGGATGCTAGTAGATGCCTGGAATCAACCGTAAGCATTACATTTCTGCACTGTCTTTCTTCATTTCATATACCCCTTTAATTTATTTTAGTCCCACAATATTTGTTGTCAAAAGTAAAATATTTTTGTAATAGTTTCCTTGTCTGAAGTATTAGTTACTAACTTCTTGGGTTTAAAATATTTTACAATTAACAATAAATAAGTAAACTTAATAATCGCTTTAAAAAATTATCATTTGACAAAGACCAAACGGAGATATTTTAAATACAATTTAACGTGTTTAGTAAGGTAACGGATTTACACTTTTAATATATAGTTTTTTAGAGCTTCTAACCACGCCTGGTCAGAAGATTTTTAATTATAAAATTACGGTTGAACATTCATTTGGAAAGTCACAAAGTTCATATTTTGAAAACTTATTTTGTGAAACAGTCCTTCTGTTGATTGAAACTTATTTTTTAAAAAAAAAAGTCGCCATATTTCCGCCTACTTCTAAAATTCCATTGATCTTGAAGTCGTCCATTTGAAATGCAATAGCACTCACGTTTGCTTGCCAAGCCCTAGACAGTCATTATGGTTTATGAAAAGCTTTGATTCTTGCTTTGATTCTAACTTTATGGCCCGAGAAAGTGTCGGCGTCTTGTGGGCTAAGGAAGCTAAAACATTGTCACCAGGGTGCATCATCTAAGAAAACATTTGCACCAAGCAACCACTCACAATGACATCGTCACCTGACAGCAGCACAATTGTCAACACTAACACGGTATTGACCTATGAGTAGATATTAGTTGAGTATTATATAGAAGTAATATTTTTTCTTTACATTGGCCAAAGATACCGTTGAGTTATAACGATCTACGGTACACAGTAATTTTTTTTTTTAAATCACAAACTAAGAAGGACTTTAAATCACAATCTTTTAAAGTAACACGAAACTAAGAGTCACAATTGTTAAGAGTAACACTATACTAAGAGTCACAACTATTAAGAGTAACACTAAGCTAAGAGTTATAACTATTAAGAGTAACACTAAACTAAGAGTTATAACTATTAAGAGTAACACTAAACTAAGAAATATTAATAAATACAGTGCAATGAGCCTACACTTAGAAACAATATTTCAAAACTATCAAAACTTTTAAAGCCGTTTAAAAGACGTCTTGTATTATACGTTAACACCTGTTCTTATTTTGGATAAATACGACTTGCGTCACTTTTGTGCCGAAATTTTCTATATTCCAAAATGTGAAAGCATCTTTCTCGGGCTTAGTCTAATATTTTTGGAAAGTTTTTTGAAATGGGGGAAATAGTTATCGTGATGGGTTGATAGGTTCTTATCGCGCAAAGTAGTGCTTAAGGCTCTCGCAAACACGAACGTCGAGGCATGGGAACAGGTGATCTTAGAACGTTTCTCTTTTGATGTTAAATTGCTTTTTGTTGTGAGTTTAGGGAAAAAATAAGGGTTGTAGGAAAATAAGACGTTGGTGATCGTAATGTTTATATGCGTTGTTGAATTTTTAAAAAGGGCAAATTGATTGTTTCAGTGTTGTAGGGTTTTTGAATTTTGAATGTATATTTCTAACATTCAAAGTTTGGATAAAGTACGAGATAGGTAAAAATAAAGAAAATTTTGTATTTATTTCACGTAACTTTTTTGTGTGTTTCCATCTGAGGCCCAGTGGCCTAGTGGTGGGGCTTCGCATTGCTACGCCGCAAGTCCGGGGATCGAATCCCGGATTGGGCGAGGTTGAAACATCCTATCATCCCTTGAGTGGGTCAATAAAATGGGTACCAAGCAAGCTTAGGAACTAAACACTGGGGGTTCCTGGGGGTACTACCACTGGGGGTTTCTCTGACCACCTTACCGGGACATATGTCAGATCCCTAGGTCACGAAAGCTCAAATAAGCACGGCAGGCCTTGACCCAGTAATGGGCTGTTGATCCAAAGGATTTATTTTTAGCTTTTAGTGTTTCCGTCTAGTTTTACAATTTTAATAATTGTATTGCTAAATTAAATAAGCATTTAAGAAAATTTTCAAGGGATGTTATGGTGCATAAAACTTGCTAATGTGCAAAAGGACTTTGCTAACTTAATTTTGACATGGATGACCGATAATTTATTTTTACCTTGTTGCCCGATAGAATAAAAACTCACGTATATTTTTGAAAAATTTGTACTGTGTTTAAATATTTCTGAAAACTTAAATATCAAATTTTACTTATTATGTTTAGACTGTTCGTTTTTTTCTTTTATTTAAGAAGCTTGTTAATACTTGTTATATATTTATTGCAAGCTCTTCTTAAAAAAGGAAGGTATCTAAAGTGCAATTTTTAGTTTATTATTACACAACTAAAACTAATTACATTTTACTGGGGTAAAAGAGGGACTCTAAATAAGAGATTTCATTTTTGTTATTGTAAAACAAATTTTCATTTTTGTTATAATGGTCCAATTATATTATTTTGCCTAAAATTTCATTGAGTACCTATAACTTTGTTGTTTAAAATATTAAGTCAACTGACTGCCATAAATAGAGAAACTGTGACTATAAAAAAGTTTGCTGGAACATTTTTGCATGATTTCAAGCTACCAAATATTTTATGATTTGAAAATGCCAACGTATGACAAGGAATTGTTCGCAAAGGGAAGGAATGACTGTTTATAGCAAATGACTTTTGATGTACCACCATTTACCTGGTTTCTCAAACAAAAAACTATTATAAAATGTATATGAAATTCACTATTTTGAAAACTGTTGAGTTAAATTTTTTTTTAATTTTACGTCAACAATATTCTAGCAGTACCAGAAAAATACCTATCCTTTAAAGCAGGATTAATGGTTACAAACGTAAAATTAAGTGATTTCAAACGCAGTCATTCTCTGAAATTCAACTGATATTCCATAACTTGGTTAAATTATACATTTTAAAATATACATTTCAAAAATATTTAATTTAATTTATAAAGCTAAGTTGAAAAGTCAAAAAGTACAAATTGCTAAATGAAAACCAGCTCTACATTATGAATTTTTATTTGAGGGACAAAGGTTATTACTTAGTTCATTTGTGCAGCTATAATCTCGTATCTCCCAATCCAAAACTTCACCTAACATCCCAAGTCCTTTTTATGGCGCTGAACCCCCATTTCTCAACTACGCTGCCAGTACTAAAAGCTGGAGCCATAAAACTCCCAAAAACCTCGTTGCCCAAACTTGCTTTGTGGGGTCCGCTATCTGTACGTATTAACCAGCTTAAGGGAAGGGATCCCTAGAGGCAAAGAAAAGCAAACCTCTGACATATTCCCTTTTTCTTATACTTTTTAGAAAGAATTTTAAAAGGTCTTTAAATGTTTTTACTGCCGCTGTAAAAATGAATTTGTGGAAAAGTTATTTTTTAAAAGAACAGTTGTTTATGTTCTTTTGAAATTAAGTTGTGTTTAGTACTGTGCTTTGTATGGTCAAAGATAATTGTTGAATCTGATTCTTCATTTGTATCATTATTATTAATTTTTGAAGGTAAGACCTGTCTAACCCTTTCAGTCCCAGTGATGCCATTTGGAATCATTTTTCTTATCATAATTTTAAAAAATAATAGTTCTGACATCTATTGGGATAGGTAAAAAAATATTTTTTAATCGAAAAAGTATGAAGAATCGAATGATGTGCTTTTTTGATATATAAATGGCTATATAGACCATAGAAAAAAATCCAAACTTATTGTTACCATATTTTCATTGGGACTACATCGCTTAAAAACTCTTTTTACACCTTTTATTCGCCGGAACTTTTTCGTTAACTTTAAGCATCTCCCAATTGTAAAACTAAGATCAGTAAAACGCGTCTTTTGTGGTACTTTATGAAACTGTAAACTAATCACCTTATCTTTTTTAGGTTTTAGTTACTTGATTTGAGAAATATTTGAAACCATTTACTGAATTGTTTCATAAGAAAGATAATCAATGAAATGCACAATATTTTTTTTTATCCCGATTAAGTTAATGAATTGATGAGTTACTACTTTTTTAATTAATTTTTTTGCTAAAAGATGATAGCTGTCCTGCCTACTTCAAATCTTAATAGGCAACAGTTTTCAAAATCGCAATTTTTATACATTTTTGCTTGTTTTGTTTTGTTTATAAAGCCAAATAAATGGTGGTACAAAAGTCCGTGCTATGAATAGCTATCTCTCTTGCGAATCAGGAAGTTTTTGTGCGAAACAGGGACATATTATTTGACAAATATTTCTTAAACATCTCAAAAACAGTAAATCCTGAGGGCTGTCAAGGGAGCAAACTCAAAGGATGAATTTACGATTTTGAAGAGTGCTGTTCCGTGGAATTAACTCGCAGAACGGGCGCAGTTATGTTGTATCCAGATATGAATTCATTAAATAGAGTGGACATAAAAATGAATGCCATTAAAAAACGAGGTGTATTCCCAGAAGATACTCGTTTCGGTTTGATTATCATTAAGATATCAAGACCACCATTGAAATACACATTCACTATTTGGGTACATATGATAAAGTACTTTAGTATTATGTTTTTAAGCGTAAAAATGCATTCCATATAACTTTTTTTGCTCAAAAGGTCATATCTTTTATCGACAAAGAGCCTTAAAAAATTGAACTAAAGGTTATGTTCTGGGTGATAAAATGAAAATGATGATGGCCAACATTAAGAGCCAATCACGAATACAAGTAAGCATTCTTGGATTTAAAATTTGCAGCACTCGCTTAAGAAATTATTTTACCTAGCACTAAATTGATGAAATAATTTGTGATTTTTGTTGGAAGGAAGATTGACGTTTGCATTTTTAAACAACTTTGTTTTAAAAAAAAAAACACTTTTGTATAAAAAAACAAAACAAATGGACGACTTTAAAACATTTAAATGTTGTTGTAGGTACCCCGAAATCATGACATCATAATTGGAGAATTTTAACGTATAAAACTCAAATATTAATTTTACTGATTTAATTTTTATGAACCCCATCTTTACAGTCGTCATACACATTTTCTTAGGCGTTTAATAAAATAGCGGTGAATAAGTCTTTACCTATCATTGCAACTTCCCTTCAAAAATTCAAATAAACCATATGAACTATGACATTTGCTTGCCTGTCGATTTAATGATATTAGAAAGTTATTTTGTACCCTAAATTTAAATTTACGCTCTCACTTATTAGATCAAGCATTCCTGTCGAATTTTTACCGCTACACTACCTTTTTCAAATAAATCTTGCTTACCTAAAGCTGAACAACATATGCATCAAAATCATCCACCACAAAACACAAACTTTCTACGATAATCTTATCAAGATTTTGAACCGGAAACTACTCAATTAACTTACTAATTTAACGGCGGTTGAACACGTAAATATATTCATGCACACAAACTCCGCTATTACCGTGAGAAAATTCTATGAGGCACTTGGGCAGATGGGTTGGCCCATCGCATGAAGTAATGGCGAATTATGAATAATGGTGAGTTAATGAGAAAATTACCCAGCCAAAGGAATTACAAAGTTGGCGATTGATGGGCGTTAAGTAAAGTTCGGAGTTTGGCTTGGGTCTTGTAAAATGGCGTCGGTTTAGGTATTTATTTTACTTCTTAGGTAATCTTGGAACTACCATCGACCTGACTCAAGTAGACTAATTATTTAGGTAAAATAAATTTGTTTGGATAAATACAAAGGATGCGCTAAATTGACGAGTAAAGAACTTATGTTTGGCAACTTTGGAGTAAAATATATCATGGTAACCTACAATATCTTTACGGTAATTTATAATGATATTTTTACATCAAAATAATTACAGCCGTGGGCAGACATGTATTTCAACTCTTAAAACGAACGAGCGATTTTAACTCAGTCTGAGTTAATTTTCACTCATCCTGTCTAGAAAATGCACTTCTCCTAGAGGAGTGGATCCTTTGAGTGTTAAACCTCCGACATGATAACTCCAAACGAGTGATTTTAACTCAGTCTGAGTTAATATTCACTCCTTTCCGTGTCGAAAATGCACTTCTCCTATTGGAGTGGATTTTACTCTTTTGTTTTAAGTATCTAGAATAATGGCTTGAACCATTGCTGTTGTTGTCGTGTACACTATTAAAACAAGAGTGAAATCCACTCCAGTTGGAGAAGTGCATTTTCGACACCGTAAAGGCATGCATATTTACTCAGGATGCATATTACTGAGTTAAAATCACTCGTTTGGAGTGATCCTGTCGGAGGTTTAACACACAAAGGATCCGCTCCAAAAGGAGAAGTGCATTTTCCAGTCTGGAGGAGTGAAATCCACTCAGACTGAGTTAAATTATGAGTGTTTGTTTTAAGAGTGTACCATGATGGAAAAGGCAAGAGCAGGGCATACATCCGTCTGTGTACACAAGAGAATCCGTTTATTATAATGGATGATGTCTTATTTCTTGAGGGTGAGACCTCCTCAATTTAGGCATATCGCTGGAGGGGAGAGTCAGTTTGCTCCAGACAACTGCGCTATGACCACCCACAGGACTTTCGGTCCCACATATATAACGAGAACGTTCTCCGCACGAACCATTGTTGCTGGCACTCAATAACTTTAACCTATTAGAAATTGTAATAAAAAACTAATTATTTTGGTGCAAAAATGTTTCCATTCATTGTTGTGGTTGCTGCAGTTTACCTGCTCACGGCAGAGTACATAAAAATATCAATACTCATATCTAAACAACAACAATCAACGTCTAGGTTTGTAAAATTATCTAAGAGGTAGCTTGACAATTGTTAAAAAATTATTTATTAATCCGACTGTCTGATTTGAATTGTATTACGATATCTTTATTATATGATTAAAAATTTTCTACACTATTTCCAAATAATAACATAAGAACACAAAAAAACGTATAACGCTGTCTTGTTACTTTAATATTAAATTTCAGTTTTATTAAACAGAATTATGAAAACACAAGGTTTTATAAAAAAAACATAACAATCCCTATTTCATTGATCTGACTTCTTTCAATCCCTAATACAACATATGTTATATGCCCTTCACTAAACATCTGGAACTCATGCCAGCATAACATCCATCTTACTTGTATTGCACTTATTCTGTGATAATGAACACTTGCTTTGTCATTAGGCGAGCTATTGAAAACACATTAAAACATCGAAAAATCATCGCATCAAAAGCGAATTAAGGAGATGTTTTTGTGTTGTAATGTTTGATGTATGGTAATTTGTGGTGCATTTTTTTCTGTTGGTGGTAAAAAGTGTTGAGATTCCAATGATTTTTTTGAATGGAAATAGATTAAAAGTTTGCTTACATGAGAGACGGCAGGAAGTCGTACTCTTTTAAAGATAACTAAAAAAATGAGATTTTTTTAATAATTATATTTGATATGAAAAATATATAACAAATATTGTTGCAATATGAATCAATATGAAATCATTGAACTGTTTAAAATTCTAGCAAGATATAATTGAAGCTGAATTTTTAAAATTGAAAATTTTTATTATTCCATAGTAAATAACATTTAGTCCTTCATATGTCAAAAACAGTTAGAGATATATATTTATAAATTCATATTTACGAATTTTTTTTAAATATAACTTTATATTCTGCTATTTTACTTTTAAATACTATCTAGAAAATTTTACATGCCATTCTTCGATTGATACGAATTTAAAATTGCATAAAATATTTTGTGTGGCAACATACACATTTATAGATAAGAAATAAAATTACTATTAACTCATTGTCAACTATGTAGTAACTTCAATAAAAAACACTACTAAGGTATTTTTCACAACAAAAATACACATTTTCTATATAAACCTACCCATAACATTTATCGATCTAAAAAGGCATCCTACTTGCTACTATCGTTTCTTGTCGGTTAGGTTTTAAACCCTTACAGGATTAAGCGTTCATTATGGGGCAATTTGTCTCTTAGAATCCACTTTGAAACTGGATTGGGAAGGATTAAATGCTTCGAAGTTGTAGTGGTCTTTTTTTTTGTAGTTTCTCTTGTACTATCTTCTTAATAGCTGCTTTAAGATAAGTGGTGGACATAAGTGATGAAATCTGTCGTCTTTAAGAAGCTGTCTCTAGTGGGTTTTTTTTGTTTAGTTTTGTTTTGTATGGGCTAGGCTCAACTTCAGTAGAAAACAAGATTGATGTCATAGAAAACAAGATTGACAAGATTGTTGTTTTTAATTGCATTGGAAATGTGCCTATTTGGGTTAAGGTACAGAATAATTATTTTGATTGCGTAAATTGGAAACTTAGTGAAAAGATAATGATCTTTAAAAACATCGATAAAAAAACAATGGTGGTCAAAAGTGTTCGTATACCCGGAATATGTTGGTATTTTTAAAATTTAGCAAAAACTATTGTATATTGTATATTGTGCATATTTTCATTTAACCTTAAGAAGTGCACATTTTTGGAAATAAGATTAATTACATAAAAATGACGGCCATGTCTGCGAAGGATTGTTATTAAAAATTAAGCAATCCAGATTCGTGAAACATTATAAGTACTTAGAAACATTTAGAAATTTTTACATTAATATATTTTATCTACTTTACGACAAAAGATGTCACGAATATTTCATTTTGAAAGATATGAGCTAATTTGTAAAAGGGTTATGCAGAAAAATTTCATTTAGTGCTCTTAAAATATACATATTTGTTTCGAAATTAACACAGCTATTATTAATGTAAGGATATATTGAAATATATTATACTAGTAAATTTCAGAAAAAAAAATATGAAACTACTCGGTTTTGATACGAAAAACTGCTCGTGGTTCTATTTGTTTACTATTTCAATTATTAAATTGAGGTAATTAAATATAAATGTAAATGATGTCAGTGTTAATTATTATAGAGTGATGTTTTTGAAGGTTTTGTCCATTAATTAACTAATGTAGGTGGAGTAGATCCGGGAAAATACGTCAGCATAGAAAATTAGGTTGTATAATATCGTTAAATATAACGACTAATGTTTTACTTCTCTGTTAACTGATATTGCATTTACATTCCTAGTTCACAGTTCTACAAAAAGCCTTTTTAAGCTATTATTGGGTACTTATCGTGTACATCTATTTTAAAACTTATCATTTAATTCGGGATTTGAATGCATATTCATTTTTTAAATAAGCTAGCAATGAAAATCATCAACCAAAAACTAACTGAAAAAACTAATTAAATGAATAAAAATTCTTTTTTTTTTAATAAAAAAAAGTATGCTTTTGCATGTAATCGGCCAAATGAAAACGATGGAAACATTTGCTTTTGACAGAAAATGTAATTCGGTATTCATAGTACGGAAAATAGAGAAAAAATCATGAACCAATGAGCAATTTTAACTATTTACTTTTGAAATAAAGATGAGTTTAACGAATAAAACCGCTGCCTAAACATTGTTACTCTTTAGCAACATTGTAAGCAAAAATTAAATCTTCGAATGTTCTGTAACAAGAAAATGATGGATGTTTACTCCTTGAACCAAATGTTGAATATGAAATCCATTAATCACAAAAACTGATGCGGAAAATGTTTCAAAAGAAATCTTTTACGCACTGATACTAGTTGTAAAAATTGGGTTCCAGCATTAGATATTCATAACTTAAAAACTTGTTTTTTAAGCATCCAATTTTTTATTCAATTTTTTTAAGTAAAAAGATCCACTTTAGAAGCAAAACTCAAATAACTCTTTCTATGCTGCTCGTATACCTTTTTATAGCTGAAAACGGGCCATATATTACCAGTTTTATATTTTTAAGTTAAAAAACTACAATAAAATAGATGGTGCATACAAAATATACAAGAGATATTCAACTAAAGCAGAATAGCTATAAATCAAACTACTGTGTTTCTTCCCCCTTAGGTATTAAAAACACTCCTGGGAAAAAAAATCTTTAGATATTCATTGGATAAAAGTGTTTGAATACTTTTGAACAGACACTGAGTTTGAGTTGAATGCTTCTGACTTTCCATTTATATTCTTTATACAGAGCTTTAGCACAGCCCCATAGCACTTCGTAACTTTGAACAGGGGTTAAGGGGAATTATCCCGTTTGACTGTGGGTCCAAACCAAAGTACCACTGTGTTAAACCAATTGACTAAAAAAATTCTAAGCCAGATTTCTTGGGCTGTATTGAATATTTTTGACAGACGGTTTTTTATGTGATAAATACAGCTGACTTAGCTGTCTCAATAATCTCACTTTTGAAATAGGTTCAAATATTTGTTTGTAAAATTACTTGTTCAGAATTTAAAAAAGAAATCGAACCAATTTTAAAATGTGGTACTTTAAAGACCTGTAAGTCAGCTGCATTTATCAAGTAAAAAAACTTTTGTAAAAAAATTTAATAGAGCAGGAAAAATAGGCTTAGAAAAAAGGCCCTTAGAGCCCTATGGTACGTTAATGTTGTAAGAGATTTGGAGGTGGTAAGTGTAAGATGCTTGTCATGTCAATTAGCTGGCATTATCTTTGAACTTAATTAGAAGATTTTCTGTCAACTTGAATTTTTAAGTCCTTTTTTATAAATTCTTAGTTTTGTTTATGTATATTGAACTGAAAATATGCATTTGTTTCTAATTATAAAGTTTTTTGAGTGAAGGTGAAGATTTCTGATTTTGGTAGCAGGAAAATGTCAGTGATGTTCTTTGTCCAAATCTTGAAGACCCAACTTCACTGCATCGTTTTAATATCAAACGCTTTTATTACTTTTACTTGCTTTTATATTTCATATCCTTAAATCTAGCAGCCAACACAAATCTAGAACAAACGCTAAATATTTTCGAATATTTGAGTTAGAATGATAGAAAATGCACCTAAGTGAAATTTTATAGGTTAAAAAAATATTAATGTTCGGTTGTGAAACAGTTGATAAGTTTTGTTAAGTTGCATTTTAAACATCCCTTAATTTTTGCCAAAGGCAGACAATAAAAGAATTAAATCTCAACCTCTTCTGAGATCGTTTTTGAAATAAAAAAAAAACCTCAATAAAATTCAGTCAATTTCTTTAATACTTCTTCCACTTTTTAACTTTTTCAGATGTTCGGATTTATTGTTGAAGAAGGAAGCTTCTTAAAATATTGGTGATTATATTCGAAGAGGTTCTTATATTTTAAGAAAAGAACGTTTTAGGTTTCAATTTTAGTTGGGGTTTCGTTTTAATGGATAAAAATGCTCGTCTAATGCTCTTCAGAGAAATTCTGGGGATTCAAAAAATAATGTTCTTTATGATTTTTTTTCCCATCATGAATTTTTTTATATTTATAGTTTGATTGTAATGGAAAAGCGAGATGGGTATGTATGCTATTAAATGCTTGCCATGAGTATTTAATGTAATTCCCTTTAAAATGCTTAAGCATTTCTGAAAGATTGTTTCTCCCATCCACGCATTAATTTTATTTTTAATGTTATTTCTGATAACCTTAGAACAATTCTTTAAAATCTTCTTGTATAAAGGTTCCAACTGTAAAAAAAAATATTTTTCTAAATCACCTGAGGTATGCATTTACATGGAATTAACCAAAAACAACAATTTTACAAAAGTGAAATAAAAAAAAGCGAAATAGCGATTTATTTATTGAATTATTATTTTTAAAAAAAATATTGTTTGGAATAATTTTTGAGCATGTTTCTAAACAACACATGCTATCAATGACTTCGTAAGTAAGTCGACCATTTTCTATTGCTCTCTTTACTACTGGCTACGAATACTCGAACTTTCCAAACAATATTCGATCTCTCTATAACCATACTATGCGATGTTGAGAGTTTATATATTTCTTATTCAGTATTTAGCAGTGAATGAAATGTATAACGGTCAATGAAAAAAGGCAAGTACGGATATCGTCAGCAAGTAAACTACAGTATCTAACTTAAATAACGAGAATGGGCTTGTATCACGTTGGATCTGGCAAAAGCTCTGCGGACTTGTTTTTATTTTTCTCGGATTACTTTTGTTGATATTCGAAATTGAGTTTTCCAAGAATAAGTTATTTTAGTTTTTTTTTTAAATAACAACTTCTTTTGCTGTGATGTTGGTTGTTTTAATCATTTATAAAGGAAAACTTGCATTGAAAGAAGTTGGAATTTTAATAAAAATAACAATTAAAATATTCTTAGAAAACTCAAATTGTAATACCAAGGCGAAAACAAGACCACGGAGCTGTTGCCAGATTCCTCGTGAAACAAGACCATCAAACCCACGTTCAAGAACTTTCCAAACCTTAAAATTAGACATTTTTCATCCATCATATAACAACTGTTAAGTTATGAACATACACCAAAACCTCAACAACACTACGCATGAAATTCCCATATGTCATTCCCTTATCAACTGAGAATAGTTAGTACGCTGAATATTATGACTGGAACAACCTGATATGACATTCTGAATGTTATGGTAACCAGTCTTCCATGGCCATATGTTAAGTCCATTTACGCATTACAAGTTTATTATATAAATCTAGATATTGCTAGTTGGTGCTTGATTAACCTCTTAAGACCCGAGCAAAATCCTACACGTATATTCTTAATCTAAATATACTTTTCACGCAAATAATATGCTAAAAAATTTGATTTTCAAAGAAATTCTTCAAAAATTAGGTGTATGACTTACTAAGATCACTCCTTAAACACTAAAATACAAATTTTTGTTCTATAAATGCAACAAAAAAAGGCCTTATCACTTATTTGTTGTTAACATATTATTTTAACATTTTTTAAATGCAAAATGCCGTTAATATTAACTACTAAAATAACTTTTTGAAAAGTTTGAAAAAAAATTGCAATATTTTTTTAAGAATTGTAATATCGTATTGACCCTCGCTCAACTTATACAAATAAATTCATTTTTTTTCATACAAATAAATGACTGATACCTGTAATCAAAGGCTGAAAACTGATATTTGGATTCTTTTTATCGGACCTGGTCGATTTCGGAGCTAATTAACTTGTTAATTGTTTTTGTGAAGATTTTTAAAATGTCCCCAAATGGAGACACCAGCTCGCAAGAGGTTCAGACGTCTTGCTTCTGAGGTTACCCTTGCTGGTTCTGTTCTCGTCCTGCCATACTATTGGCTGGAGAGTCAGTAAGAAGCTTGCTTTGCATGCGATAGGCCCCATTTTCAGGCCTGGACTGGACATTGACAAAATAACTGCCGTTATTTAAACGGTCTGTACCACCAAAAAGCCCGATGAATAATATCCCGTTTTGAGGAAGTGCAAGTAAATGTTACTCCAAAGACCCTAAGCTGCCTACGATATACAGTGGTGGCCAAAAGTGTGGACACTTTTTGAAAGTTCCATATGTTTCAACTGTTACCTGTGTTCTTGCATCCATTAAATTTCGCTTAAATACAAACATTTAAATATTAAATTGAAGGTAATTTAATGTAGAATTTCATTAAAAAACAGATTTAAAATATCTGCATTACAAATAAAGTTAGCTCATTTTAGTTGAACAAACAAGCACAATCAATGGTTTCTCTTATGTTGAAATTGCAATACAAGTTAGTGGTTCAATGACTTGCAAAACTAAGACAGGTCATACTATTAGTTCCATAACTTATTCGTAATGCATATATTGTAATACTGTATTTTTAATTCTATATTAAATTACTTTGATAATAATGATGTTGTGTCCATGGTTAAAGATTATATGGGACTAAAGGTCTCATAGACGGCTTCAGCGATCTGCACACAGTGGTCCTCATAAAGATTAAATTACTTTTAATTTGATATACAATTGTTTAATCTGATATACAATTAATATATTCTGTAATCACACAGAGATGAAAAATATGAAACTTTCAAAAAGTGTCCACACTTTTGGCCACCACTGTACCTCCTAAAAGTTGCCCATTCAGGTGCCGACCGCGTTACTTGACCTGAGTTGTTATTTACATATCATAAATTTCTCTGGCCCTCAAGTGGCCGAGTGGTTAAGGTATGAGCTTCAGTATTCAACCTTCTCAGGAGTGCGGGGATTCGTATCCCACCTACTGACAGTCATCCTATAAATCGGATCTCTGGGGGAGAGTAGAAAAAAGTACTGGGAAAGAGTAGAAAAATCCAACTCGTGCCGGATGGGCCTGAGTACACTGGGACAGACCTGCTCGTGAAATCTGTGGAGTCCAAAGTCCCGATGGCGTACAATGTCACTCGATGTTCCGTTGGGTGCCCGCTCAGGTGTCGACCTCGTCACTTGACCAGGGTTCTCAATTACGAGGCGTTATTGGCTGTATTAAAGCTCCTAAAAGAAGCTAGAAATAGGCAGCCGTAATCGATTACATTAAATTACATTACTTTCCATAAATGTCTGTAAAATGAGCTCCATGGAATTCCTGCCAGGAAAATATTTTTATAGGAATATATAGTTCTATTGAGTGTTCAAATTATTTCGCCATGCAATCTTTTGTCTTTAGTATGTTTGTAATGTAAATAGAAATACATTTCTTTATAAATACAATTTTTTAACATATATTTACGGATTTAAAATAGAAACACTATTTGCCATATTTTTTTCCTTCAGTCAATTATAGTTCTTTTTTTGCAATACACATTATCTTCATTTTTACTTTGTAGCAAAATAATAACTTTATTTGACTGACAATAGTGATGATTAGATTCTTACGGTCGAAAAAAAATATTTTTCAATTTCACCGATTTTTATTTTTAACATTTTCATATCTTTATTTCTTTTCAATTTTGACGCTTGAATTGACCTTAATAAAAAGAATATTCCTGCCTTTTAACGTGACTCAATACAGTTCAACAAAAATGTAACAGCAACCAAATAAAAATGGCAACGTCGTTTTTTATGTACATTTCCTTTAGCATCATTTTTATGTTATCAAATATAATTCTTGGAAAAATTTCAAAACAAAATATGTTACTACCTTTTCTTACGACATGTGTAACACAAATAAAGTGTTCCAGTTAGTTTTTTTTCTTGGAAAAATAAAAAACCCGTTTGAAATGAATTTTCTTATAGGATTTGTTTTGAAAAAAAAATCCTATTTGTGTTCCAAACGATTGAATTTAAGTTTCATTCTGAAAAGCTTTCTTTAATTGTAAAATATTTTATTGAAGTTGATTTTTAAAAATAATACTTCTAAAAAAATAAGCTATTTTCTTTTAGGAAAATATTTTTGTAATTTAGTCGGCAAAAATATGTATCAGGTAGAATTTAATAAATAAGAGAATAATAAAGAAATGAGTTTTAATAAGAAATCACACACGGATTTCAAAATATAAAAACTATGTGTTTTACCATATTATCTCTTTTATAAGCATTTATTGTACATCGATATTTTTATTGTAATTCTTAAGATAAATTTTAAGTTTAAATAAGTACTAGATCAATTATTAATACTATTGTACTTATGTTTACGTTTTGCCGGATTCTGATATTTAAATCTTCTGATATTTAAAATAAGAGTGAATTATAAACGCATTTCCAAGCCTTTTTATTTCGAAATTATACTTTTAGACTATATCTTATTTGAAAATTTTGTTGGAAAACTCACATTCACAGCTCATAGTCAACCAGTATAACTAAGATAAAGAGGCTGGACCATTCCTTGGTGACTTTATTCAAGTTTGAATAGTCGAAGATCGCCAATGAACTAGCCAATGCACGCCTAAATATGTTAGACATACTTGGAGAATGCTATTTTTGAAACTACACTATCATTTGCTACGAAACAATTTTGTTATTTATATAATAGTTCTAGTCACTATTTAAATAAATTTCTCTATCTAAACAAGTTAAATGATTCGTAAATAAAAGAAATTACATAATAAGTAAGTGAATATATAAAGTCTGCAAAAGTGTTTAAAGTCTCCAAGTAGAAATTTAAAGGTAAACTTTAATGAACTCATTAAAAGTTAATTTAAGCAATGAATGAAACAATCAAAAGCACGTGCTAACTAAATTAGAAGTATGGATGTTTTTAATTTTTAGTTACCGTTTTAAACGAATAAAGCTGAATGTGTTATTTTACAAGTCTTTCTAGCTTAATTAATGAACGTTTGGTAAAAATGCTGCAGAGTAGAACATGAGTTTGGTAATTATAAAAGTTTAAAAAAAAAGATATTTTAACTAAAAATAGATACTCTTATGTAGATTGTAATTGAACATTTAAACTAAATAATATATATTAGCATAACTTTATGCAAATTTTACTTTACAGTTTCATAAATGAAATGTGTATAATAACGGTCTAACTACATTCGCTCTTATTTACAGATATTTAAAAAGACATTTAAACAGGCTTTAAAAGTGCCTATTTAGTAAGGATATTTTCTCTTCGTATAACTTTGTAGTTTCATGCTTGCACTAAAACAAATATACAGTTGATATTTCATTCTAATTTTTTTTAATAAAATTCGAAAATATGAAAAATAATAAAGTAATGCAGAAATGACTAAACATTTTATTTAAAAAAATAGTTTATGTTTAATATGATTAATATTATATTGAACGCTACATATATTTTTTTGCTTTTAATATTTCTTTGTTTATTATATAGTATGAACATGATACAAACAGGAAACATTCAATCCACAATTTATTCAGTTTTAAGTTGCGCGTCAAACTGTAAAAATTTAAATTGCAAAGGTCAACTTATGGTGTCCTTATTCAATATATTTATTTGTACCGTGTCACAGTCAAACTGTAAAGACTTTGTTTGATGCGAATAGTTTTTAATTATTTCTGTATAAAATAATAGAAAAGATTAAATTTTTGAATTTTCACTTGGAATGTATGTAAATGGAATACCCATTGTGTTTTAATTTTTCTTTTTTTATGCTTTTAAATTCATCAAAATGCTCATTACCATCACCGTATTTGAAAAAACTTCTTTGTCTCGAAGTCCAGAGTCCATAATTGCATGACAGAAAAATAATAACTTCCATTTCTGGCAACACTGTTTGCATCGTGCAAAGTAATCTCCAACCAGGACTTTTTATGTCATTTTTTGCATAGCTTTTTCGTTCGAGGGTACGTTCAATTTTCGCATTTTCTGAGTTTTGCAGACGCTGTATAGATAAAGGAAATAATGGGGAAAACTCCTCGTCTTTAATTAATTTCTAAGCCTGTTTTCTTGAAAGAGAGTTTTTTTTACATTAATTGTAGGGAGGATGTGAAATTTAAATAAAGTGAATGCAGTAATTGACTAAAAAAATATTTAAGATTTAGAATTTTTTTATACGAGTTTTTACTTGACTTGAAGTGTTTCAAACCAAAATAATCCTTAGAATAAATTAATCCTTTTAACGAAGTGTGTTAACTGCTACAAATTAAAAATTTAAATGTTTATTCTGGAAGAAATCCTTAAATATTAATAGTAATTTTAAATATTTTATTTTCACTGAAATGCGATGATATAAACAAATAATTATAATTCTTGGTTGCACAACTCTCTAATTTGCACTTACATTAAATTACCGAATTTAAAACATCTAAACTATTTCCTATGCTCATTAATTGTAGACTAAGAAAAGAGTAAACCATATTCATAACCAAACATCCAGTGCTACTTTTATTTTAATTTGAATAGTAAATAATTTTATAAAAACTAAACTAAAACTTTGTTTCGATAATAAAGTAACTTTTTACTAATAGATCAGAAAAAAACATCTTATTTATTTTAATATATTGTTTGAATACTACTAGTCTACAGCTTATTCTATTCGAAAACATATTTTATTTACTAATTAATTTGATTCTATTATAATAAGAAAACCTGGCTACTTTCAATACAGACAATTCGCCAGTTTGGCGAAAACATTAAGAAATTATTCACTGTTAAGCTAAATACAGCAACCCTATAGCTCCGTATATTCTCAGCTCTCCCGTTTATTGCCCCCATTTATTTTGCTAAGCCATTTGCACGATCCTATACTCGTACACCACACCGCCCCTTGTATTTGCATACAAATCACCTTTCTAGTAAATTACGTATTCATTTTACCCCAGAAAGCACTTTAATTCCATTTGAGAGAGTATGTTTACTTTGGAAGGTATTTTTATGCACAAAAAAGTATAGCGACGTTTTTAATATTAAGAGATCCTTCGGCTGAAGTTGCATCGTTCCCATGGCTCGTTTTACACCTTTCCGGTAATGTTTTGCCGTACTTACGGGGAGCATAAATTGCTGTTGTTATGCAAAGTTAATGGGATCTTTCACACACGATGGAATCGAGGACCATATTTAAGGATTTGTCTGTTCCTTTCAATCAATTAATGTCAATGTTCCTTAAATTTGAAATGCGGTTAAATTTATTGCCATATACTGCAGTATTTTCTACAACACACCAAAATCATGTACGTTTTTTTAAAGTACAAGTTCCACTTTGAATTTGAAAACTTATTTTTAAAATAGGTCGGTGGACCTCTTTAACTTTAACTCCAGGTAGCAAACATTCTGAGTACAAAAGTACTTATTTTAAGTCCCTGTCTCTATTTCTCTTTTCAAATTGAACTTTAGCGTGCAAAATGCTCATTTTTTGCAACCAGCCATAAAGTAAAACTTCTATATGTAAGAAAAACAAAGAAATTGGCAGAAAAGATAAGTTTCATCTTCCTCCAACTCTTCTTCAGCCTAAAGCTTTCGCGTTGTTCCTCTTGCATCACTGAACCCACGTCCAATCAACAACCATTAACCCCCCCACCTCCCTCCCTCACCCCCGACTTTTGTCGTCATAATTTATTGCGTCACGACATTCAATATAATTATCTTCATCTACTGCTCTATTCATTTTTAGGAACATCTTGGAAGGACGTAGTGGTTGCGTTATTTACCAAGTGATGTTGCATTGTGTTTACGTTATTATTTTATGCAAAATAAATACTTTTATTACTTAGCTGGGATGAAGAGTCATGTCAATGAGGTTTTATCATCGCAGATTCTGTCTTTACACCACCTACTTTAAAAACAGATTCATAGAAGTACGGAAATGGCACAGATAAAAAATGACATACATATAGGTCTGATGCACCTTAAATTTGTGGTGGTTTAAAATCCGAATGTGTGTTGCTTTGATTGCCAACGCAGAAATATGTCTAGATACTTGACTACGGTTTACAATTTAAAAATCTTTAGGCACGCGTAGCTTTAGTGCAAGTTAAGTGCAACCAAAGCAAGAATTTTTTTTTTTGAAAAACACAAAAATTTTCATGAGAAAATACAACGAAAAAATCGTAATCAATTTGAAAGGCCTGCTTATATAAGATATTAGAAAAAAAATTAAACTTATACACTTACTCCGGGATATTTGAATGAGCAGTTAAAAAAGAACAAGCTACCTCTTTCCTTATTCCGAGATCTTACGCTTTTATTTGCTCAGTTTTTTTATCTCCACTCTCTTTTCGACCGCGCAGTTTCAATTAACTTTCATCAAGACCATACTACGATTAAATCACTCCATAGGGAGAGGTTAACAGGAAAAATAAGGAAGAAAAAAAAGAAAATAAATAATGGAGTAGTAAATGCTGAAAAAATGACGTAACGCCATGCGGGAATTGGGTTTTTAAAAGAACATCTAATGGCGCCAAATAGCCTTAAAAGAGTTGTTCGTGTAAAATGTGGGAGTAAGAATTGTTTTGTATCGTCTTGTTATCGCTGTTCATCTGGACATAAGAATGTAAATGTCTTTATTATTATAGGCTTTGTAGTTCCATAGGCGTTTAGTTTCTTTGTTTAATACAGGTCGTGAAAGAATGAAAGAAAAGTAAAATAAAGAGATGGGTTTTTTTAATGAGGAAATTTCTATTATGGTCTTTTCGAAAACGAACCACGTTTACATCTTAACATTTAAAAATTTCTGAATTTTTTTTAACCTAACAAAAATATTTAATCATTACACTGGTAAAATGTTTAAAGCAAGCATTGCATTTTAAATGGGTAAAATAAAACATGAAATACCATAATTTTTTTTTATTTTTGTGTAAAATTTTTCTTACAAAATGACATTGATGAAGCAATAAATGATGGTGTCAAATATTTTTAACAGCACTATACGAAAAAAATGCATTTACGTGAATAACAATCACTCAAAAAAATACAGTATTGTTGTACAAAAAATAATAGTATGCTGTTTAGAACAATTAAGGAAACACTTAGTTTTAACAAAATTATGCAAAGTGGCCCCTTAATTGTTTTGAGTAGTGTACAGGGTGTCCGTAAGAGAATATTCAAGTTTTAATGGTATATTACATTAGTTTTTTTCTATAAAAAATATAACAAATCATGCAGGAAATTAAAGTAAAACTAACCTTTTTCCTGCTCAATGTCTGCGCCTTTAGTGATACGGCACGCATTCAAACGAAAATGCAATTCTTCCCACACTGTCTGCAGCAAGTCCGGAGTAATGGTATAGTTGACACTGCAACTGTGAAAACGATGTAGTCTTACAAGAGCATGCGCGTGTACCTGAAACTGTTAGAGTTATTCTTTATTCGTCCCTTTCAACCACAACCGTCGATACTATTACAATTTGAAACTAGGACACTCTTTTACGGACACCCTTTATATTAAGCGGAACAAAACTAGAAAACACCAATAAGAGCATAATATCTGTCTTAATAACTTTTACCTGAACCCACCATTTCAATGTCTTAGTGAACGACTCTATTACTTCAAGTTATTAACCCTTTCAGTCCCAAAAAAATACTACAATACAGAAACATCTGATATTCACAAAATAAGCTTATTTTAGGTCAAATATACGAATTCCGCAAGAAAAAAAAATTCATTTAAATTTTTTATATGGTTTTTGAATCAATGCCAAAATTTTTTAATTGCGGAAAACAACAAAATAAAAATATATATGTTACCTAAAAACACTTCGAGTTATATATTTTAAGGTATCTGACCATATTATTAAAAAAAAATTAGTAATTATTTTAACCGAAATAGTTTAAATTGTGTTTTAAATATGTGGAACTGAAGTGAACTGATCAAAATTCAAGAGAAACGCTTGTTGACTATTTTCAAAATAAAAAAAATAGTAGTTCTGACTTATATTGAGATTAAAGTAAAATATTGTCTGATAGAGCAAAGTGTGAAGAATCGAATGATGTGTGTTTGGATGTCGTAACGGGACATAAAAAATTTGAAAAAAATGTTGAAAGTGATGATGCCAAATGGCATCACTGGGACTGAAAGGGTTAAGCCATATGCTCATAAAAAAATATGCCATCGTAACATAAAAACATTACCGTTATAGAACAATGCATATACTATAATACTGAACGATCATCATGTATATTTCCTTTACGTACATTACATTTAATTATATAAAGTACGCTGTATTAATAAAAACACAAAGGTAACAACGTAAAGGGTATTAGTGCCCTGCTTAACAGCTGCATCTGTATATTTGTTTAGGGCTATTTTCGTCAACACGCATTAATATTTTACGACTGTTTCTATACGGTTGTAATCTTCAAGCGTTTCAGCAGAAAACTGGGATAAGTACTTTTGGACACTTGCCTTTTACCTTAGATACTATCGGTCACCTGCACGCGATGTATTTGTACCCATTTAAACATTATTTTATCATCGTCACAAACAGTGTTATTAATATACGATGTTTACTAGACGGTTAGGCATTTGCCTAGCATGCGTTAGGTCCCAGGTTCGGTTCCGGGCATCGCCAAAATAGCTGCCGACCTAAAAACCGGCCGTGCTGCTAAAAATGTCAGACGAATAATATCCCTAATAATAATGTTGAGGAAGTGCACGTTAAATATCCTTCAAATTCCTAACCCTACGTACTATGTCGCCCTTAACGGTTGCGTTGGGTGCTCATTCAGGTGTCAGCTCGTCACTTGACGGTGGTTCTAAAATATGAAGCCCGTCGCCAAAAGCCCTCGTGTAGCTCTAGTGCGACGATAATTCAAACTAAACCAATCTGAACTAAATATAAGATGTTGTTTTCTCTTCTAACAAGAAGTTCTAAAAGAACTAAAATAGCCTACTTTCCTGTTACTTAAATACTTACTAAAATTCTTATCTTAAAAAAACTAGGTTCGTTACAGTAAAGTGACATCCACAACCGTTTCTACATTAAATTTATATACATTAGAATAAATTTCACTAAACACAGAATCCAGCTATAATTTCAACTTCTCAATCAATTATTTTCATTAATTTTTTATCGCCAATAAAATAAATATTACTTATCGTCCGCATGATTATTTGCAGTTATAAATAAATATTAAACTTTACGCAAAACAAAAACCAAAAAACTACTTCAAAATTCACTTAAAATAGGAAATGTAAATTAACAAGTAGGTTTGTAACAGAATCTGTCACTTAACCCGCTTCCACGGGTAAAAAGGCGCCAAACACAGCATTAATTCTATATTAAACATTTACCTTCTATTAAATTCGGCTAATTTCATTTATTTTATTTCGAAAATTAAATAATTATTACTTAAATCGTTTGCAAAAATTTATATTTCAAAGAATAAATATGTAATAGTTCTCGCTTTTAAATAGAATGAAAACGTTGCATACCACTATACAAAGACACTCGAAGTTAAATATATTTGACGTCATTTCAAATTGATAGATGTCGCAAAAATAAATTTATTTTAATTTATTGTCTAAAAGAATTAAAGTTTCTCGTGCGATTGTTGCGATGGCAATGGTGATTTAATTCTAATAAAAATGGCTTCCTATGCTTTTCAAATGAGCATTAAACTTTGCAGTTTTTTAAATAATTGAAGTACTTAGAATTCGAATTCTTTTCTGAAATTTTCAATGTATTCTCATTTCGATGCGCTGAATTTTTTGACGTATCTCCCTTGTCCGCAGCATTTGTAGTTAAATTCAGCGATTTAAATGACTCGAAATTGAATTACAATGCTAGTTCAATGGGAAATTCGTCAACAAATAGTAGATTTATGACCGTCCGATCGTACAGATAGACGGACAAAAAGTATGAAAGTTGGATCTCTGAGGTCATAGCTTTCTAACAAAAAAAGAATTTTTAAGATCGGATGGATAGAACCGATTTTGGAAGGGGGGTACGGACAGACGGACGGACGGACAGTCGGACGGACAGACAGACGGACGGACATCGACCGCATGTCAATACCTACTTTTCTATTTTTTTTTAATTCTTCGAATTAAAAAAAAGAAAAGTAGGCTAAAAATAATTCACACATGCAAAGTACTTCGCTAGTACAGTACATTAAAAAGGCATCTGGAAACATTGTACATTTCTCATTGGGCAGTCAATTTCAGTACTTTGTTTTAGTCCTTATAGGTAATAATCCAACGCATAAATAAATCATTGTTGTTTTTAGCACTATTTTACTTAATTTGTATGTCAAAGCATTGTTTCCAAATTTTAAAAGCATCATCCAAATTTTATTTATTGACGAGTTACTGGCCGAGCAAAGCTTAAACTCTATTAATCCTCAACGGTCATCACTTTGAAAATTTTACATAACATTGGTGCTCCAAACAGTGTTTTTTTTCTCTTAATCCTAAATAGTTAGTACTCCTCAGTATCATATTAATAGTTATTTTAACCGTAACAACACCTAAATTCTTCTTGACTTCCTAAAAACGCTAAAAATGTTTTGAAATGTTTGGAATGTCGAATCAATTACACAATTAATAATCATATATTTTGTTTTATAAATGTCAAAGTGACTAATATTTCTCCGTAATCTAAATTACTTCCCAGTAAACACACAAGTAGCCAAACGAGCCCCCCAAATAAATAATTACACCCAGCATCTCTCCTAAGAGCTCTTTCGCACGGACCTTCCCTCGTGTCTTTAGATTGTCCCGAAGACTTTATTACCCTAGCGCAATGTGTCATATATCCGGAAATGACCCTATAAAGTGAAGGCGGCTGGAACAAACACACGTACCGTAACGTGATGAAAAAAAACCTTTTTTAATGGCTGTTAAGGAACAAGACACATGTTCCGGTGTAACTATGTCCTTAATTGGGTTATGTTAGTTCAAAAGGCACTAAGTGGTATTCCAAGGGATCGATGGACAGGGCCTGACCATGACAGGTTGAGGGCCAAGACCTGGATGCTTTTGGGAGCCCTTTTCGGACTAATATTGTAGAAAAATATGCATACACTCCGTGCTAATCTAACTTGGGAAAAACAAAGAGTAAAAAACAAAGGGAAAAGCGCGATTGGTCCCTTAGTTGGAAACTCTTGAAAGGTAATATTTACATACAAAATGATAAAAATACAATTCAACCAAAATACACTTTTCATTCTGATAAAACTGCCACATTTTCTCAAATAATACTCAAATCTGTTGGAACTTAACTCAAATTAATGTTTTAAATATGTTTTATGGATGGATTGACAAATAATTTATGGAACTCTTTACATCCGCGGATGGATCTTCTCCACAGCATATTTTTATTTACCCAACTTAGGTTGGCAAGGAGTGTAGTTGAAAAAAAACATTTTCAAAGAAAACCCAACCATCAAATTTAAAAATATCAATCTATAATATAGCTTATTTTTTTTAGAAAAGCAAAAATAATAATGCCATCAAATACTGTGGCTGTAAAATTATACAAAATTGTTAGATGAATCTATTAATATGGCTTAATTTTTAGAAAAGCAAAAATAATACTGCTATCAATTACTTTGGCTTTAAAATGATACAAAATTGTTAGATGCGAAGTAAAACTTTTAGGTTTAAAGCCATTTTGGAGGCCCCTAAAATAATGCGCCCAAGCCACACGCTTTGTAAGCCAAGCCAATGATCAGGACCCGTCGGTGGGTTAAGGCATGATGTGGAGTCTCCTTTCACGGGTTCAGTTTAACTACACTCCTTGCCAACCTAATTTGGGTAAATAGAAATATGCTATGGAGAAGATCCTTCCGCGGATGTAAAGAATTCCACAAATTATTTGTGAATCCATCCAAAAAAGATGTTTAAAATATTAATTTAGTTTAAGGAATAACAGATTTGAATACTATTTGAGAAAATTTGGCAATTTTATCAGAATGAAAAGTGTATTTTGGTTAAATTATATTCAGATCATTTTGTATGTAAATATTACCTTACAAGAATTTCCAACTAACGGACCAATCACGCTTTTCTCTATGCGTTTTTACTCTTTGTTTTTACCCAAGTTACGTTGGCATGGAGTATTGCCATTATCTTAAATTAAAGTGTCACAAACTGCTAAGTTTTACTAATAAATACGTATATGAGGCCTTATAACTAAAAAATATGTATATAAGGCCTTATCTTAACCAAAACCAAACCAACGACAATCTTACAAAAGCTTTGTCTTATGCAGGTAAACCGCAGTATCTCGTTTAATGACTTTGACCTTTTTTTTTAACTCAATAACTGTAATCTACAAGTAAGTATACTAAGTGGTTGATTATTACAGGACAAAAATGATCAAATTAACTGTTATGGTTAATGCAGTTTACCTGCCTAAAGCAGAGTTACTGAAACCATGGTATTGTCGCGCAAATGTTAGTTATAAGAAAAAATAGCGATTTATAAAGATTGTATTATAAGCATTATTGAACTGTTTGATGTAAAATTTTAATGAAAAATTCATTTTTTTCGCAATTAAATAAGGCTTTGGAATATCAAATTTATGGAGAATCGGACAATAAAAAAACTGGACAACATAAAAAATACTCTGTTCATATTATAGACTAAGGAATGTTTTGGGGAATTTTAATATTCAATAATGTATCCTATTAGAGCGCATATTGGTTTTCCTGACTTCTCAAAGCTATCTATCCGTGGACATTTAAAATAATAATTCCATCACTCCATCAATCATCGATAAAAAAGTTCCTTTGCTCCCTAATTTTGCTCTTAAGATGTAAAGTTATCTTGAAAAGTAGATGTACTTTTAAAACTATAAATACTTTTTAATAAATCATTCTTGAATTTTGGACAAATTATAAAAACCTCCCAAATAGTTGAGGCTTTTTATTGGTAAAAATAGCTTTTAATTGTTAGGTTTCTAAAGGTTTCATTTTTAATTTTATTTTAACTTCTCTGACATTTTCTCGGAATTGGGTTTTTGTCGTTTAGTTCTTTTGAGAAGAATGGTATTATATTGTCAAGCTATGTTCTTGGTTTTATTTGAAGCTGGTATATCTGGATTAAGGGTTTATGTTGTATTACAGAGTGGCGTAAATGTCAATTATGGTTTCGAAAGCGTTAATCTGTTTGCTTTTTTGTGAGAGCTTAGATGGGTACTTTCTTACTACAAAACTATCTTAAGTTCATTTACTAACTCTTATTTTTAATGCTCGTTTCTTCTCTGCCGTGATGTGTTTATATCATATTAGACCTTGCTGTTGTTGGATTTAACAACAAACGCTTTTCAAAGTTACAAATGAAAGAAGATTGCATTCAGTATCATCCAGAAGCCTGATTCTATTATATTTTAATGAAATACTGAAGAGATTTTTGAAAAAAAAGCGTTACACATGTAGGCAGGTAGTTTTCAGTTTTAGCATTATCTTGAATAAAATATTTCATTTTTTTATTTTTATGATCCTATTTGAGGCATTTTTACAATCTAAACTAATTTGGGAGATCCCACTTAGAATTCTTCTTAGAAGTATGAACAAAAAATTGGCCATGCGTTTAAACAATCTATATAAATAAAATATAAATAGTTGGAGATAATTTCCTAAGATAATATCAATCAATTTGAAACTTGCAGCTTTTTAATTTAAATATAACTAAGGCTAAACACCGAAATTAATTAAAATTGAATTTGAAAAGTTTCCTGAAGTATACCTTTTATTAAGATTAACTTTAAAAAATTTAATTAAAAGTAACAATAATTAAATCTTTGTAATTAACCCTTTCAGTCCCAATGATAATGTAGCATCGTGATTTGAGAAATTCTTTCATAAATTTCCATAGCCACTTATGATATCAAAAAGCACACAATTCGTATCTTAATTTTTTTTCTATTATAAAATATTTTTTATTAATCCCAATAGATGTCAGCCATCCTATTTTTTTTTAATTATGATCAGAAACATGATGATGCTAAATGTCATCACTGGCACTGAAAGGGTTATATAGTTATTGTTAATCTATAATAATAAACGAAAGAGTCTGTATGTCTGTGGATCGCAAAAGACCTACTTAGACTGCTCTAAAAAATTCGAAATTTTTAATATAGATTCCTTTTAATACCTACGTGTGCACCTGAGGCTTAGTTTTTTCATATTTGATTGTTTTTTAATTAATATAATTAGTTTTAAAAAAAAAAACGTCATCCACGTGGGATTTCGGGACCATAACAGGGCTTGAAAATACATGGACCGGGCCGAAACGGGGGCTTGACGCCATCCTCTATTAGTTTGATTGATTGAGTTTGGTTGAGATATGCGCTCGCCCTAAGGCTGCTTCATCCTATATTAGTGTTTATTTTTTTAAGTGCGCATGCGCCAACACGAATTTAAATTTGGTTTGATTTTGAGTGAGTGTATTTTCACAAGTAAGCATGTCTCTAAAAGGAAACAATGCGAAGTTTACGGGTTCCCAGTACGGCGGGACCATACTGCTAGTATTAAATAACTAAATGCATTTTAATTATATCACTATTTCTTATATTTGTTTGTTTGGTTTGAATTATCGTCACACTAGAGCTACATGAGGGCTATATATTTCTTATATTCATATAAATAATTCATTGATATGTTTTCTTTCAGGTAAGAAAACTCCCCTGTTTCTGTATTTTCTCTCAACAGCTTATAAAGGTAAATGCATGCATTAATCTTCTTGTATCATTCATCTCTCAACGCATAACGCCTTATTGCTTATGATTATTATATTCGAATCCCTTGCAGATATAAAGAACGGACATTTTGAACGAGACACATCCATTATATTTATGGATGACAATAAAACTGTCTCATTGTGTAGCACACAATTGGAATCAGTAATGTCATCGTTTTCGGTGATTTGATAAAATTGTAACAGGCTAATTTGCTGGTTTTGAAAATAAATGGGTTTGGTATTAAAAATGCTATAACAAGGTAATGTATTTGTCAATAACAAGTCAATATAAATGAACCATGAGCTATATAATAAAAGCAAAAATAAAAATGAAAGTTGAAGTATATGTATTTGGTCCCGCTGAAATTTACAACAAAATAATAGTAAAATGTGATAAATTTTTCACTTGCACTTTTGTCGAATTATGGTTATTTAATGCAATGAAAAAAATTATATTTAACAAAACTGCAGATATTAAAGAGTCGATATTCATATATTAAATTATGTGAACATTAATTATCTATGAAACTTAATCTCTTAGTCAACTCCATTTTTAATTTAAATAAAGCAATGGGAAATGATAATTTAAATAAATACCTAGATTCTAGGTTTTCATCAAGCAATTTTAACTTAAATCTGTAAATCTTTTGGATACATCCTTTACAATTCTCTGTATAAAGTTACCTTTCAACAATTGTTTAATTAAATTCCATTTTGCATCAAAGAGAATAGAAATTTAGCCGTTAGGAGAAAAGTATCAAATGGTTAAATCAGTTTAAGCTCTTATTTTAATTTTAAAACGGAGTAAAACTTAATCATGCATTAGATTTCCTAATTTAAACCTACAGAAGATTTATTAAGGAGCAAAGTAGTTCATAGGATTACATCATTTTGCTTTAAGTTTTTTATCTTAAAATTCGATAAATATAATAGTTTTATACGAGTTTCAATTTATTGTTTTCTTTTACACGCTGTAGCTGCACTTTACCTATTAGCAACTGTAATTTTCCTGCAATAATGAACTAGTAATTTTAACCATAACCAAATGGCAATATTGGTCTGATCATATTCGTTTCAGTGATTAAATTTTCAGCTATGAAATTATTGTAAAAGTTTCCTAAATCCCATCAGATTTACATTAAAAAATCTATTTTGTAAAGTCTTTAACATATAAAACAGATATCTATTTGGAATAGTTTATAGGTAAATAACTGAATGAGTAACCGAATCGTGCCGAGAAATACAGTACGTCGAGTAAACCAAAGCTGAAGAAAATCTGGTGAATTCGAGGGGTTTTTTTTTGGTTACTTTGTACTGAATGTAAGTTACCCACTATCAGAAAACTTTAAAGGTGTGTGTATACTGTAAAGAACTGACCTATAATAGATCTTTTATAGGCGTGGCACTGTAATATCTCGATGTAGTGACATAGTCCATAGATAATTGTGGCTATTAGAGGCGGTCTACGATTTGTTTCCTCAGTTTGACATAAATGTAATGAATATTGTTTTTTTTTCTAATGAAATTGTTGTCAAAAAATTAGAAAAATATAAATGTCAATATTAATAGAAATGGTGATATTCCCGAAATTTATTCGTAGCCTTTTTTTTTCTTAGTTCTTCCATTAGCTTTACAGATACGTGATTAGCTATTTTTTTATTTACCCAAATCAAATCTTTTTTTAAAAAATAAATAGTGCAAGCCTTTATTATTTAAGGAAGATTTGAAGAAGCAAGTTTTGTACACTAGAATTCATCTTAATAAGTTTTAAAATATTAAAATTATAAGGATAAAAGAACCTGTCCAAACGACTTCCGATTGTTAACTTCGACATGGTATGTCATACAAATGTTTTATTGATGGAGCTAGTACGATCATCTACATAACAACTTGTAATGCTCAAAACATATTTTAAACAAAATCCAAAATGAGTTGAAAGCTCTTCTTTTGATTACCATTTTTAATTTACGATACAAGAGATACTTCATTTACATTAAACCTAGAAATAAACAAAATAACCTAATCATCCGTCTAGTTAAAAACAAATAAGGCACAGTTGCGTGTTTTTAGTATATGAAAATGGTAAATTCTTTAGTCTTAAATGGTTGTGGGAAAAGGTGAAATGTTTTTCTTCATCTTGGCTGCAAAATAATTAATATGCATAATTTAATTACAGTTAAATAAAGCAGTTCATTTAAATATTACTCACCCTTCCTCCGTTGTAATTAATGTTTAGGTTGTACATTTACGACTGCCTATTTTTAAGCTTCCATGGAGCTGTAACACAGCCAATTACACCTCGTTATTTAAAACCCTGGTCTATTGACGAGATCGACACCCGAGAGAGCACCCAAAGGAAACCAGTGGTTTCAAAGTGCGTTTGTAACTCCATAAGTAATTTACAACATCATAACGGATTATCCCACTTTTAAGTACGATGTCATTTATATTGAACGTCAAGCCTTCTTTTGTGTCTACAACAGACTTTACGCATGCAATAGCAGTTTTTCCCAATATCGCAGTTACAGCTCTTTCTTACCAATGATATAAATTGCGGGGAGTGTACGGCAGGGTGCAGGTGTGGTCCACTGTGACGTAGAACGTGATTGAAATTGCATGAAAGTTTGATGGAAATCTCATGTATCGATTTGAGATAACGTACAGTTTACGGTCTACAGTCCAGCACCTTGGGAATTTTGCTGGTCAAATGCTGGCGGCATCGAATATAATAAATCACAAATGAATTATTATCAATAATAAAGAATTGTAAAAGAAGTTAAAAATTATTTATCCTTTTTTTCGCTTGCCAAGTTAAGCCTATGGGGTGATTCATAGACCATTTTATCTTGTATTGTAAATTTATAATATGTTGCATAAGTTAAAAAAGTCTTCTTAGTTACAGTGTTACGCTAATTTTTTTACATTATAAAATAATTATACATGATTAATTGACATTTTAATCAAATATTTTTTTACAAATGTGGAGGAATAAAATACAAACGTGTAGCCTAGGTTAAACCATGAATACTCTTTGAACTACCTTATGCATAAAAATCAATTGATAAACTGAAAATATAAGTCAACCAAGATCTCTAGAATTGATCAATTGACTTGTCTAATATGAAAGAAACGGAATAAGTTGTTCTAAAACAATGTGGGGGGTTTAAATGCTCACAATACCCATCTCCAAAATCCTTTTTTATTTTACTTCACCATGTCACGTGTAATGGGCTTGTTTCAGTTGACGTACTTCCTTTCAGCTTTAATTCTTGCCTTCTTTCGATCGGTGGTCCGATTGGCTCTCTGTTTCCGCATGATATTAATTCACCAATCGACAAAAGGGAATTAATTTATTTTCATTCAAAATTTGTGTTGCCACTCACTATCTGAAACATTGTAAAACTGAGATATAGGCTACTTGATAACCAAAACACACATTTTAATACTTTTCCCAACGATGTAAATTATTATTTTACATTTAAATGTCTCATGTCAAAACTCTTCTTTAAAAATCTACCAATACCCCGATAACTTTCTTTTTTCCTTCTAGAACATTTCACGGTTGAGCAACATTTTTCTGTCAGACGATATTTTCGTTCGAAAATCTGTTTCCTCCACCCGAACAATCTGTTAGGATATCACATTCTTTGATATCTTCAGATGTCCGACATTCTATGCTTTTCTTGAACTTTCTCCTTTTTCTGCGATTGGCGAAGCTTATTTTTAATCTAGTTTTTTCCATGTCGGATATTTGCTGCCTGTCTATCAAGTTTTGTATAGGTGTCTTGAGTCGTGGTACTATTTTTCTGGAGGGTAGAATTTTAGTGAAGCAGGAATTTTTATTATTTGAATTTAAAAAAGTCTGTTCGAAATTAAATTGTTATTATATGAAATAATTGGTTGGAAATACTACTCCAAAACAATTCTGAATTGTTGAATTAAAAAATGTCTATGGGAATTATTAAAGTTCTTATTTTACAAGTGAAATGCTAATTTTTCTTGTGTATTTCTGTTTTTATATTACCTATCAACAATGCTATAGGTAAGAGATTAACTGAATTTCCTAGACCAAAAAATTCATTATGTAAAATAAACTTAAGTTTATTAAAGATTAGTTTTAAGTTTATTACAAGATTAGTTTTAAGTACTGTATTATGAAAATATTTGATATTTCAATATAAAAATCTAGTATACTATAAAAATCTACTTTTTTTTGGTGCTTGGGGTTTTTTATAAAAATACAATAGTGAGTGAGAAAAGAAATAATATCTGGCGTCAGCTAGAGTTCAGTTAAGTGAAACAATTTTGGTTAAAACCTTTTTGTTCACTATCTATTTACTAAAATCACTTGCTTCAAAAATTGACATTTTAATCTAGGAAAATAATTATTTGTTTTATAAAAAATACATTTTCAAGTAAAATTTTGTATATTATTTTCACACAAAAGTTAAATTAACATCCACGCTAGTCCCGACTTTTGTACCCCTATCACCATATATAATAAGATCTTAATTTAATTTGAAATTTCAATTTTATTGCTAGCACGAAAATCTCCGAATATTTTCCGGCCCATTCTAAAGAATTTAATAAAATGTATGTTCTCATAAAAAAATATCTGGATAAAGAAATATTTTCCCAATTTACCAAAATTATTCTCCCGAGAACCTAACTGAAAAAATACAATGTATGTAGTTATAATAAAAATAAACTAACCAACCCTTCTCAGCTTATCTCAAAACACTAACAACCCTATTTATATTCAGGATTAGCCCAGCCCTTTTTAATATATAAGAGATTTTCTTTCTGATCTTCAAAGGATATCCTTCAATTCCTGGTAAATTCCTGGCAAAGCATTATCTTTTGTAGCTGTAGTCCTTAAAAATCAATAGAGGTACAGGAAGACGGGCAATTTTAAAGAGAAAGCTTAGTAACCTCTATTTATAAATATATTTAATAAAATGGTTTTTTTCTACTTTTGAAGTCTCTTATTTCTTCTAAATCATAAAACTACAGCATTTATATAGTTACATTAATTTATTTTATAATTACGACATAAATTACGTTTGTATGGGAATTTATTTTAATAAACCAATAGTATTAATAGTTGAGAGATAAATAAATTTGCTAAATAAATTTTTCTTGCACTTATTTTCTTAATCATTCAAATGAAAAGGGAAAAGATTCTATGGATGTTTTTTTAGTTTAAGTATTTTAGTTTTTAAAGGGAGCGGTTCCCAAAACATTATTTCTAGAAATAAGAACATAAACTTGTAAACTATAGTGGTTTTCCGTAATGTTCACTCTAACTAAACATTTCTAGCAATGAAAACGAAAATATTAACAAGTAGTTTTTCATTTATTTTAAAAAAAACAAAATTTTGAATTTAAAACGCAACTCCTCTTTCAATTTTGAGAATAACTCCTCAATTTTTTTATAGTTTGTTTTTAGTACAATTTTTTCAGGAACTGTGCATGGATTTTAAATTGTGAGCTTCTGTTAGAAAGTAACATACATTTATACTGCAAAAAAATAAAATTACTGAATTATAAGAACGCAGGTTAAAAAATTCAAAATTCTAACTTAATTAGCAAAAAAGCCTCAGGGATTAGAAACTCATAGGAATGACTCCAGAAAATATTTAATAACGTTTTTTTTTCTACAAAGTATATCATTGTGAAACTTTCAGTAAATTTTCAGAAAGATAGTATGAATAATAAGAAGTAAAAACTGAAAAATCGATATTTTGATCAATTTTCGGGTAAAGCGTCCCCTTTAATTTAATTCACCGAAAAATTATTTCATATTTGATGCACGAAAAAGAAACCATATACTTACGATTAAACAAGGGATTAGACAGTAAATATGACTAACGTTTTAGAATTAATAGAAACTGTAAAATTAGCTGTGCATTTTAAAGAAATGTATTATAGATTCAAAATTACATATATTTGGCAAAACCCAGTGTATTTGTATCAACGAAGACAATTTCCCCTTAGAAGAGGGGAAAAAAGTCTTCATTGATACAAATACACAATTTGTTTTGCCAAATATATGTAATTTTGAAGCTATATTACATTTCTTTAAAATGCACACCGAATTTTAGTTTTATTTTAATTCATTTTGTTCCACTATTTCCACTAATAGTTCCAATCAATTTTTTCCCCACTAATTCCACTTTTCTCGGTAACCAATAAACCATTTAATATCTAATCTTATGTCCAGAAGTCAATTATCTAGTTTGTTATTCCAACGTTTAAGTCACATATATCTATTCACCATTTTATCCCTCTTGACCCATGTGCAGAATCCTCTCCTTTGATCACGAAAGCTCCCACTCCTCTTCAACTATATAAGCTTAAATGAAAGCAATGATAGCTTTTAGCTTCAGACTAATTTGCAAGTAGTTTGCTTACAAATGCACAAGTTGCTGCATTCCAAGTGAATGGACAAATCCATTGTTATGTTATACTGCCCAGAGGGCCGAACCTCGCATTGTTCCTAGCTGACACATTGGTTGAAAATGACACCCGGGGGCGTTAAATAAACATTGTTGATGATCTTTAATTGGCTATGGGCAAAATCTGTTCGTTTGTTGCCGTCAGGGGAAGTGCTGATTGGTGGGGGGATCGTGACATGTCCGAAAAGAGGCGGATTTAATTTTCATGGAACTGCTGAATTGTAATTAATTGGAGTTAATTTGTGCAATGTGTTCTGTGAAACACTGAGGAATAAATTTGTTTACATCGTGTCAAAACTAATATGTTATTGATGACATTATTTGATGTTTATTCGCAATTTATTTTTTTTATTAAAACTTATAACTAAAATAATGTGTGTTACTTTTAAGAACAAAATTTTAAAGCAGCTCCATTTTATTGCAATAATGTAGTCGTGTATTTGATGTTTCTGAATTTTAGCTAAAATATTCTTCATGATCTAAGAGAAATGGTAAATCTACTAACATGTTGAAGCAGCACGAAAGAGTATTTGAAATTAAAGTCATTCCTTTCTTTCTCAATATCTTAAATCTTGATCTTTAATATATAAAATTCTTTGTAACAAAGTTGTGTTAAAGTAAATCTACCTAGAAACGAGTGGTCAACCGTTACGTTATAAATATAATTTAGACATTTTAATGCTGAAATACATAAACTGTACCAACAATTCACGTCAACAAATCACCCCTAAAAGTACGAATCCGTCAAAATCTCAACATAAATTCCTCGCGGATATTCTTCAACGATTATTTCCATAGGACTTCGCATGCTAAACGTTCCGAAGATTAGCATCACAAATTCAGTCACGTTCTCCGCGGTTCGAGATTCATTGTTGCCCATCCTTTCCAGATACGATCCCATTCTTATTCAAAAAGGAACATTCCTCTCAGAATGTTCCTCAGAATGTACGTCTTTGACTATGTATCTGCTTTTATGGGACATCCCTGATCGGACTACATTAAGAGATGATGTCCAGGACATGGGAATTACCATACGTCTGCTTCGTCCATCCAAGGGCTCTAGAATGGCCGTCACGTACAGGAGTGTGTACCAAATATTCCTGGCTGTATCTTAGAATGATTCTCATGTGGGAGCTCTAGGGTAAATAGAAATGGCTTAGATTTCGGAATGATCAATATGCTAGATCTGGTGTCCTTGTATAAGGGAATACCAGTGACAATATGTGAATACGAGAACATATATTTAAAACGACTTTCTTAGTGGCAGATAAATATTCTTATAGTTCCAGCTTTATAAAGCAATGTTACACAAATGAGAATTATACTTCACTAAACTTTAGACACCAAGTGCTGACTAATGATTCATGAAATAATAATATACCCCAAAGTAAGAGGAAACTTCTTATTTGTGCAATATGGCTTTGTACATTCAGTAAAAAACATAAATTTGGATTTATTTAGGCTGGCTTATTTTTATAAAGTAACGTTTTTCAACGTTTTGTCCCATATTTACAATGTAACAAAGAAATAATTTTACTGGATGGTAAACAGAAAGCCTTGTTTAACAGGATGTATCAGTTTTACTAAGACACAGTAGTGATCACATTCGAAAATACAAGTGATGATAAATATTACTTTTTAAGTCGTTTTCACATTTAATTAGTACACATTGTATGAATTGTCTATATAGCTGTCCATCCGCAAATTAATTTAGGATAACCAGCAACGTTAAACCCCAAAGTAAGAGGAAACTTCTTATTTGTGTAATATAGCTCCATACATTCAGTAAATCACAAATTTGGATTTATTTAGGCTGGCTTATTTTTATGAAGTGTGGCGAGCCACCAGCCTAGTCCTGTCTCAAGTTTTGCTGTGCTGAACCTACCATTATCTGTAACCTATCTTAAGCAAACCAAAACTTAAACTTATTCAACCAAACACTTAAAATTTTATGTATCCGTTTTATTTTGCGATAGTTTATTTTTATGCACCTATCTTATGTTATATAAACTGAATGCACCACTTGTTACCAGAGCTAATTCACACGCGTAACGTGTTCATGTCAGCAATACTTTTGATGTTGTAAATATGTAAATAAAATAGTCTAAATTTTATCTGTTACCATTTTCCTCTATTACTAAAAGAAAGCATTCACGCAACCTATGAATATAGTTAATGAAGTCCTAATTATACCTTCGCCCAACCAGGCTTCAGAAGTAATGTCTTTCAACGTTTCATCCCATATTTACAGTTTAACAAAGAAATAATTTTATCGGAAGGTAAACAGAACGCCTTGCTGAACAGGATATATCAGTTTTAAAAACACACAGTAGTGATTGCATTTGAAAATATAAGGGATGATAAATATTATTTTTTTAAGTCGTTTTCATATTTGGTTGGTACATATTGTATGAATAGTCTGCCGTTGTCCATCTGCTAAGGAATTTAAGATTACCAGCAAATACAAAAGTATAACTTAAAAGTTTTCATTTAACTTTTTACAGTTCTCATTCTTTAGATTTCAGGTAAAAATTTTGTAGTGTCGGGTACAAAAATTTGTTGTAGTGTCAACCCATAAAACTATCCTCAGACTAGCTGCCTAAAGCTTTGTAGAGAAACTTTTCAAAACAAATTAGGAAAATAGTTGAACCACTATCTAAGCTGACACTATTTTACTCCTGATATTTTTAACTTTACACCATAAATCTAAAACCATATAAACTACGAGGAATTTTACGGAGTAACGTTACTCCGAATTTATACAGTGCCGTCTTCTAACGCTGGTTACTGAAATTTCCTAAAAATTTCCAGAGAAGTGTTTTCTGTAACATATAATTCCACACTGATATTTTTGAAAAAATATATATAAACCTGAGATTTCGGAGTGATTTCTTGTATTAAAAAAATTCATTTTTGATAAGAATCAAGTTATAGCAGAAATTTTGGAACAGTAATTTGAGAAAAAAATATAGATTGCTTTTGAAATGAAGTTTAAAATATATAAAAGTACTTTTACTAAAAAAACAGCAACAAATATCAAACCAAATACTAAAATATGCATCGTCTATCGAATTTGTCTGAAAGAAATTATTTACATCTGATGAGTAAGAAATTATTACTTATTATTATTTTATTTAATTAAGCCATGTTTTGTAAAACACACATTTAAGTTCTTATTTTATGTGTAAATTTAATATCATTCGATTATTATTAAAAAAAGAATTATTGTAAGAAACGTAAAACATACACGAAATAAGTTACTTTAAAACAAATGTATATTCCTTGAATAATGGCTGACAAAGCCCCCAATTCTACCTCAGGTATTTACCATGCCACAATTACTCATCCAAAAGCCTTTCAAATGTCGGATGATTCCTCTTCCAAAGTTTAATTAGGGTCTGTGGTATCCCAGAATTATTATTTGCTGACGAAAGGTTATATATCATTCCACTCTCTAATCCTTCCTTTCTGTTGAATTGGAAAACCATTTCGTAATGAGAGCCCGAGCCATCAGGACGTTGGATTAACTTTAAACAAGGACTTCTATTGAATCAAGTTAGAAGCTTTTAAGTCCACAAATAGGAAATAGAAATTAAGCTGAGTTTCTCCTTCCCCGAGGCACACGTGATATCGTTAGATTTTGTGAAATCTAATCGAAAATATCAAAATCGATAATTTGATCTTATTCGATTCATGATGGAATATGGGAGGAAATTATGAGGTTGTCAAGTTAAATCTGCTTTCGACTGAATGTAGATTGGCAATTTGCCATATGCAAGCATTTTTCTATTGAATTCCATTCCCATACTAGTAACCTTTTTATTATAAATTAACTTAGTGTTAGTTTAAATTGTATTTATAGAGTCTATATATTTTTGCTTATTTGATTTTTAAACGAATTCCCAAAATAAAATATAATAATAATAAATTGGAAATCTTCAGTTATCAAAAAGATACCGACTATACACATCAGTAAATATTATCATTGAATACATTTTTTTTTAAATTAAAAATTCCACATTCCTTTAGTTCGGAAAAAAACGAGCGTAAGTTTTTGAAAGTTTAACAATTTTGTTTCTTTAGTCTAAACAATACTTTTTTACCAAAATTTTAAAAATGAGATTTCACATTAAACACTTGCGAATCACAAAATTTCCTTCAATTGGTTGTAATCTTGTTTTCTCATAATTGAAGTACTTGCAAGGTAAAACCGACTTTACAGAAATACATTTTGAACATTTAGTCAATATTTACCGTCAATAGCAATTTGGGACATCTAAAAATGTTCCTGAAGAATTTTTTTACATAACAATCAATTGCCAAGAAAAAAACATCCTCATCCTGCCTTCCTGAAAATGAGCAATATAAAATTTATAAGCTTGCGTTAGAACATCCTAACTAATCATACACATGCTTAAAGCTAAAACATTTAAAACTCACGGCCTATCTACCAACAAGAATATAAAATTTATAAACACACGATGTAGTACCTAAACTTCTTCAATATTTCATACAACTCATAACCCTATATTCGCAGATGTGCTTCGCCTCTGCACTAAGCAACTCCTTATGACTCCACATAAAAACGCTTAAGTAATCGTAAGCCACTGAGCGAATTGCGTTACCATAAGTGAACCCTGTTGACGTTGCGAAACGCAATAACGGGGAAACAAAATTCAATAAACCACGAGGAATATGCATATTAAGGACCCGTTATCAAGGAAACACGATCGATGGGCCAAGGGTTTAGTGGTACCCGTTACCTATATAAATATTTTCCAAGGCAAATGACGGTAAAGGGCAAAGGCTGGGGATTCTGCAATTACTCAGAATAAACGTACCCGTAAGTGGAGGACGCGTGGCCATCGTTCATTGGTTAATCGGACCGGAAAATTGCAAAAGGAGTGGCGCGTGTATGTTTGAGTTTAGTATTTTATGGGCCATACGGGCGTAACTGCTTTAAATTCTAGTTTAAAGTTATTGAATTGCAAAATTGGAATTTTATTTATAAAAAATAATTCAGTAAAATTTAAAGAGGAAGATTTTTGTATTGTAGATAGATTTTTAACTTTGTTTGTTAAATTTCGATTAACGAGTACAGTTGATTCTACGAATATATTCTGTTTCAGACCAAAATGAATTCTTGTATTCAGTAGATTTTAAAGAGGAGCAATATGAAACGATAACTTTTCATGAATATGAGGGGTTTCACATAACTTCGAATATTTACAATTTATCTTTATAATAGTATTTTAAGTGAAATATGTTTCAAACATTTACAATCAAAAGTAAAAAATATCCTGTGATGGGAATATTATCTTTGCACAGAGTTTTGACGCTAAGTCAAAACGTCATTCAGATTCCATTGTAGTCTTCGACATTTAATCGATGAATTTAAAAGCAAAGATATTGAGCCCTGGGTAACGGGCTTTTTCCTCAGCATGCATAAAAAATATATTTCGGCCCGGTTATCAATGCTTTAACTTTGGAATACAGAATCAAAAAAAAAAAAATATTTAGAACTGTAGGTTTTCAACTAAACACCCTTATACCAAATTTAAACCGTAAAGCGCCTACTTCTCATAAACTTAACTTACTCTAAACCATTCACTGAGCTCAATACACAGTTTCGTTCAGACTTTGAAAATATCAGCCGTTCCTAAACGGCATTACACTCGTTTCGCTGAAGAGGTCTGCCTATAGGCGCGTTTACATGAGCCATCGAATCTATGGAATGCCAAAATCCCCATTAGGGGAAAAAGAGGTCGAGCAGGATTTCTAACCCAAATGATAGTCTGTGGCCGAATCCATGGTATGAAACATCCAACCCTTCTTCATTGGAGGGTTTCCATGGGTTTCCGAAACCTCCCAATGAACCCTGCAATTCCGGTTCTGCCTGGGAGGGAAAATCCCCAAGAGGGAAAAATTGCTGAGTTTGCTCTTCAATCCATGGATTCGATGGCTCATGTAAACGCGCCTAACGAGAGTTGGGTATCTATTGCGCTTTTTGTGGTGTATTGTATAATCTGTGTAGTTATGAATTCTTGAGACACTTTTATATTCCTCCATTGGAATGATATTTACTACATATAGTATGTTAACTCCCACTCTACGGTATATTTAGCGCTTTCAAATCAGTTCACATTAACTTATCTAATCGTGAGTAAATAAAGGATGTGATGTCGCTTGAAACAAGTTCCAGTGCAAATTTCAGTTATCAACAGTATTTAAATTTTGTAAAAGAAACTGATGCTTTACCTGTATACAGTTTACCATATTAAAGTGTATATGGGACTTGTATACAATAAATATATTAGTAGTTTTACTCCCCAAAGCCTATTTTAAATTGCATTGTGTTGTATCAAGAGTTATGCAATCAGCGAAAATAAGCAGCCTGAAGCATTGCAATGTACCAAATAATAGGAGTTACCCCACTTTGTCTGTAGGCTACAGTATCCCGAAGCAGTGTCACCCTGGAGTGGTTTGTCCAATAAGTTAAGTCAAATTATCAAGGCGCTCTATGAGAACGAGGGGTTATTGGATAATGCAGAGGTTGATATTAGATACAGATTTGTGCTCCGATTCTCCGTGAATATCACATTAAAGTTTCCCGGCTGGCTCTGCGTGCTGTAAAGTCATCAATTTCCCAAATCGCACCGCAGTTTTAACACAGTTGTAACTAACCTTATTTGATTTTAATTATAACTCGTTTTGTGGAGCTTAGACCAAAGAGTTCTATAGTAGGGTAGACTGAACCTGGCAACAGCACCATGGACCAACACAGAGAAAATATAGTGGCGTGTGGGGCCCGATGGCCGAGTGGTTTGGATCGCAGGCCATAACGCTAGCAGTACGCGTGCTGTAACGGGTGCAGGTTCGATTCCCGCTTTTGTCCTGGGTGTACTGGGCCTCAGTATCAAAATTATAAATTAACAAGCACTTTTGCCACTCTATTCGGGCTCCTTAGTAAGCCATGACTGTCGATGGCAGCTCTGTACGAGTCGCTACTCTACCTATCGAACTCTTTGGCTCAGACGCCAAGAGATACGATTGTAGTTTTTCTTTATAGAGTTAAATGTACTATAAGTAGTTGTTTTGGGGGCTGTTGTGGTAAATTGAAACAAGTGAATGAGTTTATGGTGTTGTTTTCTGTATAAGAACATTCTCTAATATCATCTACTTTCCCCGAGACAATATCAATCTTGCATTACGTATTATCAATGTGTAGTCATTTGTCCCCTATGCTTCTAGGTTCCTCATGAAAAAAAGAATTGTAAGGTAATTTTACGATTTCTAAAAATACAAAAAAAAAAAAAAATTCCCAGGAAAATTGTAGGTTAAGGAATTAACATGATACTTCGTGAAAATCTGCTAAATAGTATCCCAATTATCGAAATTTAGTTTTTCCTAAACTAAGTATGTAATTACTATATTAGTTGAAATCAAATCATCCATATCGTTTAGTTTCAATAAATTATGATTTAATTTTTCGGTACGAAATAAAGATATTTTTTAATTTCCTTACTTATTCTAACTTAAACTTTTCCTGGCAAACACTATGATATAACACTGGAGCAGTGAACTATGCAGGGAAGCTTAAAACCTGGATTTTAAACATATTTTAAGTAAGTATTGCTTATGAACTAAAATAATTCTTTGTAAAAGCTATTTTAACATGAAACGTATTTTAGAAAAAAAATTCCACCTGCAATTGCCGATATCTTGTAAAATGTGAGGAATTGCAGCAAATAAAACAACAGAAGAATTTTCCATTTTCTCTTTTTGATTGTACAATAAATTAAATATCTGGAAGACAAAGAAAAATATTATAAAATTCCCTCTAAACGGATTTTTTTTCCAGTTTATTACAAACAGCTGGTTAAGTAGAAAGCTTTGTTCTTCGTCACAAATCCCCAAAACAGAAGTAGGTAAACAAAAGATCAAACATCGGATTCAGAATGATGGATTAGATGAACGTGTTTCGATAAAAGTGCCAAGAATAGTGCTAAAAGAACCGCGTTTTGGTATTGTCTATGTATTTCTTTGTCTATGTATTTCTTTGTCTATGTATTTCTTTTCTTAATACCGCTTTGTTGAACATATAACGTGTAAATATGCTATTGTCTACTTTCTCATTCCTATTTTTGGAAAATATTTCAATATAAAAATATTTCAAAATAACTCAACAAACTTATACCGATTTGGTACAAAACTCTGAGTATGTTGATGTACATAATGAAAATGAAAACGCTAAAAACGTAAAGAATGAAAATACCCAATGCACAAACAATTCATCCTAGCTCTTATAGAATATATTTTTCTGAAATGTAACTCTCTTTTACGCATACTTCAATCCAGTTATTTCTAAAAATAATTAACATGTCCCCTCCGCTAAAATTTATTGTATCCCTATTTTAGAATCCAAAAGATTACTTTCTAAAATTACTTTGACAACCTAAGCCTATTCATGTCTTGACCATCTACCCTTAAGGTCCTTCACTTTTCAATCTAACTCCACTGCATTATCAAAAGGGGTCCTAGTCCTTCATTAAAAGTACAGAATTTACTCGAGGCTTTAAGCTCTGTAGCTTTAACCTCAACATCTATCAACAATCGGCTAACCTTCCAGTACTCTTTGGCCTCTTCTCGGCAAAATGAATGACCTACTAGTAAGGAGCTGGATTTGGTATTTAGGGCCAGAGTAGATTTAGTCAAAATAAAATAGTGGTTTTAGTTCAGGGTTTTAGTAAATGGAGGAAAGATTTGGGTGAAATTGTCTCTTAGATGCAAATTAAGGGTTTTGTGTTCTAACATATATCTATAAAATTACAAGGGGAAGCTTTTTTATGCATTCCTGAATAATGCATGCAAAAATTCTGAAGAACACTTTCACAAAAATGCACAATCCATTATATTGTAAGTGAAATTAGTAATAATTATTAACGATTAAAAAATGAGTTATAAATTTAAATAAATCTGATATTGTCATACAATTTTTTTCTATTTAGTTCAGCTATCTGTCGAAATTTGTACAAAATAAAGTTTTAATTATAATTAATCATTATCTTCATTACATTACGTATTACACAAATTGTGTACAAGGACACTCAATAATAAATATTTGACACTTAGTTCTAAAACCTTAAAAGCTAACATTGGCATTAAACTTCTTTTATCTTAAAACTCTTAGACATTCGAATCAATAAGCATTTCTCAATTTATAAGAAGAAGTTTGTAATATTTTTAATTAGATTTAATTATATCGTCACATTCAATAACTTCCAGCGACACCATACGCTACCGCCATAAAGGTGGAATTTTGAATTAGCAACCCTAAAGATATTTCTTCAACATTTCGGCACCTATTCACAAACTGGGGCTCTAGAGTCCAGTCGGTTAGGCACTCGCCTAGCATGCGAAAGGTCCCAGGTTCGGGTCAGGGCATCGCCAAAATAACTACCTATCTATAAACGGCCCGTGCTGCCAAAAATGTCCGACGAATAATACCCGTGCAAGGGAGTGCGCGTTAAATATCCTTCAAAGTCTTAAAGTTGCGTACGATGTCGCCCTTAACGGTTGCGTTTGGTGCCTATTCAGGTGTCGGCTCGTCACTTGACTGTGGTTCTAAAATACGACGCCCGTCGCCAATATTAGCTCTAGTGCGACGATAATTCAAACCTAACCTAGCCCAACCTATTCACAAACTTGCCTGCAATATGACTCACTCCAGTGTACCTCCATGTTATGGAATCACTGACCAAACATAAAATGTGAATGCAGAGCCCTCGTCTACAGACGTGACATGGGCATCGGCGGTTTAATTGAATAACCTGGCGATCGAACCCTGGACGTAATTATAAAGTGTTGTTTTAGGGATCAACGAAGCTTGTGAGTGTCAGTTGGGGCATGTCAAGGAAGTAAAATAGATTTATTTAGGATAATTTGTGTTTACGGTGATTATTGGATGATGGACATTATTGTGAAAGGTTGTGTTGCTATTGAAGTGTCAAATATTTGATATGAGTATTGTTTTGAAGGATGAATAATGACACGTCTCCAAAATAAATGATTCACAAGTAGTGAACAACTTCGAGGGATCTAGGGAGGTGTTTTCATTAACCGATCTTCATGAACTATATTGAACTATCTTTTTACAATTTTTGAGTCATTACATTCTTAAAACAAAAGAGTGAAATCCACTCCAGTAGAAGTGCATTTTCGACACTAGAAAGGAGTGAATATTAACTCAGACTGACTACTTAAAATCACTCGTTTGGAGTGATCCTGTCGGAGGTTTAACACTTAACACACAAAGGATCCACTCCTATGGGAGAAGTGCATTTTCTAGACTGGAGAAGTGAAATTAACTCAGACTGAGTTAAAATCGCTCGTTCGTTTTAGGAGTGTACATAAAATGAGGGCACCCATCTTAAACTGGTTCAACAAGATTGAATGAGGATACTGGGGATTAAGATAGCACTGTGAAGTAATAAAAAGATTTGACAAGGCCAATGAAAATATATAACTTTTGGCAGTTTACAATAAACTTTATGTTGATACTTATTTAAAATTATGATGCTTGCATTTATCCAAACACAAGCCAAATATCGCCGAACGGATACTAAGATTTTATTTAAGTAAAATTTTAATGATTATTCTTCGAACTCCATCAATAATTTCAGCAAACGATTGGGAATAATGATTTAATTTAAAAATGAAAATGAATGAAAATATCCGATTTGGTGTTTTTAAAAGTTTAAATAACATTTAAATGGCTGTGTTGGGCTATTTTTTAAGGTGTGTAAATTTTGTGCGGAAGCGATTCTAAATTAAGCTGCACGTATATTTGTTTCTTTTTATGAAAACTTCAGTGAGTATTGAAGAAACAGAAAAGTAAACTATTTTTAATATTTTTAAACTCCCTGTTTATTTTACCTAGTTTGCTTTTAGGTGCTCAAATGTAAGAAAAAATATTGGATAAATAGGATACAAATGCAAGAAAGGTTTTACAAGAAAAGATAAGTTATGGCATGATATCGAGATAGCGAGCAAAATAGAAAAATTCATACACTTCATACAATAAATTAACTACCAGAAAATGGTTTTGACTGAAAATACTTATTCGAATACGATAGCCCAGTTTTGTCAAAAACAAAATATCTACTAAGTATCTTTGCATTCGTTTATTTGTCCTTTCCCAAACAACACACACAATAACATTAATTTTGTGCAACATGAAAGGAGAAAAAGGACATTCATATTTTATTATGTTTCCCAATACTTAAATGCACGTTAGTCAACATTTATATAAGTGGATTACTCACGAAATAAGCAACAATCTCCTGATTTAGAAAGGACCCAAAACATTATTAGATTTTAAATATTTAGTTTGCCAAAGGCATTTCACTGGATGTGAACGACGTCTCGAACAAAAATGTGGGCGCAAACTCGATGACAGCTAGTGTAATTAGCTTTTCAAGCGGCACTTCAGCAGCTTCATTCAAGATCTTTCACTTTCAGCGTGTAAAGAATTCATTTTCGTGATAATGTCCCATAGATATGTTAAAGAAATAACAACTTAACATATTTTCTTGTGTTATTCTTAGCAAAAAAGGGAACGGCTTGTTAATTTGTCATTAAAAAAAAAATTCTCGGATGTATTGTTTTAGTAAATAAATTCGACATTTAACCTAATTTTCTAAACGGTATTTTTAAATTACCATTCTTAGATGACTTACCATGAATGTAACTTAATCTATGGATGTAAAAAATTACAGGACTTTCAATCACCAATCAAAAATAGATATATAATAAGCTAGAACTCAGTTAAAGATTTGTACAAGATGGTTTTCGGTTTTCAGCAATATACCTTTGAAACCTAAAAAGTTATGCGGCATCTACACTTTGCCCTTGTGCGATTTTCGCTAAAACCTTATTATGCAGCTCAATAGGTGCTTGGAAATTCCAGAACAAATTTGAGGTCTATAGCTCTTTTAGTTTGAACTTAGAGTAATGCGTAGAGTATCATGCTAAAAAAAATTCTGAAATTAAGGGCGACATCGTACGCAGCGTTGGGACTTAGAAGGATATCTAAAGTGCACTCCCTCCACACGGGGGTATTATTCGTCGGTTATTTTGGCTGCATGGGCCATTCATAGGTCGGGAGTTATTTTGGCGATGCCCGGGCCTGAACCTGGGACCTTTCGCATGCTAGACGGATGCCTAACCGACTGGGTTCCCCAGACCCATTTGCTCCAATAATCTAAGTTTTTTTACTTCATGAAACAGAGAACGTGTTAAAAGAACATTAACTATTTTCACCTATCTTCTAAAAACAATCTGAACTTGACACACCCAGTATCCTTATTACAAGCAGTGTGAAATGTGTTACATTAAATCCTCCCAATCCAATTACTTCAACCTGTGAAGCGAAAATTTATTAATGCATTTTGGCGAATTTAGGGAAAATATTCGCCATTGTTTTGGAAATGAGCGAAATGATGAGACCTGCTGGAAAGAATCGATGGTAATTGTATGGAATTTTTTATGGATATTTTTGCTCCGAACCAAATTCTATTTTCATTTCAATATAGAAAATTGTAGCTAGGAATGTGTAATAATAGAGGTATTGATTAGTAAAAAGTGGTTATTGTTCTTTATTTTGAAACATTAACCTAAAAATCAGTTGATTTTATGGAAATAATTAATAAAAATTTGAATTAAGCGTAATTTCTCGTTGTCTAGTTTTTATGAATCACGTAATCTTTCATCAGTTCATAATTTTTAATAGTCTAAATATTCTTTTAAGAAAATCAAATTTACATGCCCCAACCATAAAGAAATTTGCTCGATTTGTTTCATCATTATTTTAAGTTTTAGTAGGTTTATTTTTAAATTTTTCAAAATTAATTCTGACATAAAAAAAATAATTGCATACCTTTACATTGCAACAGAGGAATATACGAGTAGGAATATAGTGACACCAGGTAATGGAGATTTTGTGAGTTAAAGCTGAGCTAGGGCTAATGGAAACGGTTCTCGGACCGTTTTCATAATAATCAAATAAAGATCTATCAAAGAATTACATTTATAGTATAGATTATGATGTCATTTCAAAATGATTTATGTGACAAAAATAATTTTTTTTCGAATATTCATTTTAAATAAACAATTTTTTTGTGACAGTTCATGTGGCAGCAATGATTTAAATGAATAGAAATTGAATACACATTATTGCTATTGCATTGGGTTGCTGTCAACAGAGCGGTAGGCAAATGTAATTCCGTAAGTACAGAAAAGGGGATAAAAAGTAGAAAAGAAACGTTTCTATTGTCATAAATTTTTAACAAAACTAATTTTTAAAACCAATCGGATAACACTGAGTTTGGAAAGAGGCTACGGACGGACAGCCGAACATCTCTTCCTGGTCTATTCCTACTTTCTTTTGAATAAAAAAGGAAGTAGGGTAGACTGAACAGTGAGTGAACAGGCCCCAATGAATGAACAATTGGTAAATACATTAAAAAAAATAAGGATTAAAAATCATTCCACTTTATGGATTAGCAGCACTGACTTCCTCCCTTCTAGTAGGAAGCTATCTGTCATATGATTGGTTGTCCAGGTCATTATGTCCTGGTGTTTATTCACTGGAGAGCGCAGCGCCTTAAATGTTATACACTGGTTAGTCTACCCTAGACAAAAAAAATACCAACAATTCATAATAGTTTATTAGCATAAATTAATTGTACATAAATTTAGCACTTTAAGCAATCCCCCACCCCCCCCACCCCCAATACTGTTTTAAAAATTTATATCTAAAATGAACTTTTTGTTATGATTCTCACAAAAGTTGTAATTTACATATCACTAATGAAATTTAAAACTAAAACCACTTAAGATAATAACTTTACCAAATCTAATCCCAAACCTTCAGAACTTAAGAGCAAAATAAATGAGCCATCCTCTCGCAAGCTATTATCTGCTCGATATAAATACTATTAAATCCAGAGCATTCCTGACGCTCCGTTTGACTTTTAATCTAAAGTTATCAGCATCCAAAATATCGTTCTTATGAAGATTCACTTACTTGATGTGAATATATCTCTGTTTGAAATTACTTTTTCTTTCAGAACGATAGTTTCGCATAATCAGATAAGTTGAAATCCACTTATATGAATAGAAGTTTGAAATGGGTATAAAGGACCAAAGTGATCTTATCTTTTCAATTGAATCGGTAAATGTAAAAAAGCATCATGTTCATTGGAGAGTTTCCCATTACGATAGTTCTCATAATAATTTAAGTGAAACAAGAAGCGTGGGCGGAAATTTTCCTATGGACTTGATCGCATTTTACCTTTATTGATTCAATTGATGTTATTTCATTTTCTGAATTTGAATAGTCAAATAGTCTATGTTTAATGTTGTGATATGAGATATCGTTTTTTTCTTTAGATTTAAAGAAAAAAGAAATCAAATGCGTATTGTTAGACTAAAGAATGGGGGTTTTGAGTAAATAAATTACGTTTTTAGAAGAATGTCTGTTTAAGGAAATTGGAATTTTTCATATTTATCTTTAAAACGTTAGGCAATAGAGTTTTATTAAAAGGTAGATTATTTGAATTCAATATTTCATGTCCGAACAGGCACAACTCTTTAAATTCGAATTTTTTTAAGTATTAAAGATTGTTTTAAAATTTCATTTAAACTCTCACTTTTTTATACTTTTTGAAGCATTTAAAAAGGGAAAATTTAAAAATTATATCAATATTAGAATTGAATAGGTAAATACTAGGGCACTAACTCAATCGTAAGCAAATTAAATCATCTTTTAAAAATTTATTCACAAAAAATGTAGCTATGTTATTATTGAATATCAATGATTTGTAATTTTTGCATATTCTTATACATGAGAAAGTGCAATAAATTTTAAATATTTGATATTTAAACTATCTGAACAACTATCACGCTCAAAAAAATTCTGAAAATTTTGGTCAATGGCCTTCTTCATGTTGTAATGTAAATCTGTAGAAATATAGTTAAACACAACTAATTTTAATACGAGAATTACTTTGTTATTTATAAAATCGCGTTTTTAAGAAAGAAGTTTAGTCCATTACAGCTAATGCATTAATTTTTCAATTTCCGATAAAGTACTGCATTATCATATGTTAATCCTTGTAGCAAAAAAGCAAAATAAAAATAACGGTGAAAGAGTTGTTATATTCTTACTGGATGTTCCTTAAAAATAATTACTTCAATTATTTTTCAACTTGATATTGGTTTAATATTATTAACATTATGATACATTGATTGCAGCATATGTCCAATCTCTTTTTTTCAATTTCTCAGATTAGCATTAGCTGCAATTTTTACTTTTATTATTAGCATGGCACGTTTTTATGTTTCAAAACTTATCTATTGGCTTTATTTGGTGATATACTATGACATTTTTGAGAGACTTCATATACCTTTACTAAAGATAGAAAACCTAATTAAACCTTTTTCAATAGAAGTTTCCAAATGAATCAAAACAAATAACATCCCTCCGTTCTCCCAATTATTGAGAAGAAAAGTCAATTCCACATCTTGATATACAGCAAATAATTCTTTCACTTAACTGCGAACATTTCTTTGGTACGTGAGCATTCCTAACTACCTGGATCTTGGAACAAAGAACATAAAAAAACGCAATACCCTGCAAAAATAAGGAACCCCAAAAAGAATAAAGAACAACCTCATCCCATGCTGAAGACCACCTTATACAGAAATCTTTATACGGAATCCGAACGCGAAGTTTGATGTGGAAGTCTATTTTAACAGTGGTCTAATGTACCTTTTTTGTGTGTTTGTTTTCTAAATAGTATTTTGTAATATTGGTTTGTCAACTTCGCGCTTTCAGTTGTACAATATCTTATTCCATCGAACACTGACAGCTTAAAAACGCATTGCTAAGTTTAAATGTCATATATAGATGTTGGAACTTTGGACTTTTGCCTACCAAAAACTATTTATTTTATCGTCTGTAAATTGTTAAATTAATATTTTTTCTTTTCTTGTTCGCTTAATGGCAACGGCTAGATAAATTTTGTTGTGAAAATAGTTGCCATGGTAGCAATGGAATACGCTGTACTTGTTTTAAAAAGAAGTCTTCGAAATTAAATGTCTTTATTTTTTAATTGCGTCAAAGTTTTTTCTATAAAGTTTTACTAGACAGACTGTACTGGTAGTACGATTTAGTTTTAGTGCAACTCGACATTTATGGTACCCTCGGCGGGACTGTCAGTAAACAAATAAGAATAGAACTATTCCAAGATGTTCAAAGACATTAAAGGTTTTAAGAAGGAAGACTTGAGAAGCGTTGCGGAAGAAATTGGTGAAGTTGTGACCGCTGATGCCAAGGTAACGGATTTGAAGAATATTATTTTAAATAGTGAGGAATATAAAAAGGATCCCGAATTCGTTCAAGTGTTGCTTCAAAATACCGTGTCGGACCGAAAAACGCGCGAAGAAAAAGAACAACAAGAAAAAATATTTCAACAAGAACAAGAGGAAAAAAGATTACAAAAGGAACAAGAAGAAAAAATTATTCGAGAAGATAAAGAACAGGAAAGAAAATATCAATTTGAATTAGAAAAAGCCAAGCTAGAGCATGAAGTTACTTTGGCGAAGATTCGTGCACAAGAACAGAGCTCATTTGATCCTCAGCATCTCGCTTCTGATAATGTAGAGGTAAGAAGAAAATTTACGTTACCTAAATTAGAATTAAGAAAGTTTAATGGCGATATTAAAGAATGGCTTCCATTTTGGAGCCAATTTGAGAAAATTGATAAAAATAGCACTATTGAAGATTCAGATAAATTTCAATATTTATTACAAGCCACTGTAGAATTTTCGAGAGCTAGAGAAGCAATAGAAAGCTTTCCTCCAACGGCTGAAAATTATCCGAAGGCAATTGACTGCTTAAAAGCTCGTTTTGGAAGAAAGGATTTGCTCATTGAAGTCTACGTGAGAGAGCTATTAAAATTGGTTTTAAAGAATGCCACTCAAACTGCGCCAACTAATCTGAGTGTGCTTTATGATAGTTTAGAAACGCAAATTCGAGCTCTTGAGACGCTTGGTGTTACGAAAGATAAGAGCGCCGCTTTACTTCATCCTTTGGTTGAATCATGTATGCCAGAAGATTTTTTAAGAGCCTGGCAGAGAAGTCCTAATGTTGACCATTGTGGGGATCCAAAGGATAGACTGGACAGTTTGTTAAAGTTTTTGAAGTCTGAAGTTGAGTCGGAAGAAAGAATTGTTTTGGCGATGACAGGTTTTGGCCTCAAAGATGATGCATTCGTTAAGAAAAGAGCGCCAAACAATTACCAATATAAGACAACTTCGGCAGCAAGTTTATTAAGTACAAATGGGTCAGTAGAAAATTCGTGTATATTTTGCAATCACAAAAAACATGAAAGTGTAAATTGTTTCAAGGCCCAAAAGATGTCAATTTCGGATAAGAGAAACATATTAAAAGATAAGGGGCGTTGTTTCAAATGCTTTAAAGCAAATCACCGGGCTGATAAATGCCGCTGTTTCATAAGATGTCCCGTTTGTGCCAAAGCTCACCACGTAATAATGTGTCCAGAAACTACTCAGAACAAAGCAAAGGAAGAAAAAACTAATTCTAGTACCGTTGAAAATAATGATAGCCAAGATCAGAAGGCGATTAATTTGGCGAGTTTCTGTGAGAATCCTCAAGTTTTATTGCAAACGTTGAGAGTTAAAATAATTGGAACAACCTCTACTATGAGTGTTAGAGCACTGTTTGACACGGGATCACAAAAATCTTACGTAAGGAAGGAAATTGCTGAGGCTTTAGAAATATTACCTTCAAAGCAACAAACAGTGTCCCATTCAGTTTTTGGAGGAACCAAGCTTGGCGCCAAAAATCACAATGTTTATAAGATTAAACTGGGATCGTTAGAAAGTAATTTTCTGTGCGATTTTGATGTTTTGGGTCAAGAAAAGATATGTGATAACGTGCCGTCAGTATCAAAAGGTCCTTGGACGAGAGAATTGAAATCTATGAATATTTTCCTCAATGATTGTGAAGAAAAGAGTAGCGAAATTGATGTATTGATTGGTGCTGATGTGGCAGGCAGACTTTTTACAGGAAAAAGGAAGATTTTAAGTGGAGGTTTGGTTGCTACTGAGACCTATTTAGGTTGGACTCTAATGGGGAAAACCACATTGCCCGCTGAAAAAGAAGATACTGCAATGGCAGTTATATCGATGTTTGTACGTACTGCGAGTATTTCGGATTTATTTAGCTTGGATGTCCTTGGTATTACTGATCCGACTGAGACTGAATCACGAAAGGAGAGAGACATCCGTACGAAACAATACTTTGAAGATACGGTTAGAATTAACGAAGACGGTCGTTACGAAATTGCTTTGCCCTGGAAAGAAGACCATTTACCTTTACCAAGTAATAAGGATCTTGCTTTGAAGAGATTGGAAATTTCAACTAATAAGTTACTACAGTCAGATACCTTGTTTGAGGATTATGATAAGGTTTTCAAGGAATGGGAAACATTAGGCATTATAGAGGAAGTTAATCAAGAAGCTCTTCATCATGAGCATTATTTACCACATAGGCCTGTTGTTAAAGAGCAAAGTACCACGAAAGTACGACCAGTGTTTGACGCTTCAGCGAAACCTGTAGGTTCGCCGTCATTGAATCAGTGTTTGGAGAGCGGCCCGAATTTACTAGAATTAATACCTAGTCTTCTGCTGAAATTTCGGGAGCGTAAATATGGAATTATCGCTGATATAGAGAAAGCCTTTCTTCAAATTAGTGTTAGACCTGAAGAGAGAAACTTCCTTCTATTCTTTTGGTGGAAAGGGGATAAAAATGAAAAATTGAAAATTATGCGTCATACTAGAGTTGTATTTGGCGTGAAAAGTAGTCCATTTCTGTTAGCAGCTGTGTTAGAATATCATTTGACGAAGTACTTAGAAGTCGCCAAATTTGATGAAAAAATTGTAACCAGACTTTTTCACAGCTTTTACGTGGATAACGTCGTGACAAGCTTGGATGATGAATGTGAAATCTCCCCATTTATCGAAGAGTCTCGTCATATTATGTCGGAAGGAAAGTTCAACTTGCGAGGGTGGCAATACACCGGAGATGATGATCCAGAGAATGTATCTTCTGTCTTGGGATTAAAGTGGGATCGTGCCGAAGATACGCTCAGCATAAATCTTGATTGGCTGGAAAATTATAACTTGGCGATCATTTCCAAAAGAGTCATCCTTTCTGTAGCACATAAAGTCTTCGATCCCGTTGGATTCTTATGCCCGGTTCTAATGTTACCAAAGATGCTGCTACAGAGAACGTGGAAAGATAACACTTCATGGGATAGCGAACTGAAAGAAGATATAAAAAAGGAGTTTCTGGATTGGTTTGGCGAACTTCACCTTCTAAAAGAAGTCACTATAAACAGGTGGTTTTCCGAAGATTCTGATTGTGTTGATGGCATTAGTCTACACACATTTTGTGATGCCAGCGCCCATGCGTATGCAGCAGCGGTATTTGTAAGAGTGGAACATTCTGAAGGAGTGACAGTTAATTTGTTGGCGGCAAAGTCTCGTATCGCTCCGACCAAACCAATTTCCATTCCACGACTGGAGTTACTTGCGGCAACGGTGGGAGCTAGATTATGCACATCTGTACTGGAAGGTCTACAATGGAAAACTGTGGAGAAATATTTTTGGACTGACTCAACAACTGTTTTGACTTGGATACAGGGTCATTCCACGTGAAATCACCCAATGAGTGTTGCCGACTAGTCACCGATTTTTTTCAAAAAATTACCACTTAAACTTGCTGTGGAGAAAACCTCAAATATCAATTTTTAGCGCATTTTGTCGATTATTTGCTGAGATACGGACTTTTGAAAAATGACCGTTTTTGACGAATTTCGGCCATCTTGGATTTAACACTATGCACTAAAACTTCAATAACTTGAGAATGAATTGTTCAAATTTAACAATTTTGGTGTCCATTTGAAGCTATTTATATGAGAAATATAAATCTGGTGTTTAAAAGAAGATTTAAAAAAATTTTACTAAAGTTTTAGAAGGAAAATTAAAAAAATCACTGTTAAAATTTTTAAAATTTCAATAGGCTGTAAAAAAAATAGGTATAATTTTTTTTCTTCGAAACTTGGTGAAAACATTAAATAATATGTGTTCTTTAAGTACAAAAAAAATTGGAGAGGTAAAATTTCTTAAAAGCTAGAAAAGAATTTTTTTGTAACCCGTGATATTGAGCGCTACGGCTGCAATAAATTGAGAAATAATTCTTTAAATTTCACAATTTTTATATCGTTTTGAAGCTAATTATATTAGAAATATAAATCCAGTGTTTAAAAAAGGTTAAAAAATGTTTTATTATAATTTTAGAAGGAAATTGTAAAAAAAACTCCGTTAAAATGTTTCTAAATTCAATATGCTTAAAAAATATCTACCCATTTTTTACCACCTGAAAATTAGTGAAAACATTAATCAATATGTGTACTTTAAGTACAAAAAAATGGAGAGGTAAAATTTCTTAAAAGCTAGAAAAGAATTATTTTTTTTTGTAACTCATGGTACTGAGCTATAAAACCCTTTGTTGCAGGAATATGCCAATGAAAATGTTTCTAAAAAGTAAAATTTTCATTATCACATGTTAAGTTAACTTGATTTTAAACACTAAAAAGGTTTTTATAACACTAAAAGTGTAATTCGATCCAATAATTTTACATAAATTGAATCTCTCATTCCTGTCTAATAAGTTTTCATTTCCCTTACACCGTGTTTTGCATCAAGAAGAATAAAGTCTTTAATCCACATGGTAAGTTATTAAGGAAAAAGCTTTGAACATCTGCCTAATTTCTTCAAAACCTATGACCACAAGAAATTAAATCATTCAACAAAACCTCAAAAATCAAAACAAGTCATCACTAAACCATGTCATTTTTCAGTAATAAAAACAAACAATCCATAGGCAAAAGGTGCAGGGATTGTTTATATTAAGTAATGCAGAATTGATTGTTTTTTTCTAAGAGGCACTTCTAACTCTTTTGATATACTATTTGTCACTGAACTGCTTTGCAAACTGTGAAAATTCTGAAACTATATTGCACACGATTATTTAGCTCTCATTTGTTAGATTGTTAAATGTTGAAAACGTACAAAATCACCCCTGATGAAACCAAGTCAATTGAACACTTGTTTGAAAACTTCAGGAAGGAATAAATTATTTCTTCTCAATGTTAAAAATGGTATGTACCTGGATCTCATTTGCTAGTACTAAAAATTATTTTTTAGAAACTTTTCAGTGTCATATATTCCTACTCCTACATTTGTGAGTTTGTTAACTCAATATCATGGTTTACAAAAAAAAAAATCTTTTCTATTTTTTAAGAAATTTTACCTCTCTGAATTTTTTTGTACTTAAAGTAAACATATTGATTAATGTTTTCACCAATTTTCAGGTGGGAAAAATTGGGTATATATTTTTTAAGCATATTAGATTCAGAAAAATTTTAACGGAGTTTTTTTTTTACAATTTCCTTCTAAAATTGTAATAAAATTTTTTTAAACCTTTTTTAAACACTGGATTTATATTTCTCATATAATTAGCTTCAAAATGACACAAAAATTGTGAAATTTGAAGAACTATTTTTCAATTTATTGCAGCCGTAGCGCTCAATATCACGGGTTACAAAAAAATTCTTTTCTAGCTTTTAAGAAATTTTACCTCTCCAATTTTTTTTGTACTTAAAGAACACATATTATTTAATGTTTTCACCAAGTTTCGAAGAAAAAAAAATATACCTATTTTTTTTACAGCCTATTGAAAATTTTAAAATTTTAACAGTGATTTTTTTATTTTTCCTTCTAAAACTTAAGTAAATTTTTTTTAAAACTTCTTTTAAACACTAGACTTATATTTCTCATATAAATAGCTTCAAATGGACACCAAAATTGTTAAATTTGAACAATTCATTCTCAAGTTATTGAAGTTTTAGTGCATAGTGTTAAATCCAAGATGGCCGAAATTCGTCAAAAACGGTCATTTTTCATATGTCCGTATCTCAGCAAATAATCGACAAAATGCGCTAAAAATTGATATTTGAGGGTTTCTCCACAACAAGTTTAAGTGGTAATTTTTTGAAAAAAATCGGTGACTAGTCGGCAACAAATTTTCCTAAATTTGGGTGATTTCACATGGAATGACCCTACAACAAAACGACTCCTGGAAAGTATTTGTAAGCAATCGTGTTCAGGAGATCAGAAAGCTAACCGATCCAGCTTCTTGGAAGCATGTTCCTGGGACTCATAATATCGCAGATTTACCTTCGAGAGGGTGTTCGGCTCGGCAGTTATTAACGCTTAAATGGTGGGAGGGCCCTAAATGGCTCACGGAAACAGAAGAAAACTGGCCATCTACAGATAAAGTCATTGATGAAGCTGCTATCTCACAAGAGAGAAAGAAAATGAGAAAGGAAGTTGAAGCAGTATCGACTATCTGTGCCTTAAACCCATCAACTGAGTGCGGAGTTGCTGATCCTACATCCAGCAGAAACAAGACCACTGAATGCCAATACCTAGATTCCAGATGGTTTTACCATTATTTTTCGAACTATGATAAAATTGTTCGCATGGTCGCTTGGATACAAAGGTTCATTTGCAATTGTAGGCAAAAAGCATTTTCACGAATAACTGGAGAATTGTCATATTCAGAAGTAGAAGTTGCAGAAAAGAAGATTGTGAAGCTAATTCAAAACGAGTATTTTGACGAAGACAACATGAAAAGATTAAAGAATTTGTCTACATACACTGATGAAGAAGGAATACTCAGATTGCGAACCAAACTCACGTATAAGAAGGATTCGGTGGATTTTAAAAGCCCCATGATTCTGCCTTCTGATCACCAAGTGGTTAAAAGATTAATAATGACTGAACACCTGAAAAATTCTCATGCAAAATCACAGATGTTGACAAATATATTAAGAGAGCACTATTGGATTTTAAACGCGAGGAAAACTGTGAGATCGGTTGTGTCAAAATGTGTCATTTGTTTGAGACATGCCAAACAGAACTTGACAGCGCCAATACCACCTCTCCCAGAAAACCGAATAAAGGACACTGCCATCTTTCAAATAGTTGGATTTGACATGGCTGGACCACTCCTTTTGAAAGGCGGAACCAAATCTTGGATTTGTATTTACACTTGTGCAGTCTACAGGGCAGTTCACCTGGAACTTGTTTCATCTTTAAGCACCGAGGCTTTTCTGCAAAGTTTTCGCCGTTTCATATCAAGACGAGGACGACCTTCTGTAGTGTACTGTGACAACGGGACTAACTTCGTAGGAGCGTCGAACCAATTGAAGCTTGTAGACTGGGATGAGATTGCTCGGTACAGCACAACTAAGAAAATCCAATGGTTTTTTAACCCGCCAACCGCATCATGGTATGGGGGATTTTGGGAAAGACTAGTTGGCGTGATGAAACAGATTTTAAGAAGAGTTTTAGGCAATGCCTTCCTGTCTTATGAAGAAATGACCACCATCTTGTGCGAGACAGAATTCGTAATAAATTCAAGACCCCTCACTCACATAGCAGAAAGTGATAACGAGCTGATGGCACTATCTCCAAATTCATTTTTACAAGAGTTGCGACAACCCGGAGTGCCAGACCTCGACCAAGTAGATGGAAAGTGTTTAAACAACAGATTAAAATATCGACACAAGTTAATAACAGACATCAAAAAAAGGTTTAGGTCAGAATATTTGGGACTTTTAATTCAAAAAAATGACAATAGAAAACATGATAGGAAGATACAACTTGGGGATATAGTGCTGATTGGAAGCGACAACGCAAAGTGTAATGAATGGCCTTTAGGACTTGTCATCGAAATGCTACCTGGGAAGGATGATGTCGTGAGAGTAGTACGTCTTAAAACGACCAATGGACAAGTTATTCGACCAATTCAGCGCCTGTATCCACTGGAGGTTTCTGCTCACAACTTCGTCAGTACTGTCAACTCACCGTCCGGAGACGCAGGAACCTGAACAATAGATGAATGTTTAAGTTGTCAACCGACAACTTAAGGTGGGAGGATGTTGGAACTTTGGACTTTTGCCTACCAAAAACTATTTATTTTATCGTCTGTAAATTGTTAAATTAATATTTTTTCTTTTCTTGTTCGCTTAATGGCAACGGCTAGATAAATTTTGTTGTGAAAATAGTTGCCATGGTAGCAATGGAATACGCTGTACTTGTTTTAAAAAGAAGTCTTCGAAATTAAATGTCTTTATTTTTTAATTGCGTCAAAGTTTTTTCTATAAAGTTTTACTAGACAGACTGTACTGGTAGTATGATTTAGTTTTAGTGCAACTCGACAATAGAAGTAAGGATATTGGGGGCAACATTTAAAGCACCAGCGCAAATGAAACCAGGAAACAATAACCAGGCTAGAAATAGATAGCCGGAAACTATTAAGTTACCGAATTGCCAAATCTCATTAAACAATAATTAGTTGATGACAAATTTTAAATATAAAAAAAATTGTTGCACTGGTCTGGAATTGATCGCTACCTCAAATTTTCCACTTGGCATTTAGCCACATTTTTTTTTTAAACCTGTATCTTTTGCTTGATTATGAAACATTTCATTAGTCAGATTTTATTACAATCTGCCCTATCCATCTATAAAACAGATTCCTATATAAATTGTTCAAGTTTAAAATTCTTGTAAAAACTAAAGAGTTCCATTACTTAACGAATAATACAATTAACATGTTGATAATGTAAGAAATCCAGAGTTGGTCATGGTATTTACGTTTTTTTATAGAGGGTATTTTGTTTTTCATAATAACTAAAAGTATCTACTGGTAACACAAGGTATCTCAAGATCGCTTCTCGATGGCAAAACGATATTTTTTGTTGGCTAAAAGGAATATTTATTTGAATACATTTAGTACAAGCAATAGATTAAATATCCCGTGAGGTTGGTTCGCTTCAGTGTTCATTTACCATTCCCGATGAATATCTAAACGCTGGTTTTAAGTGCATATGGTATTCAGATTGTTGAGTTCCTTGCATTTTATTTAATTATGTAATTTGGTACTTGAGAATTATTTAAGTAGTGTTACCGGTATTTATTTTACCTTCCAAAAATTGGGAATAGACCACTACTACAATAAGACTTTCCCACAACGTCGTCCAATCGTAATGCTGGTAGTAGAAAAGAAAATCTTTTTATAAGAGTTTTTCTTCAGAAATAGCCTTGAGAAATGTGTCTTTCAAGAGAAAGTTATAACAAGATTTTCGGGATATTTTTCTCCAGCGAAGGTGCAAAACAAAGGAAAGAGAATGTGAGAAAATTCGTTAAGATGAATTCTATGTTTCTTCTTTTAGTTCACGAAGAAAAATTCATTTTTGTTGATCTCCGCATTTATGTTTTTTCGGGCTGTGGTAATTCTGCTTGGAATGGCTGATATTACGGCCACCTCTAAAAAGTTTTATGTTGGAGGGTATATTCCTGGTAATATTGGGCCTTCCACAGACAGGTGTTGTAATCAGGATAGGACTACTATAATGGAGCCATATAAACGTTTATAAACATCAAAGCTCCAAAAGTTGTTTTGGTAATAGTGTAGTCGTACCCCGACGCTATATCACGCCTTGTTATTTTGCTTGATCGGACATTTCGCGGTCAAATCACGTTTGCCAATTTTTCCACGTTGTTTGTCCGATATTTATTTTCAAAACAATGTTTTTTCAAAAACTTGATGTCTGCTAAAAGCTTATCCGGGTCCGTGATTCGTACTTACATGACGACTGATTGAGGTGTAGGTGGCATCTATCAATCAACCAATCTCGTAAAAGTGGGGATTAACACAGGCTATATTCTATTAATTGGAGCCATAAATCTTCTCCCCTCGTGTTAGTGCGTTCTAGCTACATATGGTTGCGTCTGGGAGCCAGTTCAGGCGTCAAATTCGTAATTTGACCGCAGCTCTAAGCTAAAGCGCGTAGTGCCTTTTATGTTACATATTTAAATGAAGTAAATTAACGAAGCGCCTTACTTACTGAAACCAATTCAAAGTTATTTCCTCAAACCAAATCAATTAAAATTTAAAACTGAATCATCAAAACATAAGTCTTTACGTCCAGGGTTAGATTTCACTAGTACATTGTGACATAGAGTCATTATATCTGTGGAACTGTACATTTCGAAAACGGCCACGATAGTGCAACTGTTTTGAACCATTTGACTGCGGTTCGAAATAGGCATTACGTGGTTGTGTTATGGCTATGTGAACTTTATAGCCATCAGATGCATTCAAATTAACTGAAGGAATTATTTTCCATAACATTTTGTCGACTCTAGCCCAGTGCTCAATTTCTGTCGTCTCTAATTCCATAAAAGCAAAAAAAAAAAAAAAAAAAAGGAAATCGTTCCCTTAAAACGCGCAAAATTAGAGGGATCAAAATATTGTAAGTTAGAGTTACTCTAGTAAACCCTGTTCTCTTATTTCCTATACCAGTTTCCAAAGTGGACTCTTCCTCGGATCACATTTTCCATCCTGCAGAAATTGGGAGCCATACTACAGGGGAGGCAAACAAAAGTGGCCCCGGTCAAGAGATAAGAATACGTCAGAAATGTTGCCTTGTCTAAAACCAATACAAAAACAGGTTTGCTAACAGAAGCTATTGATCGCTTCAATATTAAGCCCAAACAAACGCTTGGCAACTTATTTGCCGGAAATTACGCTATGGTTTTCAAAAGCAAGTTGAAATTAAATATAATAAGGTTTGTAGAGCTGATCAAGAAAAGTTCCCACTAGTGATTATTTCATTATTTCGGTCGTTATTGATCCTAGAGAATCGGGATCTTTTTGTTTTTGGTAATACAAAACTTCATACAATACGAACTAAGATCTGAACTGGCCACTAGTCTATGAGTAGCTCTAGTGTGAAGCTAATCCAATCCAACCAATGCAAAAACAGGTTTCAGGCGGCTTCAAGAGTTTTTCTCGCCAAGCATTTCAACGTATTCCTATATCTATCCTGGGGCCACTTTTGTTTGCCTCACCCTGTATAACCTCCTAAGCAACGCCAACCACGCAAATGTTTATAACAAACTTAGAGGGAAATTTAAACCTCAAGCTTTCCCAAGATTCCACCTCTCCATACTTGAGATAAAGCCCTAAATTGTGGCCGGGACACAGTTTCCGCAATTAAATGCCTTTACAGAGTTCTAATTATTCCCGGGTAAGAGAAAAGGAAAGCCCTTAATAACGGAGATTCATACCGCTCGCTGATGGCTGGGAAAAGTGCGAAAACACAGTCCTTCAATTAAAGTCCCCGCGTAATTGCTTTTTCGCTGGTATGCCAGGGATTCGGATCGTCTCTCTTGGGTTCGAAAGATCGGGAAGGAATAAATGTCGGTTGCTGTTCTACTGCTCTTTCAAATGGTGTGCTAAATTCTACTGACTATCAGAATATCCCTCGTGTAGCTCTAATGCGATGATACTTCTAACCTAACCTAACCTACTGACCACCAAACAGTCCCTTAGGAAAATTTGCCATAGAAAACGAATTGGAACGTATGGTAACCTGTGGAAACCATGGGAATTTGTACAGTATTCACCCCTTCAGGGACATGTCTAAATTGTGGAGGTGGCGACAGAGGGCAGCATATGTCATTTGTGTATGTGTGTGTCTAGTGTTGTCCTACTGACGATGGTTTATAAGTGGGTCCTTGCGACCAAGCACACAAGCCTTAAAATGTATGACTACCAACCAACCTACAGTATTCATAAGGCCATACCATAAGCTATGATACTTTTATGGAATGTAATTTACACATATGGCAAACTTATGGGAACATGTATATTTTTATGGCATGGTTATGGGAACATGTCATTGGGTTATGACCTGCTTATGGTAAAAGTCTATACAAAAATTTCTAGTTTACGGAAATACACCATAAGCTTATGCAAGTTAGTATAAATCTATGGCAAGCTCATTGGAAAATGATATACCTATGCTGTAAAGCGTTTTCCTTATCATTTCTTTCACTGTGGTTCTTAAGTGCTAATTATAGCTTTAGCGATTCGCACTTATGTCGAGTGGCTAGTTTACGATTGACCTGTAGTTTTTAAATCCTAATTAATCTTGATATTCATTTATCAACCCCGATGGACTGAAAAATAAGAAACAAATTCTTGAACTTACAACTTACCATTTTTCGCAGCAATACTTTCTTGGTCAATGGAAATTCACAGTCGGTTTGGGGATACTGTTTTCAACACTGATATGCTATAAAAAACGTTCTACAATTGAAGAGCCAAGTAAAAATGTTTAATTTAAGAGTATCTATTACATGATAAATCTGGGGTGGAACAAACATCTGCTCGGACGTCGAGTGATAGAACGATGTTGTTTCAATTGACGCGTAGTTTTAATATCCTAATTAATTTTGATATACATTTATTAGCCCCGATGGACTGAAAAAATGAGTTAACCCATAACTAGCTACTCTACTATTTCAACTAAGTAAGAGAAAAAAAATTATTGAACTTGCCGTTCTTCGCGGCAATACCTTCTTGATTAAGGGAAGTTCACAGTCGGCCTTCAGAGCTAAATATATCAAAATTCCTAGGTTTGGGCATATAGTTTTCAACACTGATTGGTTTTAAAAAAGTTCTCCAATTAAAAAGCCAACTAAAAATGTTTAATTTAGGAGTAGCTATTACATAATAAATCTGGCATGTTACAAACATCTCAGACGCCGAGTGATAGGACGATGTTGTTTCAATTGTGTGATCGTTTTCTATTCTTTCTAGATTGTCTAAAACTTATAGAAATTATGCGTGTGCTCATTTATTTTTGATCACAGACACGCAAATAAAAAAAACACATACTTACATTTTGAAAAACAAAGAGACTATAGATAATTAACAACAAAATGCTTTTTATACTTATGCCAAATATGAAATTGGAAACATGTTTTCTACGTCAATAATTATATAATAATTTTACAGGTTCTTTAGTAGACATCACATTTATAAAAAGATAATGGATATATAGAAGATTTATAAAAGATAATGGAAAGATAACAGCTAAAGTAATTTACTCGCAGTTGTGAAAATAACAATACATGTGATTCACTGCTTTCGTTCACGAACCTAAACTTACAACTATCTACAATTTCTCTGTTTCAAGAAGATTTGAAGGTTTGGACAATTTCCTCAGAAGTGTTGCTTTGAAGATTCATTCTACGCCTTTAGCGTGACGTGGGTTAAGCCATTAATGGTAGTGGAATGTCATGTTTTAAATTTTAAATTGAAGTTATTTAAGATGCTGGTGATAATCTTTACGTTGAAGTTTAAATTGCTACATAATCCTAATTCGGGATTTAGTGTTATAATATGTAAAAAAGGAATGAGCCAGGGTATAGTTTTCAAAATTGAAATGTTAATAGTAATAGCAGAAATGAAAAAGTATAAATAGAAAAAAGCAGACTTACATATGGGTTAATTAACTGAAATATTTGTGTTAGGTAAACTTAAAATAAAATGCTCAAATTATATTTTAAAATTTTCTTTTTTTATTACTTTAATAAGAAAAGTTTAAGGCGTAAGTTAATAAAAAACACGACATTATTTAGTGTTTGTTTTCTTGAAGAAGAGGTTTTAACTGCGTGTCAATGTTATTTTTACTTTTCTGTTATTTAACACTATTTCTAAATTCAAATGAGGTAAAAAAAATTCCACTCATTACTTTCTTTCGACATTCAGGTATAAACAGTTTAAGTGTGCAATTGACGGTTTTCGAAAGAAAAGTTTTGTTTATCCGATATTTTTTTTTTCTTTTTGATAATTCACAACAAACCATACACCCCATGGCGTGGAAAACATCAAAACAATAATAGAGTTGTAGATTTTAGTGAGATGAGATCCCTATGTATAAAAACTTCAAAAATATAAATAGAAATAAAAAAAATAAAAAAGTTCAATAACTTAATATATTTCTATATATTACAGTCCAAAATTGTCTAAGACAAACTCTGTCATTTAAACTAGAGTGCTGAATGAACTATTCAAACGTTAAATCAAATAGTTTTTTTCTCAAATTGTCAACTGAGGAGTACAGAGGAAGAACCGCTTTATTTCATAGAAGGCCTTCCTTAATAGCCTCTTTGGGGATGATAGATAGAAATCGCATAAGCTGGTGTAAATAAACCGGTTACTCGCTTTGTTTATCTTTCACGGCAACCCTGATTCCCGCCAGATATCAGTTGATACGTGTCACACGTTTGTACCGCGAATGAAGAACCGAAAGAAAACCGGTTTCCGATCGTCAATGTCCACCAATCAGACACAATTACTGAAAGACTCTATAGAAATCAAGCGGGTCTTCCCCTGTACTCTTCAACTGCATTGTCATTCATCCCGAAAAACATACTTTTGATAATATTATTAGCTACCGTAACTTTTGTCATTGCGTTCAATGTATTTTTATTGTGTTTTCTCACAAAATATTAATTACATTTTATCTGTTTCTATTGGTTTTACCTATACCCTTATTCCTATAAATTCACAACAAACTGCTGCTGGCGTAAAGAGTAAACCTTGCCAAAACCAAAAATAATGCCAACAAATTTACAAAAGAAGAATTTCAATTTCGAAAGAAAAATTAGTATAAATCAAGTTTTCAGACTTTTCTCCTAAAAATTCGTTCTTTATGTCGGCTCATTTCTGGCTTCTTTTTTCTCGCAAATCGTACATTACCGTAGAATCCTTCCCGCCAAAAAGCACCGTCGGCCATTTTTAATGGCGGTGAATTCGATCTGTTTGTCGTTTGGCGTCGACTTGACGACGAAAGCGTTTTGTTACGACCCTTTAAAATGACAACACCCATCGCTCACCAAAAAGAGAAAAGACTAAGTATAAAAGAAAGTAAATGGGGGTAGAAAAATTACGGAAAGTACGTCTCACCGCGTAATTTAATTTAACTTTGATTCGTTTGAATGATTTATTTTGGTTTTTGGCTCGCTGGTAAATTTATTTTTAAAATAATGTTAAATTCTTCTTTATAAATAAATAATTGTAAATGATATATATTATAAATAATAATATAATATTTAAATAATAACTTCGTATTTATAAATCTCAAAAAATTGCCTTTTTACACACATAGTCATTTGTTTGCTCGCACACCTTTATTTCATACATTATTTTGTTTTGTGTGGATAAATTCAAATCTATCAGCGTCAATAATTTATTTTCAGACTAAAATCTTTTGCACCACATTTTTTTAAATTCCCAATTTTTAATACAGTTATTTCTAAAGGCATTACAGTATATGTTATATTGTATTTATATCTTGAAAATTATCAATGAGGTGAAGACGAAGTAATTAAAGGCGCATTCCAACCCCACCCCCAAAATACAACCATAAAGTATAATATTAAGTATCCTGGGTATTCTAACCTTAATTGCGAAGTTTATAACACAGTTTTTGTTTGTAAGAAAAAAAATTTCATATATAAGGTGTTTGTTTGGGGTTATTAATGTGTAGCCTTCTGGCTAAGAATATTATTTTTGATGTCCAACTTTTTAAAACCTAAAAACATAATTTATTTTCAAGTTCAAGTCGTGTTTCTTATTACAGATTTTTAAAAAAAATTTTGGAGATAATAAGAGGCCTTTTTTTTAAAGGTTACTATGGTTCAGGTACTTAATCTTGACTTTTAAAGTAATTTTAGATTACTAAGGTGAAACAATATTTAATTTCCTACGGCGATTTTCAACGTTATATTAACAGAGTGATCGACTTCCTTGACGGGGAACTATGTAAAGTTGTAGCTGTTGTAAGGATAAGCTCTTGATTGCAAAGCTGGGGATCTGTGTTTTATTCCCATGGTAAGGCGTGGCTGTAAATTATACCCATCCCAAGTCTTGTAATGCGGTAAAACCTCTTGGGTTGTGTCTCATAGTAAAATTATTAATTAAAAAAAAATTTTTAAAGAAACGTATAACAAGCCCAGGGATAAAATTGACTTCGCCTTGAAGACACAAAATAGGTTCATAAAAATCCATGTTCATTGGCCCAGTTACTTTGAAATGGAATTGACGCTTTCACTAAGACGCTATAATCAACTTAGTAGTGTAATTACTTTTGCGAAGCGAGTATACTAGGAATGAATCTGTGAATGAAATCTGTGCCGTTCACATATAATGATAATAGTCCGAATTAACCCTCGGCCTGTGTTGAGCAGGATATCTTTCACGGTATTCAGTTCGAAGTTTCGTTGGGTGTCAGTACTTGTTAAGGTGCCAAACTCGTCAATTGACTGTAAAGTTGCGGTAAAGCTTTCCCTGTAGGCTAGAAGAGGACAGCTGAAAACATTCAAACCGAATCAATCTTAACGCATTGCCAGACACACTGCCAAAATATGTAATAAAAAAGTCTTACTTTTATACATGTGGCTATATTTCCCTCGCAAAACAAATTCAAATGTGCAAAAAGTTATAATATACTCACAAAACCCTTTTGATCAAAAGTATGCGAGTAAAATTCAATGCATCTTGCAATCAACATGTTAAAAGTGAACTCTTACACCTTCTACTAGTCACCCTATACATATGTCTTAATCAACGTAAACATATCCGAATCTAAGTTAGTCAGAAGAAAAGAGTTATCATCCACCCCCTTCGGGCAACACCTAAAGTTTCTGCGAACCACACGAGCCCCCCGGACACGTTTCGACGCGTTCCCATTTGCAAGTTAATCGAATCATACCTACATCCTGCTAATTGCAGCATTTCTATTCGACACGAATGCGCTACTTAGATTAGATATTGACCGAATATGTTCTGGAACTTTTCCAGAGGATCCCCCCTGCTGCGTTGATTTGGAAGAGTTTTAACCAGTAATGGGTTGATATTTCGTGAATTTGGAATCGTATAGTGTAAGTTTAACTGCTCTCTTTACACATACGGTCTTGGGAAAAAAATGTTTTCAACTATTTTTGGTAATGCGGAAACACATATAGTTTCAGTAATACTCATTGTTCCTAATAATACTCATTGCTAACGGTAATACTCATTGCTAACGGTAATACACATTGATCACTGTAATACTCATTGCTAACGGTAATACACATTGATCACGGTAATATGCATTGATCAGAGTAAAACTCATTGCTCACAGTAATACTGATTGCTCTTTGAAATTACTTGATCAATTCCAGTCCCAATGACAATTCGGCATCATCATTTTAGAAAAAAGTTTCTGATTGTTTATAGCCATTTATGATATCTAAAAGCACATCATTCGATTCTTCAAACTTTTTTCGATTTGAAAATATAATTTATTAGTCCTAGTCGATGTCATCCCTATTATTTTTTTAAAATTATGCTCAGAACCATGATGGTGCCAAATGGCATCACTGGGACTGAAAGGGTTAAATAGCTAATTGTAGTGCACCGCCGCACATGCAACCTCAGACACATTTCAATGCTAGATGCCGCTGATTTACTACTACGTTAATACCAGTAATCTAGATTAAAAAAAAGTATAGTGTAGAACCTCTATACAGCGACCGCTCTCGGGACCAACAACTTATGGTCGTTAAATCGAAGGGACGTTATAAAGAATTTTTAAGTAAAAAAAATCTAACAAAAAGAGAAAGAACTTATACATACCTATAGAAACTCTTAATATGTATTTACACTTACTGGGCAGATAAAATTGAAGTAATTGAAGATTGTTTCAAAGTTCCAACAGTGTTCTTAATTATGACATTTTCTATTTTGGTTTAATTTTTTGCAGAAAATCCTCGGCATTGTTCTCTCTCTCTCACAGTAGCGATGACGCATTACAGTTAACATTGATAGCAAATTGACTTCGCTTATTTTTAAGAGTCATTTTGTAGACATGCGAATTGTACGAGGTTAGTTAGTCCAATGGTCAAATGTGGTGGCGTATTTTCTACATCTAGGTTTAACAACCAATTACAGAATGCGTGAAAAATTAAGCTGACCTTGGCTTCTTTTGCAACACTGGTCCCCGGCGAATTCCCGGAACACTTCCACAAGTTGAAATTTTGAAGCAAATACAAAAATGGCTTCTGGTGGCAATTTTTTCTGAAATGTCTAACAAATATTAGGTCGCAATATCGAGGAACTGCTTGTTTTTCGGTCGCAAAAAAGAGGGTTTTTTAACACTATTCCTATGGTAAAATGATTGGGACTTTCCGAAGCGGTCTTTATAACGAAGGGGTCGCTAAATCGTGGGGTCGCATAAACGAGGTTCTACTGTATATAACTCGAAGAAACTTGATCATCATCTTGACCACATAATATACACACTGTCATTAAAGATGCCTGTTTTAGACTACTTCGAAGGGATCAAAAAGTGTTTAATAATAAATTGTATTTTAGTTAAATAATGTGCAGAGGAAACGAAATGTTAATCATTCTTCTGGTAATCCTTTCATGCAGTAGCAGCAGTAAAATTACAATGTGAATGAATTGGAGTGTTTAATTCTGCAAGGTTTTAACGATTTTTTTCCCATGATTAAACGATAGAGCACAAAGAAAAAATGCCTTTTTGGGTTTGCCCTAAAATTGATTCTAGTATTTTTTACGATAAGAAACCACTATTGCTTATATATTGCTCTTTGCTTGCCCGTCTCTCAGCTTCATGACTGAAATTCGAAGACTGAATATACGATTGTGAACACTGCCGTCCTGTATTTAAAAGGATTAATGAACTTAAGAAAAATCTTGAGATTACTTATTGAACTTAAGAAAATGAGAGGGAACTGCAAATCCGTTGCAATCTTAAATCCTGACGCATTTTCAAATAACATGTTATGTTTAATAGTATAGACACTAATACCCATTTCGCATTTGAAAAAATTGTCAGATACATCCCTTTCAAATCCTCATATTTGTCTGTCTGATAGAACCCCGAGGGCAAAAGAGTTGGTGGCACGCTTTTGGGAGTTGAGCAGTGTTGAGGCGAATTAGGGAAGTTTTATTCTGATCAGTGACATCCTAATTTTGGATGTGATTTTCGATGCTGGATAACTTGATTAATTTCTGAAGTTCGACCTTGGTACATTTATCTGGGAGCAACAATACCTTTCCTGTTTTATTTTGCCATAGTGGATCATTAATATACAATGGCGCAGGTGTATATATTGTAGGAGGGAATTGAGTAGGATGGCGAGCGTAAGCTATCGACTATGCAATTATTTCAACTGCCGTAATTTCTGTCCGAATTAAGAAATATATTAAACTGAAAATAAAGGACCGTATTTGTCTCCTAACTCTACGTAGTGGAAAAAAATAACGAGGATACAAAATTGGACTTTAAAAGAACCAAATTAATTCGAAAAATCAAAAGAAAAACTAACTTTTTTTATCGTTAACTGGATATTGTTTTGGCAAGGGCGTATTCGTATAGCCTCACATGACCCCCCTCCCCTTTCGGTCTGTGTGTATCAAGGGACTTTGGACTTTATAATAATTACAATGGAGATAAAACATTAATACTGGCGGTATATACAACTGACAAAAAAATGTTGCAGCTGCAAAGGAATTGTCGAGATGTAAATTACTAGTGTGGATATGGTTGGCTATTTAGGTAACCATTTTTCAAAATAACATTTTAAAACATAGGTGGTTTTTTTTCGCTTACCCATAAGAGACAATGAAATTATATTAAGAGAAAAATTACAATCAACTAAAGATGCTGCAACTCTTCAGCAACACACGTAGGAGAATTTAAGCTTAAATGAAAAAATAAAGATTCAAGTTCTTCTCTTCAGCTTAATTAAGGGTTAAATAAAGTGAAAAGGAAAGAGACACTTAATTTATTGTTTATGAAACTTCTAAAATATTAAATTCATTGCATGCCATTAAATGTAGTGAATTAAAAATAGCTGTGGTCGACATCTTACCCATATTACAATCCAACGCACTTACTTAATCCAGCCTTTTTTTTTTCTTTTTTTTTTGGTTTTGAACCAATTTATCTTTGCAAAATTTAAACGTTAGCAACTTAAACTACACATTTTTGTATATATAACGAGCAGTAATCCAACGCACTTACTTAATCCAGCCTTTTTTTTTTCTTTTTTTTTGGTTTTGAACCAATTTATCTTTGCAAAATTTAAACGTTAGCAACTTAAACTACACATTTTGTATATATAACGAGCAGTATTTTATAAATCTTCTATGAAAAACTGAATCAAAATCAATACAGTTGCACAATTTCTTACAAAGAGATATAAACCTTTTTTCTCTAGAGCTCGTAAAAATCCTTTGCAAATCCTTTGCAATCAATTGCAAATAACGTAATCATCAATTACAAGGGACTTAACATCTAAGCTCTAATTTCCTAATATCCCCAATGTAATAAGAAGATATTCCATTTTCGTCATCTTACTTTACCATCCAATATATAGCTTCATTCTTTTACCACTAAGGCAACAAAAAAGAAGACGGTAATTATAATTACCTTGTTTATCTAAGTACTAATTATTGCTGACATCTATTTAGAAATAAAAAAATATACCTTCTAACCTACATGGACATCCGTTAATTTTACGTTACAGTTGGCAATGGCATGTTATTATTGTCCAAGTATCTAATCATTTTTTAATAAGCACTAACTTATAAACTTACTAGTAGCCCCTTTTTAGAGGTTGGATAATTATTTTTGCAAACAATATTTAATGATTCTTGGTGTTCTTTTAAAAATTTCAAGCTTTCATTTGTGCCTTGTTATGTAACATTAATATATGAATAACATAATTGGTTATTTAAATGTTAACTTTTTTTGGAATAAGGATTTTACTTAAACATATATATTTATAATATGAGTATTATTATAATGAAGTAGGTTTGTAACAGAAACTGTCACTTAGAATGGCTACCAAAAAAAAATTATGCCTATAAAAAGCAACCGAATAAGCATGAAGTACGTCTCACACTTGTAGGAAAGAAAAGTAGGTATTGAAGACGATTAAAATCACATTTTTAAACTATTTTCTAAAAATTGACAATGACTGAACTAATTGTTTAGTTATGAGATAATAGATCGTTTAATACACTTTAGAATTTACAGTCAACATGTAATTAAATATCAAATTCGAATCCGAAGCACTTTTATCGTTGAAAAAAATCTACAAAATTTAATTCTCAATTAAAAAGTGCAAGAATATCATTTTAAAGGAATTCAATCATCATTGCCACTCACAACAATCTCCCGAGAAACTGTTTAAACTAAATAAAAATTTCGAATTTCAATAGTTTACATAAACTTCACTGAAAATATTTCTACGAATTTTTAGACCTCAAGCTCTTTGTATTGACATATGAAATGTATGTTCTTCCACTTCTTCGTTCCTTATGCAGTTCTAACCCCCCTTCGGTTGAGAGGGAGAACTTGAGAGATGAGAACATTACAAATTAAATTATCTCTCCCGCGCTCTCGTCTGCAAATTTGTCCACATTCTCTCTCTCTTTCTTTTTTATTCCTTTCGTGCTCTAGTTGGTAACAGTAAAGAACGAAAACAAAATGGCGGAGATGGAATACGCGGAAAACCGAGAAACAAACAATAATAAAAAGAAAATAATGGTGAAAAAGCGAATTCCTCCTTTTCGAACCATGCCATTATGAAATGGAAGTGTAAGCTTTCTCGATTTTCGAAGTTCTTTTCAAAGTTTAAACAACTTTGCGGAGCAGTTCCGACACTTTTGTTTGTTTCGTTTTTGCTGACGTGCCAGAGCGTTATGAATTTGATATATTTCGATTTTACTTTTGCTATCTTTGCTTCCAATCGCAGGGTAAAAAAAAAGGTTACATGTTCCATTTCACGTTCTGAAACACATAAACACGTACTTTTTATAAACTTGTTTTAAAAGCAAAGTTGATAAAAGGACACACTTTTGACATTTTTGTATTTTAAAAATTCTTTACCGCAGAGGCAACAAAACGTTGTTTTTTAATTAAAATGTTTTATTATTTTAACGAACTTTTATTGTATTTCGAACTTTTATTGTATATTCTTAACTAAATATATATTAAGAGAGATTAAATACAATAAATAGAATAATTTTTTTTATAATATTTTAAATAGTAAAACAATTAATACAAATTGCAAGTCATTTAAGAATTAAAAAATCAATTAAAATACTTAACTGTAAACCTTACTATTTCTTTCCTTGTCTGATAACGTCATCAGTCAATTTAGAAAGGCTTTTCGTCAAATGGCCGAGAGGCCAAACATGGACGTTGTATAAAGTAAAGGAAGTAATTTATTTGGTTTTGGCAATACGGTTTAATAATCTTAACTTTTTAACAGGAATTTTTAATTATATTATGATGTATTTTTGTACTTTTTTTTACAATCAACACATGGTTAAAAATAAAAAAAAATCAATTTTATTGAAGATTTTTCTTCCTATATTCGACTTTGTGTTGTCCATATTATCGTATTTAAGTACCTCATTAAATAGTAAGATATAAATAAAAGATCATATAACAGATTCTACATTACAATACAACTTTTTTTTAAGTAGGTGAAACATTTGTCAGTCAATAATCTTTTAAATTAGTTATCCTTTTTAAATACAATTTATGTCTATAGATCATAAATAACTCCATGTTAGAGCAAAAGAAAGGTAGTATCAGATAAATTATTAATCATTTCAGCATAACTTCGATTGTATGCATTAAATGTTTAAGTTTCTAAGTTCAAATAATATTTTAATTTCTCAAGGCCATCGGCAGCAGACTAGAACTTCTAAGATAGATTGGTAACGACTTGCATACCTTTATAAAACACAATTTAAAAATCGATAAACTTATGACCTCTCACCAAATGTGTTGAATCATCAAATTAACTACGATAACAAAATTTGCTCATTCCATTAGCAGCCTCTTTTATAATATATACGTTGACTGATAAGGTACTCAATTTAACTAGGTAATTTTACGGCACGGTGCGCAATATTTATTTTGACAAAGTATTAAATGCACTTTTTGGTTAAAATTCACTTTTATAATTTGCACGTTTTAGGATTTGAGTGGAAACCTCGATTAAGTCGAAACTCGATTGGTAAATCAATGTCAGGTAAGAACAGATCACCAATCAGAAAAACGATTGAATGAAATGCAAGAAGAAAAGCTTGAAGGAAAGGAATACGTCACATGAAATAAGCCAATGGTATCGATACCACACTCAATGACGAAACTATTTGTGTGGATGACATTGATTTGATTTGAACTTAACAAGGACGCTTATAGTTGCCTATTTTTGTCTCCAAAAAGATCTTAAGCACAATCAAATTCCCATCTCGACAAAATCATTGCAGCAAAATTAAAAATATGAGTAATCGAAATCCGCTTTTAACGAATAAATAGTACACATTCAAAATGCAACAAGTTCCTCTTGAATTTTCTACAAATCAACCATAAAATAAATTATATAGATGTATATAAATTAGTTATCATCAAATTAAACAATAAATATATGCCACTGAAAATATCCAAAATGCATCGTGTTCATTTTTTATGCTACATTTAAATGTAGATTGTAGATAGCTTCGGGAATTTTCAATGATTCACAGTGCAATATTTTTTTATTTTTTTTGCTTTGATAAACCATTTTGGTTTTTGAATATAAAATCGGTATCATTAAACATTTTCAGCTTTTCAGCATTACTATTGACCAAAAGAAGGTATTACTATTGATCAAAAAAAGCCTCCTATACATTTAATAAGTTCATTTAAGAAATAATTGGCATAAATTAAATGTCCAGTGCTACCATAATTGGAGGTAGTAATTAATTAGACTACCAGAACCTGCAAGCTAAAATGTATTAAAATTTTGGTACTTCCGTAAACCAACAATACAATTTTGGTAATCGGTCTATTTCGCACTAAATCGATTATTTTTCAGTTTCATTTTTGTCAAGCCACCACCAAAGAATAGTCTATTAATAACAACAGGTTGGGTTTTTTTTAACGACATTGTTAACAATGATCATTTGGAGCCATTGTTAGTGCTTCACGCGGCTTGCAATAAGTGCTTAGCAAGCATCAGCGGTCGTTGTTTTAATGATATTGCTTTTATTTGAAAGGTGATGAAACAGCATATGTTAATGAAGAAACATAAAAAAAATTAAACTTTTGTATTTTAATACTTTTGTTGATGGATACTGGATTTGAGCAAAGTTCAAGTTGGGGAGAATACGTGAGCCTTTCAACTGAAGTTTACCTAATTTTTTTGCTTGTTGAAATTGTTAGTGCTGTTTTAATAATCTACAAATTTATAGATATTACATAGATTCAGACTGATAATTGAGGCCCTTGTGGAATATTAGTAGTGTTTTTCATTGCCACGCCAAAGGTCCAGGGATTGAATCCGATTGGGCGAAGTTGACCCATCCTTTCATCCCTTGAGTGAGTCAATAAAATGGGTACCAAGCATCTTGGGAGCTAAGCACTGGGGGTTCCACGTGAGGCTGACCACCTTACTGGGTCATATTCCTAACACCCAAGAGCCCTAGGACACGAAAGCTGACATGGACAAGGCAGGCATTGACACAGTAATGGGCTGTCGCGCCGAGGAGTTTACTTTAAAACTGATAATTAACTAAGGCATAGAGGAATAGAATTGAAAACTGAAACTCTAATAATATAAATGTTTCGTACTAAAATTGTAATAATATAAATTACTCTTCAAGCGCAGTAATAGTAACGCGACCTCAAGAGGTCTACTTTACAAAGGGCAAAATAAAATGTCATGCCCTGTAACCTAAAAAAAAACGTCAGATTTGTTGTTTCAGGGAAAAGAATTTCTGTTTCATTTATGTCCCCTAAGAAGACAAAGCGATTCGGTTAGACTTGTCCTAAGAATGTATATCATTCCATTGTCTAACTTTTGTTATTTTGTTTCTTCGGTTACAAGCCTAGAGCATTTATTTATTTTTACCGTAACGTTACATTTTAAAAGTGTTTCGAATAAAAATACGAAATGGTTGTATTGCGTTTCTTCAAAGTTAACTTTTCTTTATTTAAAGTAAATATTGTTATTCATACATGAAATATGATACTTATTTATGGTAGTTTAAAGAACATGTACTTGCTTCTTTTTGCTTAAAAATATTTGGATAAGAGTATTTAAAGGCATTTCTTTTCAATATTCACGCACCCATTTCGTAGCTGGCTTCAAAGTACCAAATAAAATTGTTCCATGACCAATATTTCATCAATGGTATGAACTTTCATGTTTTTTCAGTTATTTTGATAAAAATGTTATGGGTTCGCAGAAGATTGTTATATGTTTCAGATATAGAATCGTCTTACATAATATATTGTTAGTATATCTCTCATATGCTGCGCCCTATTTCAATATGTAATGTGAGAGACTAATGTTAGTAATGGAGGTGAGGTTACTTAATTGCTTAGTTACGTAATTAGACAGTCACTCTAGCTTACTTACGCATATTTTGCTAGGCCCTCTTGGGATCAATATTTAATAAATATAACTTATATTCTAAGGATCGGCTATTTAATCAAGCTTACACTCTTAAAACGAACGAGCGATTTTAACTCAGTCTGATTAATTTTCACCCCTCCAGTCTGGAAAATGCACTTCTCCTTTTGGAGTGGATCCTTTGTGTGTTAAACCTCCGACAGGATCACTCCAAACGAGTGATTTTTACTCAGTCTGGGTTAATATTCATTCCTTTACAGTGTCGGAAATGCACTTCTCCAACTGGAGTGGATTTCACTCTTTTGTTTTAAGAGTGTATGGCATGTTCGAGAGAATTATGAAATAAACTGCTTTCTGTGAGAGCAAGATATATGCAGGAATTTTTTTTCGATACATTAACTTATACATATGTATTCTAATGATTAAAAGTTATTAAATACAGTAAACCCTCACTATATCGCGCCTCGTTATAACGCACATTCGGATATATCGCCCTTGTATCATGTCTCCCAATTTTTTTCAATGTAATTAGTATAATATTTATCAAGTCGCTCGTGAGATCGCGCATTCGGTTATATCGCGGTTTTTTTGCTTGTCTCCCGGGAAGCGAGATATAACGAGGGGTAGCTGTAGTATAGTAATAAGTGCTGTACTTAAGAAAGAGTTATAATTTGCAAGAGTTGATGCTGGACTAACTCGAATTGTATAATTAGGAAAATTCGCATTTAGTTAAATTTTTTCTCTCAAAAGGCTTTCTCGTAACAACTATTAAATCATAGAAATATTTTTTTTTCAAATAATACCTTTTTAAAACACGTACTTTATTGCAACGACATAATGAGCTTCCTTTCTTTTTTGCAATGTTTCCAGTGTGTGTCTATTTGTGATAAAATATATTTGAATAATTATTTTAATACTTTAAGGTTTAACTCTGCATTATGTATCAAAAGTTAAAATATGTAGATTTAAATGGGCTCTCGTTGTGAGGACAAATAAAATAGGCACTGCAGGTCTTGGCCGTTGCGAGCTGCTGAGCCACTGAGTTTAATTCAAATGCAATGCATTTTTGTATGGTGAAAATTCATTAAACTAAATAAGTCCATGATAGATAATCTAGGACAGCACTTTAAATAATGTATTCCCTTCATAAAACACATAAAATTACACATCATTTACCAAACGTGATTAATTAAATGTCACATCAGCGAAAAATAAACATTGTATTTTCCAATATTTATGAAACAGAACAACTTAAAATCACTCCCTTAAAACTCAAGTGTCGATTCCGCTCTCAAAAGCACTTGACTTATGTAAATTTAAGAAACTTTATCCAATATTTTAATAACTAATTTTTGTAACGGAAAATCCAATATTTTGATGTAAAAAATTGTAACTAACATTTTCGTTAAATTAGTTATATTGATGTCAACACTTTTTATATCAAAAAGGACATTAATATGTATGCTTTATCGCTTTCCAAGGTAAATCGCAATGAATGTTAAGTCAATTGGATCTTTCGTATGTTAGGAATGCGAAAAAAATATGATTACTGTTTTACTGACGACCGACGGTTTGCAATCAAGTATTGCAAAATATTGTAAAAGGGTCTTTCATAGGAAATGCACGGCAGCCAATTCTCCTCATTGCAATTGCTCGACCCTACTAAAAATGGTCAGTAGAGATCAATAGAAAAATCTGTACGTGGAAATGGCCCACTGGTATCAATAGAAATCTCTATTGATATTCTCTATTGATACCAGTGGGCCATTTCCACGTACAGCTATTGATATCTATACAAATCTTCTATTGATATCCGTACAAATCTCTATTGATATCAGTACAAATCTCTAGTGATACCCATACAAATCTCTACTGATACCCATACAAACCTCTATTGATATCAGTACAAATCTTTAATGACATCAATACAAATCTCTACTGGTATCAATACAAATCTCTACTAACCTCTATTGATACCAGTGGGCCATTTCCACGTACAGCTATCTCTATTGATATCAATATAGATCTCTACTGATCTATATGGATATCCGTACAAATCAATACTGATGTCAATACAAATCTCTACTGGTATCAATACAAATCTCTACTGACCTCTATTGATACCAGTGGGCCATTTCCACGTACAGCTATCCTCTATTGATATCAATATAGATCTCTACTGATCTATATTGATATTCGTACAAATCAATACTGATATCAATACAAAACTCTACTGATATCAATACACTGACTTGTATTGATACCAGTGGGCCATTTCCACGTACAGCTCTACTCTATTGATATCAATATAGATCTCCACTGATCTATACTGATATCCATACAAATCAATACTGATATTAATAGAAATCTATACTGATTGCTATTGGTATCAGTAGGCCATTTTCACGTACAGATATAATTTAATGATGTCTACTGATCTTTATTGATAACCATACAAATCTCTATAGATATTCGTACATGTCTCAAATGATATCTTTGTGTAAATCTGCATTGATATTAATACATCTCTAACAATTTTAAATTTCTACTTATATTATCTTTACCAATATCTGTGTGTTAAATACATGAATAAGTGTTTTTATTGATCTCTATAAGTAATTTTTTGTACGAAGTATAGCAACCAAATATATTTGTGGATAATAGGAACTAGGAACATAGTAAATACGACTTACTTTGCAGGATTGATTGCGTGTGAAACAAACATTAATGTTTCCATCTGTTAAGCTCGATCACTCCCAATGGCAACTTAATAATTGAAGACGTTCTTCTATGCATCGAACTTGTAAACCCATTTTACTACAAAGCATTAAATTGTGCGTTAAAATGTTATCTAATCACCTCTACCCACTTTCTTAAATTCTGGAGATGGCGTTGTACACATGTTGTTGACCCCATTATCAAAAAGTGTTGTCTCGATCGCTTCCATAGCAACGGAAGAATTGAAAAAGTTCCCTCTTACAATCACGCTTTGAAGCCTATTTTACTACAAATTAAAAAAATGTGATTTAAAATCGTATCTAATCAACTTTTCCCACTTTCTTAAGATCTGGACAGGGCGCTACACATGTTGTTGACCCCATTACCAAAAATTGTGGACTAGATCACTTCCATGGCGACGGTAAAATTTACGAAGTTCTCCTTTGCACCGTACTTTTAAACCCCTTTTACAACACATTATTACATTGTGAGTTAAAATGGTATCTAATCAACTTTCCACACTTTCTTAAGTTCTGAAGATGGTGTTACACAATACACATGTTGCTGACCCCATTTTCAAAAAATGTTGACACGATTACTTCCATGGCAACTGAAGAAGTTCTTCTTTACATAGCACTTTCGAACCGATTTTACCTAAAATTATTAAATAGTGAGTTAAAATGGTATCTAATCAACTTTCCACACTTTCTTAAGTTCTGAAGATGGCGTTACACATGTATCTGACCCCATTTTCAAAAAATGTTGACTCGATCACTTCCATAGCAACTGAAGAAGTTCTTCTTTACATCCCACTATCGAACCTATTTTACTAAAAATTATTAAATTGTGAGTTAAAATCATATCTAATCAACTTGTCACACTTTCTTAAGTTCTGAAGATGGCGTTACACATGTTGCTGACCCCATTATCCAAAATTGTTGACTCGATCGTTCCCATGGCAACTGAAGAATTGAGCGATGCCAAACAGCTTATTTGTGAAGATGATGTATGAGCTCTTTTCTCCATTGATGTTTCGGCAACTCGGATGCGTTGGTGGCAGATCAAAAGAACATGCTCATTTAATCTCTTGATCCTTGATTGCTGCTGCATTTGCATTTAAAAGCTTTTGAGGCCTGGTGAATGGGGAAGTGGGTTGACCTTTTTGAGGAGATGCGGTGTTAGAACGTGATACTTTATATTTTTCCAAATGTCGAAATGCCAATTTGTGGGGGAAGTACATGGAGTTTGGAAAAAGATAAGAGATGATTGGAGTAAAATAGTTTATTTGTCTGAGATTTTAAAATTAGATGAAATTCAGCTCAACAAATCAAGCTTTTGATTTTATTTCAATATGAAATATCAAGTTTATTTTTTAATAATTGTTGATGAAAACAATAAGATTAATAATTTTTACAGATTTAGACTGGCATTAATGATTTTTAAAATTCGTTTGTGGAAACACCAACTAAAGGAAAACCCTTAACTGCTACCTAAATTGACTTGTTTCAGGTGACATATTTCCTCCCAGTTTTCATTTCCTCTGTTCGGTGCTCCGATTGGTGCTTTGTCCTCACGTGACATTGATTCCCCAATGGGTATATTTCTTATGATGTCACATTCTTCATACTGCGATTTCATTGGTTATTTTGTTTTCTTTGACAAAGTGTTGAACGAAGCTCGTTGGTTTTTAATAACGTCACTCGCTGCGTACTTCTATTTCATTTGTTGCTTAGTTTTCTTTGACAAGGTGTTGAAACGAGCTCATTGAGACTCAAAAAAGAATGTATTTTCGAACAGCATTTCTGTTTCCACTCCATACCTGAAACATTCCTATCCCGAATGTTTAAAATCTGGGCATCATAATTTTGAACTCCGGTCAAGTGACGACAAGTATATAATGTGATAAGTCCACTAACAATATGACACATTGACAGACACATTGTGCCCTTTATAATTGAAGAGTGCACAGGAAAAACGGCCTAATTTCGAAAAATGCTTTCCTCAATAGGATTCTTTGGCGATGATAGCGAGAAATCGCCTAACTGGTGTAAAGAAACCGGTTACTCGCTTTGTTTCTCTTTCGGGGCAACCTGATTCACGCCAGAGATCAGTGGACACGAGTTACACGTTTGTACCGCGAATGAAGAACCGAAAGAAAACCGGTTTCTGGTAGCCAATGTCCGCCAAGCAGACACAATTACGGGAAGACTCCTAAAAAAATCATGCGGTTCTTTCCTTGTACTCTTCAATTGTCCCTGTAGATCTCGAGATTTTTGCCTATTTAGAAAATATCCCTTAATGTTTTTTACTAATATACAATCCCATCGGTAAAGGATACTAGGACAGGCCTTGGCGGATCAGCTGCTGTATAAACAAAGAAGGTCAAGTGGTAGAAAAACACTTTCTTTCTAAACATAATTCATGATACATTTTCGACATTGATGTCGGTAGTTCGATGACTTGTGAAGAGATCAAAAGAATGGATGCATTCATCAGCTTATTTAGTCCCTCAACCCATTATGAATGGGACAATGAGAGTGGGACCAGATGGTGTTAAATCAACAGAATTGTATTTGTAGGCTTTGTAGTTTACCGTATGAGGAAGTGAATCGCTCTTTCGATAATTATAATAATTCCCTCTTATAATCATGAACTTGCATAACAGGCAAAAAGTGACAGAAACAAATATTAGTTCCATTGGAACTTTTATTTAAACTCTTTAAAAGTGGGATCCCCTAGAAAATCTAATTGCAACAAGTAGTTGATAATTTAAGCACTTAAATAGATAGGATATTATTCTGGATTAAAGAATTTGTGTCGGACAATCATGCCGCTATAAGCGGGAAGTTACTCTTAAAACGAACGAGCGATTTTAACTCAGCCTGATTGATTTTCACTCCTCCAGTCTGGAAAATGCTCTTCTCCTTTTGGAGTGGATCCTTTGTGTGTTAAACCTCCGACAGGATCACTCCAAACGAGTGATTTTAACTCAGTCAGAGATAATATTCACTCCTTTCCGGTGTCGAAAATGCACTTCTCCAACTGGAGTGGATTTCACTCTTTTGTTTTAAGAGAGCAGGTTTTTTGTAGCGTTCTCCAGTTCTTTCCGGAGGTCCTGGGGTCGAGCAGCTTAAGGCGCAAGACTAAAGCCTCGGTTTCCTCGGATTCCGTCAACAGATTCAAGCGGTCGGACAAGTGCGGTGAGTGATGTCATACAAACTACTGACATTGATTGCGTTAGAGTGGTTTCCTCAGGAGCGTTGCCGGATAACTCAACACGACCGCCAGATTGAGATGCTGTTGAGTGCGTTGGGGAAATCCTGATGACAACGTTTTTTGCTGTTGTCTGTTGCGTGGTGTGCTTGCCAAAAATTCAAAATTTGAGGAAATGACGGAAGGCGAGAGTTGTTTTACGCTTGCCGAGGAAGATATGCTAATTGATTTTGTGAGAAATCCCGAAGAACCTAAATTTTCCATTTTTGACATGCAAAGACGAAAACCAAAACAACCACAGAGTTAGTTGAGTGAGTTCACTTGGTTTCCAGACTCGTGTCAACGTAACGTTCCGATGACGCGGTGGCCGGTGGAGTGACGTCATCAACGTATAATAGCGTTCGCATTTTTCTGGCGACAGACTCCGAGGAAACCAAGGCTTTAAAGAGTTTGACAGAGACGTTAAGAGAGAGAAAGACTTATTGAGTCGTGCTAGCCATCCTATAAGCAAGGGTTTTTTTGTAATTAGATAACATCCACAATTGGAGGGCTCCTTCGTACACTGCGACAAACGGTATCTTTAAATCTACGTAGTATACAGAACTGTAGGCTTTGCATAATATGTCGTACGGAGTTTCGTAAAATGTCAGTTCTGGTGAGCGACCTTGTTAATGGCCACTGCTCTATTACAAAAATTATGTATTGCTGTGTCGGAACTCTTCTAGTAGGATAGGAGAAGCATAGTTCATAATGAGCAAGTACAAAATGAGTACAAATATCTGGCCTGTGTATCTCTGAAAGTAGGTCTGAATGTCCAAAAATATTTACCTCCTAATATGTTAATCAAGATATTTTTAATTACACTCCTTATGTTTTAATTAGTTCAAAAACATTAAATGTTAACTATTCTTACAATAACACCATGTATATTTTTTATAAATAAAAAAAATGAATGACTACTATGCTGCAAGCTACCGTCCATTTGGGCCGACTTCGGGCCAAGCTTTGATTAAAAATTCTTGGTCATTTAAAACAGTAATTGAAACGTTTTGCTCTTTTTTAAATTTGTGGACACACTGCTTTATTATATAAAAATAGGCTAGTTTAGAGTAAGTGGAAGAATTAAAATAAGTATTTTTTCAGGTAAACAAATATATGCTCTAGTATTTCATTTCATCTTTAAAGCTTAACGCTTTCCAAATCAGTTCACGAATCTATAATGAGCAATTTTCGAAAGGATTTTACATTTACAGCAAATCTCGTTAAATTATCCTTCAAGTTGGCTGATAAAGCTTGGCAACGCAATAAAGCATCTTCTATTTTCTATTCTATTTTCTTCACCATGGTTTATAAAAGCTGTAAATGAAAGTTTTATAACATTTAATTTTTCTATATACATATCCATTTTAATACCATTACAATCAAATTGATTTAAAACCTCGATGGAATAAGAACCCAATATCGTTTTATAAAATTCAAAAACTCCATTATAACCGCTGCCTCAAATACATATAAGTAAAGTGCTTTTATTTCGATTGATCTTAGATTCTTGTGGCATTATCTTTCTTCAAATAAACCATTAAGACTCTAGTTTAGTTAATAAGTTATAAATATAGTTTAGTTTAAGTTTTTTCTTTGATGTTAAGTGAATAAAGACTCGTATAACGCGAGTGGAAGACTAAACGTTATTTTTTTTAAACTTAAGCCATACGAATTCAAAATCCAAATTGATATTGAACTGAAACAAATCATAAACATTTCTTTTGTATTTCTACATAGTCTCACTTAAAATTCTTATCCAAGAAGTAAAATTTCCTCAACATCAATAAATTGCTAGTTAAACCTTTTTCAAGCCAAAGCAGTGATTGGCACTCCAAACTGCTGCCACAGAGCGAATTAAGAGCTCTTAAAGGTTCGAAGTGGAGCGATATAATCAAAGAATGATTGGATTTCCGTGACATGCAACGAATGTTCTTTCCACCATTTTGTTCTAAATACCATTTCATTTTATTCCAGACGAGTATACGGTCAGACTTGTAGTGGCAATTGTAAAGGGAGTAGAAATGTTAAAAAAAGACTTCTTAGAACCAGTAAACTTGGAAATCCAAGGGAAAAATTCAATTATCTTCGTGAAGATTCGAAGCAAAATATTCTGCTGGTGACTTGAGGTTTCGGAAAATTGAATTATTTGGCTCGGACAAGAAAAGCCGATTTGCATGCTGGGATTACTAAATGAATTAGGCTCTAAATGCTAGATTACAAGATTACATCGTTGAAAAATTAAATTAATTTGGAATGCAGTTTACTTAATTAAATTGAATCGGAATATGTTTATTTCTTTGTTTGTTTAATAGAAAAACTGGAAAATTTTAATTTGCCATCATAAAAGTTACAAAACTAGAAATCTGTACTTAGGAGGTTTTTTCATCTATTACTAATTTATTAATGCATGTTATTCATAATTTGCCAGATAGGTTCTGACCATCTACCCATTTCAGCTACGTTTATATTTGAATATTATAATTCACAACCTTTACTTGCAACTGGCCTGTAGGGTTATTCATAATTTGTCAATAAATATTTTGGTTAAATTTATTTATGCAACCTGCATTTTTTTTCAACTGCCAATTTTTCATTCTTCTGACGGCATGTTTCTGCAAATTGTAGTAGTTTTACTCAACATAGCAAATGTGCAATAGCTATAATATTTTTATATTAAATATTTAATTTGAATAACTATAATAATTTCGTAAATTATATTTTTTAAGCCAGATCCGAATTTATTTTTACCCTTTAAGGTATACATACACACTTGAAAAGGCCAAAAATAGCCAAATTTGGCATTTTTTGTTTTCAAATCCATTAGAATCTCCAATTCTTCTTCTTTAAAATTATGTAAAGTTTGTACTGGTACTCCAATCCAATAAAAAGTTACAGTGGTTTTTCTAATGTTTAAATCATGAAAGTTAGTTAGCTTTTGCAACCTTTAAACTCAATTTTCTCAAAACTTCATTTTACTCATGTGTTACTTTGTTTAATCCATGATAACTTAAGTTAGAATTAACATTTTTTCAAATGAATTGTTTATTTACTTGTAGAATAAGTTGAGGGAGGGCGTGAACCTCAAAAAAGAATATTTGGTTTTTAAATTCATTTTATATTGCATGTCAAAGTAATTTTTTCTCTTAAAAATTGGATTTTTTTAATGTTGCTTATTATAAAAAATTATAAATCAAAAACTAAAAGAGCCACAAACTTGATTTGAGGTTCAGGCACTTCAGAGTCAATTGGTGATTAATTTGCATGGTAATTTTATAGGTCTAAGTTATTTAGTTCTTGAGTTATGAGTGTTTAAAAAACATACTAATTAATGCATAAAATGCTAATTAATTAATTATTATTTTAATTTTTTTTAAATATTTTTACATGTACCCCCATACACTTATGAATTATATCAAATATAAAAAAATTGGATTTTTAAGTTAATTATTAAAAAAAAAGGTTCAAGTGTGTACGTACACCGCTATAGACCTTAAATAATAATAATTTGTCCGATTTGCGAGTCAAAAATAAGGACATCCTTCTAAGACTAAAAAAATACTATTGAGCTTAACTTACTACCACAATTCTAAAACTAACTATAACTATTTCCTATCGCTACCTTAATTACGTCCTTACTCCACCAAACCCTTATCTAGAACACCGAAAATAATTCTCACCGAACAATACACCACCCTCTTCTAGTTCTGAGGTAAAGATACAAAGTCCTAAAAGACGTACGCATTGACAATGATTAACGTTTTCTTTTGACATAAATTCCCCGATATTCCCTTTAATTCCCCAAACCCTCCCCTTATAACCGCCAAATTCCAGCCAAACATTCCACGTAAAAACTCATTTTACGTCCCACGTCATCTGAACGATTTCCGAAGTTTATATGACAACCGGCCTCTATCAATAATCCCGAAATGATGAACTTGCAGCAAAGTAAAGTCCAAAATAATCGATTCTCCCTTTTCCCAGGTATAATCGATATCGGAAGGATTATTCAGTCCAGTGCACTTTGATGTCAATCCCACTCCTGCAATAGGTTTGGTATTTTTGACCTTATAAAAAGTTTTATGGCATCTGTTTTTTGAAGGGGCGTAGGCTGCCTTGTGATTAGAGCTGATTCTTGAATGAAAGTACTCGGCTGCAAATTCCATCTTGAAAGTAAACAATATAAAACTGTATGTAACACACGCAACCACAAATATTTTCCCCGCTACATTGCATGATGCAACTCCTATTCAAAAAAATTGGAATAATGAAAGAAAATACGGTTAAGAGAATTGAAAATGTAATTTATTAAAAATAATCAACCATATGAAATACAAGTTGTTATAATATAAATCAGCAGATTTATAAAAATGTAAACATACTACAATGAAATAGAAAATATATTTAAATCAGCAGACATAAAAAAAAATCAAAATATTAGAATGCTTCCTAACATGGTTCCAAAGATACGAATAATCAACTTTTTATCAGTTGATAGAACAGCAGAGATATCAATTCCCTTAACCGTATTTTCTTTCATCATTCTAATTTTTTGAATCGGAGTTGTACACTTCGCTTCCGATATCCTTTTCAGCTGCCCCCACTATTCAGAGCGAGAATTCACCTATTTATACGGTGAATCAAGGTTATAATTTTACCACAAAATTGGTTATTTTACTCTCCAAATACTGTTGATATCTAGAAAGTATCAGAATTCCGGTGAAATCCTGCGTAAAAAATTTTAACAGTGTATAAAAATATGGCAAAAATAAATTGTGTATAAATAAAAACTGAAGGAATATCGAAGATGATTTTATAATCCTATCAGAGCCAATCACATACTGTGAAAAATGGGGTTATGAACTTGTGGGCTAGATTACTCGAAAAATTAATAACTTACGATGTGACGTATATACAAATAACACGATTTAACACTAAAAATAAATTAAACCTCCAATATTTTATGATAGATACTTTAATCGTTTTATATACTACACAAATTTTAAATTCATAATAATTTAGGGTATTGAAGGTTATTTTAATAAAGTTGTTAGAAATATATATATCTATATTATGTACTTTTTTCATAATTACTAGAAAACTAAACATTCGAAACTTGAAAAAGTAACCTAGTATTTCACATTTTAAATCTCTCCCAAAGAGCCATTGGAAAGTACAGTGGACTTAGTATTTTTTGCGTATATACGTCTGTCTTGGACCTTAGAAAGTCAGAGATATATGGTTCCCCGTGGTATAATTATGCCAGCAATCGGTTTCGTAATCCCTTATGTGCTGTTTGGCCAAGCGTTGCGATACCCATTCGATACATTAAGATGTCAGGTTTTACGAAACTGTAAGTAACATTTAGGAGGTTTTACAAATAATGAATTTAATGATAAAAAAGTCAAACTCTGTTAACATTAACCCGGCTTAAGCCCCATAACATTTCTCGGTAAACACCAGATTTTTTTTATTCGGAGAGTGAATAACGAAAGTAAAAAAGTATTTGAAAAATTCTACTTATATCTATACATATCTTATAACAATACTAAAAAGTTTTTTTAAGCCAACTCAAAGAGAAACAAGAGAAATTCACGATATTTTAAAAATTAAGAAAAGTTGTATGTTTCACTTAAAATGCATGTTTTTTAAAACATTTCTCGTAAATTTATATGATGTTATACGTCGGTAAACAAATATTAATTTTTAAAAAAAAAATTAATTCGTGAATTCCTACTTTCTTTTTTTTGGCTTGTTCGTTTTTTTTTTTTTTTTGTTGTTTTTTTTTTCAAAAATTATCTTCCTAAAATTGAATTAGTTTCCACAAAAATATTGCATACGTCTTTGTCTAACCAATAATTGTTCGCCTGGTTTGCGTGATTGCCAAGTGGGGGTGTAATTTACCGCTTAGAGCCGCATTTTTATAGTTGGTATGGGAAAAATGATTTCTACAATCATGCATTTTTTTTAATTATTATTTATGTACCCAGATCGAAATGATTATTTCTTATTGGAGATAATAGAAAATTTATGGAGCTTGTCATACTTTAAATGTTAATGATTCAGAGGGGGGAAATGCACATTAAAAATAGCTACGGGATATTAGTTGCAGCATTTTATTGCTATCGGAATATTTCTTAATTTCTTTAAAATTATTTTTTTTACGTTTAAAACTACTCAATATCGTATTGAACGAACATTTATTTACGAACTGCCCCATTATCCTTATAACATGCAATTTTTGTTTTTTACCCATTACACAACTGCACGCTTCCATCTGCAGTGTTTACAAAAATACGCATAAGTTAAGAAAACGTTAAAAAAAAGATAAATTAAATATAAAAAATAATTATAACACTTCATATTTAAGTATTCTACTTAATTTTTCCATTCAAGCAGATGGAATGAAAAAAAATATAAAGCCATCTTTTTTTTTTTCAAAAACTATTACAAAGTTAACAATTACACTAGAAAAAAATTTCTTTGCTGGTGAGAGGGCTAGACGTGAAAGAACTTTGTGGAATTTTTGTTCTTTTTCTCAATTAATCAAAAATAATAATTGAAGGAATTTATATATAAGTAAAATGCAACATCTTTAAGGTGGGAATGTTAATGTTAACTACATTTTAAACGATAGAGTTAATTTAATGAGAATGGCTAGCTGAATATCCAAATAACATAAATAATACAATTTGAACTATTAATTAATATATAATTAATGTAAACTATCATACTATATACTTAAAATTTGTGTTGATGTGTTTGTGTTTTTATATTATTTATTTAATTTGGTGTTATTCTTATGGTATAAAATGCATCGAAAGAGAGAGAGATCACATTTTTGTGCAATATAAAATTCGATTCACGTAGCAGAAAATGCATTGAAAGAGATGTAATAAACAAAATTGCAATTCTATGTCAACTAAGTAATTAAAAAAATTATTTGAACTTCTAAATCGTACAAATACTTAACATAAAACAAAACTTTTTTCTTCACCCACAAGAGAATTCAGTAGATGGATGCCCTAAACTTCAACCGTAACCGAACCACACCTAACCATTGATGGATGCCGGCAATCGCTTTCTTAAATCTTGGCAGCTATCCATTATGTCAATACTGTGTCCAGTTACTCAGAATGACCCTTGAATTTTAATGAGGTACAATAACTCACTGTAATGGACACGTGAAAAATGACATTCGATCTTTATATCGCCTTGGGTGTATTTTAAATGCATGTATCCATAATGCGTCCAGTTACTATGGATGACCGTTGATTTTTTTTATCAGTTGCAATATTCTCACTTTATAGAAATGTGCAATATGATATTTATATTTATATGACATATCCTGTCGACTAATGAAATAGAATAACATCTACTTAATAGGAGAGCATTTATTAAACTTCAGAAATGAAGGCAGAGTGGACGTCTATGATTTTATTACTTCATATTGAATATTTGAAGCTTTAAAATGTAGCCGTTACGGCTTTTAAGAGAGGGCCAAGAACGGCCACCAAAGCACACAGCTTCACATGTCGAGATCTAATTAGAAAGTGACACTATTTTTAGTGGTTGTGAGAAGAGTGGATCAGAAGTCAAAAACAAATTCTTCTGCGTCTGCAATTTCTCTGTGAAAGATTGTATTGACGCCTATATATTAAAACGTGGGAACTGTTCGATGGATCGGCAAGACATTGATTGGGAGTTATTAAGAAAGAACAGTTATTTGTGTGGTTAATATTATAATTTTATTTAGATTTGTGCAATATATCACATTTATCTCTGCTTATTTTTACAAACACATAATGACGTAACTATTGATACAATCGGTGGTCGTTTTAATAGGTTGGAAAAAATTATGTCAATTTGTACACAAAAATATTACATTTCACTAATTATCTTAACATGTCTGGCTAAACGTTTTTCCAGAGCCATGTCTGGTTTCTATATTAGGTAGTGTTTAAAAAATATGAAGTTAGTCGGCAAGTGTCTTAAGCTTCCTTTCGAAAATGAATAACTAGTAATTTACTATTGATGCTTTTTTTTATATTAATGAAGAATAGAATTTAAAAAGTTTAATAAAAAGCAATAAAAAAAGCTTTAATTAGTTAAGACAAAAAATTTCCGTTATCATTGTTCAAGTTTAATTGTATATATTTTTATGGATTCTTTCTGCGCCACTAGGTCATTTGAATTAAAAATTATTAAAACTACAACTTTTTTAAATAGCTTTAAACCAATTTTTGAGTTGACTGAAAACAAAAGTGTGGGTTACATTGATTCCCAAACAAAAAAAATTAGGTACATCAATCAATAATTTTCTTGTAAACTTTTGATTTTACAAATATCATACACATAAAAAAAATACTTTCAACTCCTAACAAGATATTGTTAAGTGCTATATTAGAAAAAGGACATAACTTTATTCTTTGTTTTGTAATTATTACTTTTTTTCTTTTCAGGTAAGAAACTTTTTTGGACTTGCATCATTTTCCCCCTTTTCGTGGGAGCAAAAGTAAGCTATTTAAATTTGGTAAAGAAAAATTTATAATAAGATTATGAAATTGCAAGAAGCGTTTATTTGCCTCTTCTTACTTGGTTCTCTCCCTGGTTTGTTCAGTTATTTGCCATAAATGTGCAAAAATTGTTTTTAAAAAGCCTATACTACTAAATAGAACGCTTTAACAATATTGCGGTAAAAAAAAAATATACCGCTTTTCTTAAAACAATATAGTTGGGTTATATTTTCTTGATAATTCCTTGCTCACAATTTAAATAAAAATATTATACTAAAATTCAATATCCATAATATAAATTCAAAGTCAAATTGTAGCAATACTTTACTACACTGCATATCTGTAAAAGTTGTTTCTCCTTTGATATACCTTTATAACAGGTAAGCATCTTCTAAGGATCGACGTTTGATGCGGCTTTTAATACGATTTTAACTCGAATCAATTATAATCTTCAAAGGGGAATTGTAATTGTTAATAAATTTATTGCTGACATAATGAAAAAGTTTATTTGTAGATAAATTTAAACCGTAATGTGATTTGTAAGTTATGTCTATTCATTACACATAATAGAATTTTGTTTTTATCCTTCCTGAGTAATGATAACCTTGTAAGTTGGGTGGCCGTGTGTACTATCGTTATATAAATAATAATAATAATTGATAATAAATGATAATGCGTGGAAAGAGACTTATCAGTCCTAAATGTCTTAAACTGGAAGACCACTGCCAGGCAGAGGCAGGCCTGGAGGAAATTGATTGAGAAGGCCAGGGCCCACCCGGAGCTGTCGTGCTATTGAGGAAGGAAGGAATAAATAATAATAATAAATGATAATAATAGTAATTGGCATTATTATCCTTCCTGAATAATGATAGCCTTGTAAGTTGGGTGGCCGAGTGTAATAAGGTTATAGTATATATAATAATAATAATTGATAATAAATTATAATAATAATAAAAATTAAAATAATTCATAATAATAAATAATAATAATTGACATTATGTTTCATCCTTCCTGAATGATGATTGCCTTGTAAGATGGTTGGCCGAGTGTAGTACGGATATAGTGTAAATAATAATAATTTTATGGATTCTGCTATAACATTGATAGCATGAATCGAATATGTTATCACACTGTCCTCCAAGGTGCGTAAATGGTTAATTCCTATTTATTCTCCACAAGAATAAAACTCCAACAAGTATGTTAATGCCTCTATTCTTCTCTCCTCCAACTCTAGTACCACTCCATCTTCGTTTCCGTCGCTCCTATTTCAAGCGTCCCCGGAGACCATTACTTTTCCGAGCTCTTCTTTCTAAATCCACTGAAATAAGTCCCCAATTTCCGCAAACCCCTTTTCCCAGGCATGGAGTCACGTGATTTTGGCACGCGATCTCGGCGCCAAAGAATACATCAGTGTTGGTGACTATGTGACCGCTTAAAATGCGGGAATTCGATCTGTGGAGTTAAAGGGGTTCGGGTGAATTGTGGATATTAGATGTTTATGTACTTGTTTTTTTTAGAGATGACGTATAAAAGGAAAAGGCGTATTTTAGGTAAGGATTAAAGCGAAGGGATGCTGTTCCTGAGGCGAGATGACCATGTAGAGACTACATGGCAGGAATCCGACTTGGCATCGTGCTGACAGATGCTGTTATCTCCGCAATTTAGACATGTTCCTGAAGGGAAGGGAAATAGTCTTCAGTGACATGTACCCGTGGTAAACTGCGCCATGACCAACCACAAGACTTTCGGTCCCACAGATTTAACGAGCACGTACTCCGCATGTACTCGGTGGGTCTCCAGTGGTGTCTGGTCGATCGGGGAACCTTCTGATTCCGAGAACGAGACCTTAACCTCTAGGCTACCCCAGTACCTAAAAGCTTGTCTTTTATTATTGTAATATCATACGTTAAATCGACGTGTACCATTAAGGATAACTTAAGACAGGCATTGCACTCCAACACTAAATTTCTATACTTGAATAACTTTTTAAGAAAAGACAGTGTTGGCTCTGATTTTAAAGAAAAACATTTTTTTTATATGTGTTAAGTTTACAATATGGTACAGAGTTATGTTTGAGCAAAACTTGAATCAAAGTTTCAAAGCTGTCTCCTATCAGCGGAAATTACTGTATTTGCTAGAAATAGTTCTATAAACGTAGATACCATATTTTGTGTGGCTCATGCACGATGAAGCCCCTCATTAAATTTTTCAATGATTTTAGAAAACTGACAGTCTATTACTTTAAATAACATAAAGGCAGGCTCAATGCATAAGTTCAGTTTCGTCAATCAACTTATACATCAGCCTCAAAAGGGTTAAAAGAAGCCAAGTAAAATAACAGAACATTTTTACTTTATTCATCTCCACTTCAATTCCCACACTCCACACGCAGAGGGGAGGATTCCGAACGTCAAGCCTCGATGTTCTATTGTTCTTTTGCGTCTCGCCCTAATGCCAGACTTGGATTACAGATTCGGCCTCTTTCCCCCAAATCAATAAATTCATAAAGGGGTCAAGACTACAGAAGGATTTCCGTACCCGCACCTTCTTTCACTAAGATGTTACAATAAAGAAGGCTAGTGGGAAGTTCTCTCATGGACTTAAACGTTGCATTTTAGCGGTTCTTTTGGCTTCGTGACGTTGCCTTGGCTAACTTGTTGATTTTGACCGATGTTGCGGAAGGTATTAATTTGTAGTGCATAGCTTTGACCGCTGGGATTTGTGCTGATGATTTATTAGCACAAAGTCGCAAGCGTAGTTGAGTTTGGGTGAATTAAAAGATGAATTTGAATGTAGGAATTATTCAAATGTGTTCGTTTGTCAATGTTGTTGGATTGTTCCCGTTGATCGTGTTTGCTGATAAATATCGGTCCTTGAAATACAATAATTAATTTCTTTCTGTACAAGATTTAATAAAACAAGCATATGATTTTCTGATTTGGATTGGATTAATCGTTTCATTTTGAATATTTGTCGTTATATGACATTCTAGCCTTATGCTTAGTTACTTTTCGATAATTTTCTATATTTTTTTTGTTTGTATTTTCACAACTTTTCCTTAGAGTTTCGGTTGATAATAATTTTTTGATTGATTTTCCAAGCTTAAAATATTCAAGTTAAATTGCTAAAAATTTTTATAGCAAGATTACTTAATTTAAGTTGTTTTTATAATTACAGACCTACCAATCATCAGGCAATTAATATTAAAAGAACGTATTTTAGTAAGGACACAAATTAATTGATAATCGTTCATTATTACAACAAACCAAATTTATCGATTTCTATTTATCATATATTCATTACATTTTTATTTTAATGCTATTAAATGCATGAGAAAAATGAAAATTTGCAATAAAAGCAAGCCATTGGTAAAATTAATTCGATTTTTTTACAATTCAATTTCTCAAATTAAATTTCCTAGTATTTGAATGGAATTTAATTGAAAAATACTTTCCAATTTAATTCAATATTTTTATGGAATATTACTAAAAGAACCAATAAAAATTATTTTCAATCGCAATTTAAAACAAAACGTAAAAAATTTGGTATAAAATCCCGAACAACTACAACTTGCGAAATACCTCTTTTCACTTTAAATCCTCACGAAATCTTTCTTGTAAAAATCTTTAGCAAATAAAATAAAAACAATTCTAAAAACAGTTACAGACCCAGTGAATCGGAATTGAAATAAAAAAAATTTAAACAAATCAATAAAAGAAAATTCCGAAAAAAAATCAATCGGGAAAATGCACTTAAGAAAATTGCTTGCCATACGTAGTCTTTTTCGGAGTTGAAAATTTTCCTTCTTCGATTGAAATTGAAGGGATGAAACTTTTTATTTTATCCCAATATTCTCTCTGGAATTTTTCCATTTTACAAAACAGGTTACCTGTTAATAAGTTGTTGAGATTACCTTTTGATGTTCCTTTCAGATGTTTTTAAGGTAATTCGATTTTTACTCCTTTTTTTCTGATTATTTGAAAGAGTTTCAGTGCAAAAAAAATTTTAAAGAGCTAATTTGATTTTTGAAAAATGTTTTCATTACCTGGCTTTAGCGAGTGGTTTACAGTACCGCTTTTTGTTGTTAATTCAAAAAGGCTTTTTGTTTTACAAATTATGAATTGTTGATCGGAAATCTTTTGTAAAAACTCTTAAGAGATAAACTTTTCCGATAATAAAATGTGAAACTAATCCATTACATAAATTAATATTTTTTTGTATCATCACATTAAGGCTCTTTTGCTATAGGCTCATTATGGTTTTTATTCACTATTTCACTTTAGAAAACAATATAAAATCTGTGTGCCTCAAGCATTAATGATTTTAAATAATCGTTAAAGAAAAATAATTTTATTCCCTGAAAAGGTACCAAATGCAATATAATAAAATAAAACGTGCCTCTTATAGTCATGTAATTCTGAACATACTATATTGCATTGAAATGTAGATGAAAATTAAAAAAGAGGATCTTTACCTAATTTGTCTTTATTTACGAAATTTTTTCAATCGACACTCGGCGAACATAGAAAAACACTGTTTTCTTTTAGTTGAGTCAGCCATGAAAGAACTCATCTCACATCCGATTGCCATCCGAATTCATTTATATTCAAGTCGGAATAATTTGTTTACAACGGGGCTGCTTTAAGAAAATGTATATAACATTTATTAAACATTTCTACAATCTTGGAAATTTGATTCTAATACTTTTCCATTCCATTCGTTATTAATTTCATTGTTGTTTGGAAAGATACACTCAAAATTTATAACAAATAGGTCAATATTAATGAATTTTATATTCAAATACCAATCATCATATTTCATGTCATAATTGTTCAGATCCATCGCTATCGAACACAATGAACATCTGTACAAGAACCCATCTCGTATCCCATTGCAATCCGGTTGAAAGATTCATCTACAGAAATATCTTGATTCATCCTTGTTTATGACACTCATTTTTCTTCCATTCTTTCAACCGACAATCGATGATTGATGAACATCGATAACGATTCATCATTGTCTCTTGCGAATTAATCGTTATACACAAGGAACCAAAGAAGAGGCCTGCATTTGGCAACAGAATGATGGAGAGTGTTTATTCACAGAGTTTCTTCTTTCGTTTTGGCAACAGCATGCGGTTATTCGGTGGGAGGTAAATATGTTTGTCGTGGTGGTTCATAGTTGTGGCGTTAATTTGTTATGTGAGGAAAATTATGGTTTCGTTTTCATGAAGATGACCTTAGTAATGTATTACTCGAACGCGAATTAATATTTGAGGAATAAATAAAAGTCGCTCGAATGGTTCCTATATTGTTTACCAGAATTGTTTATTTAATGCATGCATTATTAAGCTTAGGAATCTTTAAACCTATGAAAAATACAGAACCAATAAATCACCTTATTTAATAGGTATTTATTAAATTTTTACTACTTATTATTTTATTTTGACCTAAAAAAGTTAACTTTACTTATAATTCTATTATATTTAAATCCATTTAAATATTCAAGAACATTTGCTACTAAACTTTAAATTAGTATTATTAGACAATTTTATTTGAAAACTTATGTTAATGGAAATGTGTTGATATGTCGAAAATTTTCACTTTTTTGCAATTCAGGTTTATTTTTTTGTTTTGCTTTAGCTTTTTGCACGTATGTTGATTTAAAATTTCTATAGATAAAATTCTTCTTTGTACTTTTTAATAGATAGTGTTTTTTAAAACGCGAGACATTCTTTTGAGAATTTGCAATTGATTGTAAATTGAAAAACTTTTCAATTCAAGATGAATTGCTGTTTAAAAGTTTACTGTAACACTTCCCGTCAGACTACCGATAAAAAAAACGTACTTTTTACTCTTCTTTAGTTGAATTTAATTTATCATACATAAAATTTTTCTTTTTCATATCTTAATGCTTGAATAATTTCAAAGACGAAATAAACTTTCTAGCACTTTGCGATTGATGGCGAATTAAAAAGGCCTTTCAATTCAAGATGAATTGCTTTTCGCAAGTTTATTGTAACCCTACCCTTAAACCTGCCAGTTCATGAATCCGACCCATTCCAGCCCATCAGATGCAAGTCTTTGATCAATCGAGCTCAACCGATCTTCGAACCAAAATCAGATATTTAATTCAAAAGTATTTCCCCCGGAATGAAATTCGAACGAGCCGGGTCACACTTAACTGCAACCGTAGAAGAAGAAAAGAGGCCTGCTCAATTCACTTCAATCGAAAAATATAAAGAAAAAAAACTCCCACCACCTTTTCTTCCGAAATTCTTCTTTCCTGATTTTTTATTTTGTTTTTCATTACGAACTTCTTCAGGGGATCCCACTTATTTAGATCTCCTATTGGGAGTGAGTGGTTTGAAATGACTGCAACTCATATTTTTGGCATTTTTTTTTTTTTTTTTTTTTTGTATTTTGCTTTTATTAAGGCTGTGTCCTGACTACGACATCAACAAAAACACTGACAGCACCTGCGCGCGCAAGAGGTATGCGCATAGTTTAGCAAGAGGACATGCGCATAGAGGTAGGTGCGCGCGCATGCCTGTACAAATTGTATATGCATGCACGCGCAGGTGTTGTCAGTGTTGTTGTTGATGTCGTGATCAGGACACCGCATTACTAACATTTAACTACTGTGGTTTGAAGGGATGTTTCAGAATGATAACAAGGTATGTAACTAAGTTGAAAGCAAAAATTCTATAGTCAATGCTTTAAAATCATTAAACGGACAAACAGAAAATGCGTATATTTTTGGTCTCTTTGGCATAGGGTTCTTGTGCCTGTGATTCAATGAGTATGTTTCAAGTTCTTCGTGGAAACAACTCCGCAGGAGTGGATGTAAGGTCACGATTGGTAATTCAATGTAGTGTGTAGAGCTTCGATTGTTATACTATCCACAGGAATGTATATAAGGTCACGATTGGTCATTCAATGCAGTGCTTGGAGGTTACACTGTTATACTATCAATGACCGAAACCAACAATGCAATCCAGGAATGAAAACAAGAATGATTTTACGTCACGTGGAGCAAGTCAATTTCTAATAAACTTAACTTACGTGTTTATTACAGTAATTCTATAAAATTGTGAAGTGAGATCTAAAAAAAAATTGTGTATTGAGATTAACCTCAAAAGTGCAACTAATATTTATTTGTATCTTTTCGTTGATTTAAAACTCGTAAGGATGGAAATCGGCAACCTTATCTAAATGTTGGCTTTAAAATTAAATAATTATGATAGTACTTAATAAGCAAGTTTTGATGATTTTTTTGTTGAAAAAAATACGAAGAATTTTTTTGTTTGTTATTATAATTGAAGCTTTTTTTAAATACGTTCGAGTATCAGTTACAGCTATGGCACACTAATACAAACCATTGTATTTTTTGTTAAGCCTTCTTTTCGTGGAACAGTGAAGAGTAAAAAATGCCTGCGGGGGCTACTTTTCTGGATCCACGGTGTATTTGTTTCCGGTGTTATGAAAAGGCGAGCTGTTATGAATAAAAGATCGGGACCGAACACCTTTCCCCAATGAATAAATGCATACGGAAAATTATGAACCTGGATAGTTTAGACTACAACCAGAGTTCCCCTAGGGCTCGTTTGCTCAACATTCAGAGGAGTCGAATTTCACCTTGTACGCCGGGATTCGATAAAGAAGCTTCTTTATCTTCAGTTGAAGGAACATGAGATCTAAAGCTCCGAGTGAAAAGAGTATAATTCCCGAATAAAAACAATCCACACTGTTAAAATGATTAGTGCAACATTGCTAAGGAATCTTGGTACTTCCTAGCTGTCATTACTATTTTGAGCGTGGATTTGAAAAATTTTGGTGAAACCATATTTCCGATGCACCGCAAAAGTTGAAAATCAAAGCTCTAGAAAGTTCCTGGTTTTCGCTGCAATATTGAACCAAAATGTTTTACTGTGCTGACAAAAAGAGATGTATCTTTTGAATTAAGAAAATTAAGAATTTTTTTTTTTAATCTTTCATTTGGCCATTTTTATGACGTTAACTTATTCGTTTTATTCCTTTAACAGACTATTCGAAAACATTGAGAGAAAAAAAATTAGTATTTTTTAAGTCTAAAAGTAAATTCTTTATATGCCAGTGAATTTTGACTAAGGCTGTAAAATGTATATAAGAAAATGCATTTAAATATTTAAACATTTGAATACACGTTAAGAAATCATAATTGTTAGTAATACATTAGCTGACAATGGGATGTTTTTCTGTTTAAAAAATTCTTGATTGGAAAAAAATAAGTAAACCTGACTTATGCTACTATGCCTCTTAAGTTCCTGATATTCAGAAAAAATGCTTGACGAGACACAATGTAAATAAACTATCTCAAGTTTGAGAGCCAAGCAAGCAGTATGCTAATTAAAAAAATAGGAAAACGACAAAATTGAGAGGTAACGTATATAATTTGTTTAAAAGGATTTCGCAATTCATTTGGAAGATTTTGGGAATAGGTTTGCTTTCGTTTTGTGTTATGAGGATGGAAAGTTTTATCCTTTTTAAAAGAAAAATTTATAAATATTTTTTTACTCATGAATAAGTAAAATATATATTAAAGCAGTTGAAACTTATCCACGAAAGATTATTCTTGTGAATCTATATTATGTTAAGTTTATTTGTACAATTAGAAGTTGAGATCTCGTTTATGATTCTAATTGTAAAATTAGTACTTCGTATACCTTGCACACTTTCCCCTTAAATCATTGTAAAAAAAAATCGGTACAGTGAAAACATAAATTTAAACAAAAAAAACACTTATATAACTTTCCTCATACAACTCTCAACTCCATTTTCTTTCAACCAACAACACTAAAAATAAAAAGTTTTAATTCCCGAAACACTTCTTATGCGAAAATAAATCCACTTGTAAACCCATTCCCCTGAAAGGAAGGATCAAATTAATTCTTGACCTCCTCTCTCGGGATTTCTTGAAGTAGGATCGTGACCACCATTTAATCCACCGGATGTCACTACGTTGGGTACTTGACGAGGAGCCTTATCCATATAGAGTTAAGAAGAAAGTGGAGATGCTGCGAATAAAAACTAATTCGAAAACCGGTTGTGCAAGTGATGCCATTGATCGCTCTGTGGTAAGCCTAAACAAACACTTTTGGAGAAGTATTTGGCGCTATTTTGCAGGGGAGTTTGTATTTGCTAACAATATAGAGTTAGGAAAGAGAATAGAGTGGCCCATGTATGTGCGCAGTAACGCACAAAAGAAGCAGGCTAGAGCGGTGCATCTTGGGATACCTCAGTGCCAGTTTCCATAACTTCGGTTACTATGTTATGCGCAGTAGCTCAAAAAATGCTAAAGCGGTGCATCTTGGGATACCTCATTGCCGGTTTGTTATGAGCAGTACCTCCAGAAACCTGACAGCCCTGCTTCAAACCATTTGAACAGATAGCCCCCGTTACTCCTCCTTCCTAACTCTATTTCTTACAACATCCACTTGGCAATTTTTGACTCTCTAATAAAAACTATATGTACAAAGCTTGTAAAAGAAACAACTACTACGAACTTGTGTAAGTTCAGATCTTGTTCTACAGGCTACAACTGCGCAAATAGTCACTTTTTAATGTTTAATTAACACTTTTAAAAACATAAAACCGCGAGTTTCATTATTAGCTAACATGGACTAAGTTGTTTGTCTGGGCTTACTAGGGTTGCTTGACGACTTCACTTTGTTTCTCGCCAAGCATCTCCATTTTCTTCTGATCTCTATGGACTTATCGCGTTCGCTTTCCTTCTGGACAACTTCAAATTTTTTTGGGAGGTTTTAAGAAGAATAAAAATAGCTTAAGACCTAGTCGGTGAGTGCCTACTATCTTGGAAAAATTATAATGAGACGATGATGGAGAAGGAAGTTTTGTCGTACAATAGAAAAGTTTATTTATGTATTTTTAATTTTTGAAATTTTTTTGGATGTTTGAAATAAGCATCTCTTAAACATTGAGATTTTATCACAGTAAAAAATATATATTTGTAGTTTTTGTTGTTTTGTAAAAGGTACCTAAGAAATGAAAGGCTTTAGATATTTTTGAGTTTCATAGCTATTTAGAGCTATTTAGATATTTAGAGTTTAATATCTACCTTATTCGAAGAGATTTTTGTTGTTGTAGTGTGTTCTCTTATCTGGGATGCATATAAATAGACAATCAAGACATACATTTATGCGAGACTCACTAGAGAATACATTTATTAACAAAGACTTTTACCGCAGACTGGAACAAGAACGGGTGCGCTGCTTTCTTTCTTCCTTTCCTTTCGATTCTTGGATCCATTTCTGAGACATTTCTGGGAAAATTTCCAAGTTTCTATTCACTACGGGGAGGTCTCATTTTTAACAAATTAAGAATCCAAGACAATATTGTCAATATGTCACGAACAAAAACTGCTTAATTACATAATTTGTTAGAAAGATATTGAAGTTTGCTATTAAATAAAAAAGATATAAATAGGGTTTTAAACGTAAAAATTACCTTCGTGTGTAGCATACAGAATAAGCATTTTTCAAGAGGGATGATATTTATCAAATTAAAGGGCCTAAATGTTCTACTTTTTATTCGGGCATAGATATAAGATAATCAACAGAAACATAGGTATAGACGACCCAAAATACCTCTTGTGTTTACTTTTTCTATTACGTAACAAGAATCCTCGTTTATGAATGCCAAAATTTCGTGTTGTTAATTTTCCAGTAGAAATTATGCTTTTCACACTCGTCAATATAAGTATGGGTTTCCAACATTTTTTTTTTAGAATATTCTCGGATATTTTAGTGTATAATTTTTACTTTAATGAATCTCGTAAGTTTTATGAACAGGTAGAAAGAAAAACTATTCAACAATAATCTTGATAAAATTTACTTATTATTCCTTTAGCTTAAAAAAAATAAATGTCGAAGCAATTATACTCCCAACGAAGATATATTGCAGAAAACGAAAAAATGAATATATAATTGGAAGAAATATTTCTGCTTCCATTTTTCCTTCATCCACAATAAGTTATTCGGAACTGTTGATATAAAACTGCACATATTTAAACTAAGCACATCCATTACCAAGTTATTTAATTATCCCCAAGCACCTCAAGGCATCATTAACACTCTCTCTCCGCCCGAATCTCCCACATCCTTCCTAAAAAAACAAACTTAAATTAAATTATAAAACAGACACTTAAATAACAATTCCAACAATTCCTTCCCATTACCCCCAAAAACCATTTCCAACAAGAAGTGAATAACTTCGCTCTCTAAGTCCATTCTAATCTATGGCCGACTATTCTATTAACTCATTAGGCAGGGAAAAAATAATGAGAGAGACGGCTGATGGCATTAGTTGTGAAAGGTCCTTCCCTTTTTCTTTATCAACTGCACTCCTGGTAATTAAATGTACTTGTCCTCCTCCTACTTGCTCTCATAAATAATGGACGATGCATGGAGGGCTGCTTGTTATAAGAAAGGTCGGATGCTTACCAAGCGAATGTTTTGCCTTTTGGCTTGAAAATACATGGAAAAACCAGAATTATTGTATATTCGGTATTTGTTCTGGTATATTGTCAAAACCAACTTTAGTGTAATACTAAGTATTTGTTTTCTTAGTATAATTTTTTGGGTTTGTATATGCTTTTAACCAACCAAGTTTTTCAACTTCAACACGGTATTCAAGATTCTTCTCGTACCCTGAATTCTCGACCCGTACTCTGAATTTCACATATAAGACTGCACTCTGAATTTCAATACAAAATATTATAATGAAATAGAACAAGTAATAAATAACAGTGTATTCTGAATATGAAACAGTATACAAATTATTATGAACGCTATATTCGATGTGTCCTATTTAGTAATTAAATGTACTTGTCCTCCTCCTACTTGCACTCATAAATAATGGACGATGCATGGAGGGCTGCTTGTTAGAAGAAAGGTCGGATGTTTACCAAGCGAATGTTTTGTCATTTTGTCTTGAAAATACATGGAAAAACCAGAGTTATTGTATGTCCGGTATTTATTCTGGTATATATAGTCAAAACCAACTTTAGTATACAACTAAGTATTAGTTTTCTTAGTAGTTTTTTGGGTGTGTATATACTTTTAACCAACCAAGTTTTTCAACTTCAACGCTGCATTCAAGATTCTCCTAAGTTAGACCCCTACCCTGAATTTCACATATAAGACTGCACTCTGAATTTCAATACAAAATATTATAATGAAATAGAACAAGTAATAAATAACAGTGTATTCTGAATATGAAACAGTATACAAATTATTATGAACATTATATTCGATGTGTCCTATTTGGTAATTAAATGTACTTGTCCTCCTTCTACTTGCACTCATAAATAATGGACGAAACATGGAGGGCTGCTTGTTAGAAGAAAGGTCGGATGCTTACCAAGCGAATGTTTTGCCTTTTGGCTTGAAAATACATGGAAAAACCAGAATTATTGTATATTCGGTATTTGTTCTGGTATATTGTCAAAACCAACTTTAGTGTAATACTAAGTATTTGTTTTCTTAGTAGCTAAGAATTGCCTTGTGCCTACTGCTCTTGAAAAGACATTTAAAAACCAAAGTTATTGTATATTTCGTATTTGTTCTTGTATATTTCCATTGCCAACTATAGTATATGACAAAGTGTTTTGTTTTCTAAGTTTAGTAGGTTTTTAGGTTTGTATATACTTTTAACTAACCAAATATTTACTAAAATTCCTAAGTTTTTTTTTCTTGGTCCAAGAAAGTTTCTCAAGAATTTTAGCCTAGAATCTTTGTATGCATTTTGATATTGGATATGTTTCAACCCTTCTCCCTCATGAATCTTCATTTTACTCCTTGAATATCTATCAATATTATCCCCCAGTATTCACAAAGCCCTTCTGGAACATTTGATAACTATTTATATTCTAATCATAAACGATGTATTCAATATTTTTTACTGTAAGGGAAACCAGAACCTTGTATTTCAATACAAAATATTATAATTGAATAGAATGAGTAATAAATAATAGTGTATTGTGCAATGTATCAGTATACGAATTGTTGTGAATGTTGTATTTGTGCTTTGTTTTTCTCCTATTTGGTAATTAAATGTAATTGTCCTACTTTCTACTTGCACTCATAAATAATGGGTTATGCACGAGGGCTGCTTGTTAGAAGAAACGTCGTATGTTTACCAAACGGATGTTTTGTCATTTTGTCTTGTGTCTACTGCTCTTGAAAATACATGGAAAAACCAAAGTTATTGTATATTCGGTATTTGTTCTGGTGTATTGTCAAAAGCAACTTTAGTATACCACTAAGTATTTGTTTTCTTAGTAGTTTTTTGGGTTTGTACACACTTTTAACCAAACCAGTTTTTCTAAAGTTCGTAAGCTTTTCAAGAATTTTTGTCTAGAATCTTTGTGTGCATTTCGATTTCACAAATATTTCTACCTCTACTTTATGAATCTTCCTATTACTTCTTGAATACTTATCAATATATTTTAACCAATATTCACAAAGCCCTCCTAGAACATTTAAAAACTATTTATTCTTCAATCTTAAACACTGTATTCAAGATTCTTACCCGTAAGTTATACCGAATTTCATAAGAATGCACCCAGAATTTTAATACAAAATATAATAATTAAATAGAGCAAGTAATAAATGATAATGAATTCTGAATATGTATCGCAATATGCAAATTATTTTGAACGTTATTTTTGTGCTTTGTTTTTGTCCAATTTGGTAATTAAATGTAATTGCCCTCGTTTTACTAGCACTCATAAATTATGGACCTGCATTGAGGGCTGCTTTTTAGAATAAAGGTCAGATGTTTACCAAACGAATGTTTTGTCATTTCGTCTTGTGTCTACTGCTCTTGAAAATACATGTAAGAACCAAAGTTATAGTAGATTCGGTATTTGCTCTGTAAAATTGAAAAAAAGTATGTTACTGCATAGGTCAACAATTTTTTAAGAAATTTCGTCTGGAACCTTTTTTTGCGTGCATTTCTATATTGGATACGTTTTCTACTGTTTGATCATGAATCTCTATTTACTTCTAGAATCTTAGTCGATAATATATTATACAATATTTTTGCCGTGAGCAGGTAAACTGCAGTAACTTCTATAATGACTATTTTTGCTAGCACTCAATTTTTCTACTTAACTATAAGAAAACGAACTGTAGAGCAACAAAGGTACAACACATTGTTGCGATTACTGCAGTTAACCTTCTTACATCAGATTTGTAAAACGACTCTTTTTACTTTAAAAACTATTTATTATTGAGATATTCAGCACTCAAGACCGTAACGTACACCCATTACCTGAATTTCAATGCAAAAAATTCAAATTGAATAAAAAAATTATATAGAATTGTAGCGTATTAGTAAAGGATTTATTACACTTTGTATATTTCATTTCGTTTTTGTTATTTATTCTCTAAATGATTTTTGATCATGAAGCTTTTTTTTATTCTTTAAAAACATATATTTTTTCATCCATTTACAACATCCTACTTACCAAAATAACGAAGAGTTTGTATTATAAAACTAATGTCCTTATTTTTGAAAAAAAATTATAAAATTCACTGTTTAAATAAATGCTTATATCAGTTACATTATTTTTCCGAAGGCCAATTAAAGAGTTTTTTTTTAACTCTGGTTGTTTTTCTGAACTTTCGCATATTTTCAAATATACTAAACATACACTAACTAAACATATTTACTACGATCTAAAGGAATTTCAATTGCTGAATTAACTTCAATAACGTAGCACAATAAATAAAAAATGAATTTATCATACGGGTCTACCTTCAAATATTCGCCAGCTTCTTTTTGTAAGAAATTATTCTGAGATGTAAAGACGACATTAGTAAAAGTTATTCCCATTATCCTTATTAGCTGCACTCGTAGGAATCAAATGTAATATCCTCATATTCTGATGAATAATGGACGATGTATGATATTTTCGATGAAAAAATATTATTAACTTAATGGACTAAACTATTTTTCAATCTTTTATATTAATTTTAGAGTATATTGTATTTATGGAAGTCGAAACAAAAATGTCTTAGCTAGAATGTTGACAAATACGCATTTTAAAATCTTTAACAATAATACATTCTATTATCTTTTTAATTATTTTTTTAATTTTAAACTCATTCAGGTTTAAATCTTCAAACTTTTCAAGAATATTTCTTAAAAATACTTCAATTTTCGAGAATAAATTTTGGAATTTTAGAATCTTAAGCAACTATTGCTTCGGCATATTCGTCAACAGGATCTTTTCCTTAGAAACTCCTCCAACTATTTGTTCTTAAATCCTAAATATTTCGTTTCAGATTAATTCCCCACAAAGTAGTCTAAGTCTTCATTACTTAATTAATTGCCCTATTCTACTCAAGCACCAAAGTATGTCATTAATGAAAAAGGCTTTTCCCTTTTTAATCAACAGAACTCGTTATAACTAAATGTGATGTCCTCTGCTACTTAATCTCATTAATGATGGACGACGGCGCATGGGGCTTGTCTAGAAAAGAACGACTACTTACCAAACCGGGCCTGTATATATAGTTTATCTTTTCAGAGCTTTCCCGATGTCCTGTTTGTCATTCTATCCTGGCAAAGCGACTATGAAAAAACGAACAAAATAAGCACAATTTATTGTTTTTGTGGTATTTTGAAAGCGGTATTTTGTGTGTTTTGGTGGTTATCTTGAATGACTCCTTCACTCATTTATTGATCATTTAGTGCAGGGTGTTCATCAAGACTACGTTATTTAGATGTTTGCAAATTTTTCCTCGTGTCCACAAACATTAGTTAGCAGTTCGTCATTGAACGTTAGTTGTAAAACATTTTAATAAGAAATAAAAAAAATGTAAACTACCAAAATAAGATTCACAGTCTATTTTTTGCTTTTACAAACTTATCAGGTCTGACTTTAAATGTGTATATTTCCCTTATAAGATATTTGATATGAAATTCGTAAGAGCTTTTTTTAATTTCAGGTTGTTTAATTTATTGGTAAGATTTAAAATTATTTAAGAATGGAGTACCAGTAATACTAAATAGATTTTTATATTATTTTCTTTTACTATTTATCACAATATTAATACTCCAATGTTATTTTTAGGTAAATCATATTTTAACTTCCTCATACAACAATAAACAATTCTTATAAACATATAAAACAGAAAATATGATATAATAAAATATTCGTTTAACACGCTCTCGGTAAAAGACACATTGCAACTGATATGAATCCAAATGTTCCATTTACAAATCCATTGGATATTTAAGAACGACAGAATGTCTTTTACGATCCATTTGAGATTCTTTATAGCAGCATGAATAAGCTTTTAAATTCTGGAAAAAAGTTCTTTCAAATAAGAAATAAATCTGCAACAAATGTGCTTGCTATGCTTCACACTTCAATAGCTTTTAATCTTAAATTCACACTCACCAAGAGAAACGTTTTTAAAAATTCACCCATCGATGTTATTTGACTTTTATCTCCCTGCGTTTAAGGAAAACCAAGAAAAACTTTCAAAAAAGGTACTTTAAGGCGATTTCTTCTTTTTCCTGAAAATTTTATTCAGGAGTATTAAAAGAAGTAGTACTGCTGGCATAAGGTTAATGCCAGTGCAATCTTGGCTGCCTTCCAGAGGTCCAGAAATGTTGAGGTTCCATATTTTCTGCGACAAAAAAAAAGAAAGAGTTGTATGTCTATGTTTTTTTTGTGAAAAATAAAACAGATTGAGGTTGTCCATTTAAGTGTTTATGTCACAAGTTTATTGAGGGGAATTAGGTGGGGGTTTTTTGTGTTCTTCAGAACTATACTGGAATAAGCCAAATGTTCCAAATATAAGCTCTAGCTGGAATACAGTCATATTAAAATTGTATGAAGCTAGCCTAAAATAAAACCGTATTTATAACTTCATAAAATTAAAATATTGTAAGGATTTATTTAAATAAGGAATGCTATATGTTTTTCCTCAAAAATTTCCTCAAAAGTGCCAGTCTTTTTTTGCAATGTAGCACTTACTCTAGTTTGCCTCTGAAATACATATTTGCCCTGTCTAATTGCTAGACCAGAGGATTAAACTTAGTTACAGCAAGAATGCCTTTTTTTAAAAAAAAAACTAGTCATTATCTGACTGTATCACACACATACAAAACATTAAAGACTTATGTACTTAGTTGTTTCAAAATAGATTATGATTAATATGAGGTCTTACGAGAAAGTACCTTGATAGCTTTATTGCGTTGAAATAGCTGTCAATAGCTGCTAGGACACATGGTATCCTATAAACCTTTAATATTTATTAATTTAAAAAATGTTTTTCTTAAAAAAATTTAAGTTTTAAATAAGATGATACGAAATTAATTTTTCAACGTCATTTTTTCAAATTTCTTCTATATTTTGAATCTTATACAATAATGATCTTTTCTTTAGTTTCGTAGACATTTATTAAAATTAAAATGGTTCAAAATTTATTTTTCAGCAATGAATGTAGGCATTTGCCGAAAAAGATATTAACACAGCAAACGAGTTATCTCGATTTCAGTTGAAATTTCTATTTATTTAATAATATTTTTTGTAAGAAAACTACTTATAAATAGCTTTAATTTTAAAATAAATTAAAGAAACTTGTAATTTACAAAATAAGGTTGATGGGTTTTCTGAAAACTAAAAGTGTTTGTAATTTAGCATCAAAACATATTAAGCATACATTATCATCCAGAAATAACTTTTATCTTAAAAAAATATTTATAAATATCACAATGCCCTACTTAACATTCAAACATAAAAATAAAATTTAAATTAAAGTTGAAAAAATTCAGTGCACCAATAGATAAAAAGAAAAGTAACCAATTCTTGGAAAGTTGATTTATATAAAAATATTTTATAAAAATTATGATTTAAAATGTTTAATGCTTAAACAGATTAATTTCAATATTTTGGTCGATTTCACTAACTTTTAAAAGTGCATTTTCAATTTCTATTGAAAAGCTTTTTTTATTTATCTGTTATTTAAAAAAACTCTCCTTATAAAAACAAAGATAATACACTTTTTTTAATTTATTAAAAAAAGGAAATTTTACGACACTTCATTAAAAAAAATCATCTTCTAAATAAATAGTGACTCCAATCTCCATAATTAAATCATTCCTTAGAAGTATTTCTATTTTTAAAACAGTCCCAGCATCACGAGGCCATATTTTAACGCTCCACAGCGTTTAAAAAAAAGGCGTTTGAAAGTGCTCTTAAGTTCATCAATAGAAATAAAAAGTGGTAGCAAAATGCGACTTCGCTAATGCAGTTAAGTGATTTAGTATATTAATCTCTATAAATAAAGGTAGAATTTATGCCGTGTTCTTCTAAAATGAATAAAAAGTTCGTAAAAGGTTCTCTAGAAAAGAATTTGTTTTTATTTTATTAATGCCATGTTGGGTTTTTTTCCGGAAGTGAAACTAATTTGAGTTTAAAAGCCGAAAAACAGATATTCATTATACCTGAATGGAACTTTTTGTGCTTCTTTAAATGGCGTAGAATTTATGCCATTATTTTTTTAATCTATATTAGCAGTTTTGTTTTTTTAGATAAGACTCTGAAAATGGTTGTTTGCAATAACTTTTTCAGACGGTAAGAATATTCTAAAAAATACACAAAGTAATTGTAATAAAATTATGAAAGAACAAATTTTTTAAAAAGTATTGATAGTGAAACTTAAATATTCCAGATGTAAGTTTTATTTTTATAAATATCAAGAAAATATAAAATATATATTGCAAAGGAATTAAGAATTTTTAAAATGTATAATCGTTACATGCATGTGTGACTGTCCATGTCTTTAATGAAATCTATCTGCGTCTTAGCTACAAAAGTTAAAGATATGCGAGAGGTGGTAAAAAACGCAAAAGGAAACGGGAAAGATATTCCTCTATTTTAAAAGTTTTATATTTCGATTTCTAAAACGATATTGTAGACTTATTTTGGTTGGTTGGTTGCTTGGTAGACATATATTGTCAGGCTTGTGTGCTTGGTCAGAGACTCGCTTCCGTCTTCCAGACCAGAGACCGACGTACTCCGCATATACTTGACAAACACAAACATCCATGCCTTATCGGGATTCAAATCCGAACCCAGAGGCTCCGAAGCTCCCTAACCATTGCGCCACATGTTCGGCCCTTAATTTCGAAAACGTTGCATTTGTTTCCCGTAGAACTCCAATATTTTTGTGTTAGATAAAAAAAATAATGTACAATGCTGGTCAATTGCGAAAAAATAAATTTAAATCAACTATAAGCAAGCAGTTAATTTGGGGAAAATATAGTTTTAATGATATTGTTTGATTTTTACACATTTATTTAAAATATTATTTTGCCTTCCAATGCTTGAACAGATTTACTCAAGTATATTTTAATTTAATGTTAGCCTATGAATTCATGTTGTAGATAATTGAGAAATATTTTCTACAATGTCCCATAATAGGAAAGGAAATTTTTAATTGAAATTCAGAAAATTTTTCCATAAAATCCCCAAAAATGATATACAAAAATAAATTGGACTTTTTTGCATTTCCTTAAATATTAATTTTCAATTGCACTACTTAAGAGCAGTTTTAAAACTAGATTTATTATAGGCGTCGGAAAAGTTGGATTTCACGCTTCATATATTTTTACAACAATAAATGCATATCTCTACTTAAAAGTCTGAAACATTTTATCCTTAAAAAATTCCATAAAACATTAAAATGCATTGCTATATCTAGATTTTATTTTGCAACTTATTCGTTTTAAGAATTTATCTTTTTTACATACCTTATAAATAATTGTTTTCTAAATTATTCAACAGGGGAAATTAAATGGACGTAATTGAATTTAATAATACGAGTTCACATAAAAATAAGAGCAATTTATTTCTCCTCATTTATAATAAATGAATTTAAAATTATGTATTCGTGGATTGAAGAAAATAATGTAATAACTTATCTTTAGCAGCTATAAAATATTCATACACACTGATTTTCATGAGATTTTGTTTGAATTATAATGGACTATAATTGGAATATAAAATATTCAGTCCATAATTATACACAATATAATTATCTAGGATTAATGTAAATGCAGGTCTTTGTTTAATTACAATGAAATATCATGACCCCTTAAACATTAGCTATGTGTATCCTAACTGTAAAAGTATTTTTACTCGTTGAAGTATAAATCAAAATTGTAAAATAATAACCCTCTTTGTTTAACGTTTTGGGCAAGAAGCGCAGAATTTTCCTTGATGATAATTTTAAATTATAATATGACATTTCTATTCAAATTATGAATTTGTCAAAACTTTTACAAGTAAAATTAAAGAAATTAATATTTGTAAGAAACTTATAATTGTGTATTTTTTATTGTTTCTATATCTAATGTGTTTGTTTTTTTATTTCAGGTAAGAAGTGTTATTATTTCAAATTGCTTATCTATTCCTTTTACACGTAAGTAACTTTTTTTAAAAACCTAAAGGGAATACATGATCGAACTAAGATAAAGAAATGAACAATATATTGTTTACCATTTGTATGTGTTTTTTTTATATAAATAAGTAACAGCCCGTGTGTAAAAGTACCATTTTTAAATACTTGTCTTGCCTACCACGACCTACTCTACTACTAAAGCCAAAGAAGCTCTCCCAAACACGCTCGGGGACGGAAAGTTTGACGTCATAGTTCTTAGTGACGTTGTTCTGAATATGAAGACAACCTGTCCCGAAACCTGTTCGGAACCACTCATTCAGGGATGACCACATTTTTATGGGTTCCGAATGCTTCCGAACTAGTTTCTCGATCTTCGGCACTGGGAACAGTGATGTTAAAATTTCCGTCTACTCTCATGTTTGGGAGAGCTTCTCTATCCTTGTTATTGAAGTTGGCCGTGGGCCTACACTTGTTTTAACCATATGAAAATTGCGGATTCTTATATAGCAAGTAAAATAGAATATTTAGTATATATTAGTCACTGCAATAGTTGCTAATTTTCTTTGATATCATTATCTTGAATATTTGTATCAATAAATTTGACTTTTGATATCATAGAGCATTCCGTCTGTCTGTGTGCCATCCCAGTTCGGTTCCATGTGTTCTATTTTTTAAAAAAATGTCTGAAGTTTTGACACTTTTTTATACCTTGTTAACATCTACAAATCATAAGTATGTCGATTGTCAATCCGTGCTAATTGAATTTTTGTGAATTTAACTTTAGTAGGAATGTGGGCTATTCTTTCACAACTCCTTTTAAAGTTGTTATCTGTTATAAAATTCTTTCTTAAATAGTTATCTATAACGGAATTGAAACGATTAATTCCGAGAAACTTTAAAGAATATTAAGTCAAAACCTAATATTTGGCGCTATTTGGTATTTTCCATGCAAAAATCAAAATGGTATTCAAATGTTTCTACTTTTTATATACGAAAAACAGGCATCCGAATTAAAGTATTATAATTGCATCAAAAAATGGAGAGAGTCTTATGTTTATAGGTTTTTCCCATAAAAATGAAGCCTTCCGATTATGGGATAAAGAAATCCAAATAAAATAAAAATCAAATGTCAATAAATTATTTTATTGACATTTGATTTTTATTTTGTGTTAAATGTCTTTATCCCATAATTTTTTTTATAAAAAACTCCATATAGCACAAAACTAACTTCTTTACTCTAATTTAATCAATATTTTATAAAGATAGCATAAAAATTAAATTCCAGCATCGAACAAACAGCGGCCGCTCTTATCTTTACAGCCGGAACCGCTTCTGCAATAAAGCTGGGCATTGTACACCGTAATAAAACAAGATGCCAGGTTGAATGGCCCATTAAAAGTGGCGCTGTTTAGAAATGGGCATCCCTGTTTGGGTTTGATTCTAGTTTGTGACTTCGCTGTAGCGATTCGTTAAAGCTGTAACAGATAATTTTGGTTAAAACATGGTTTTACAATATTTTATAATAAGGAATAGTTTTTTGAATTATGTCAATGGTAATTTTGTTTTGGTAAAGTTCACAGTACCACACTTGTAGTAATGTTGGTTAATTTAGCAAAGGTTTCAAATAAGGATCTAGTAGCAAAACTAACATATTCCAAAGTAAAACTAAGATTATTCAGTTAACGTTTTCGTCTAATTGAATTTATGATTGTCGAAAGTAGCCAATGATCTCGGTGATACTTTGGATGATGTGAGTTTTGCAAGTAGAATCTTCAGATAGAAGATACGGACAATTGAATAAAGGAACAATCATATAGTAGCTAAAAATATCACGAATAAATCGCTCTTCGTGAGAACTCCTGTCAAATTCCCCATTATAACCAGTGATTGTCCAGTAATAAAAAGTAATTAACCAGTCATTTCATAAATAGTGTTTGTGGGAAAAATATATTAATATCCCAATGAAGAAAGGATCTTGTCCGATAGAAAGATATGACCTATATGAGTTATTTTTCACTTGTTTCACAATTTTATCATCATCAAGTCTTCATTCCAGAGCACCATTGATTGGTCACATACAATCGCATAGCTCCATGAGTGTCTCTGTGACATTCCACTTTGTAACCAGTAATTGATTTATTATCCCAAAAAAAAATCATTGCTCCATGATTTCTCTTAAAGAATTTTACTTTCTAACCTGAAGCCTTCTCATTACAGCCATCATTAAAAATGCTTCATCATACCAATTGCGTTTCTCACTACATTTTTATAATGATGATTTGACTAAAAAACACTTGATAAGTATCCGGAGAAAGTTTTGAAGGTGATAAAAAAATATCTCCATATGAATTATCCTGTTTATAAATACGGCACTATGCGTTTAAATGGATTTTATTTCTACGGTATACAGGAAAAATCTTCACTTTTCGCTACATTGCAATATATTTGACTGATGTCGCGTACTTTTTACCTGATCTGGATACATACATATGTGTACTCGTGTAAGACGTACCTTTATGCTAGTTATACAAGACACACAATAGAATACATTTTATCGATACACAATGACTTTAGACGAGGGGAAAATTGTTCGTTTTTCTATCTTTTTTATCAAACGTAGGATATATTTAAAGAAGGATTTTTGAAAAAATCCTTCTATTTTTCCTAGAAATACATTCATTCCTTTGTACGTGGATAGAATCACATAGTTGATATGCGGAAGTCTTAACCATCATCCAGGCTTGGCAGCTAGTGAATACATTTTATCAAAATCAGTAGAATACTAGCTACAATTATGTCAAAACTACAACGTCATTTGTTTAGACATCCTTTATGGTTTCACTTATAGAGATATCGTTTAATGAAGATACGTTATTTTAGAGTCAAAAGGGGACCATTTGACGTCGGACTGAGTTTTAAAGTTACAGATTGTCTTTATTGATAAGTTTTTTTGCAGGTTTGTGATGGTAATAAAATGTTTTTATATGGATGTTTAAGTATGACATCGTTCGGGGTTTTCTTTGTTTTATGAAGGTTGATATTGAATTAATGAACTATGAATCATAAATTGAGATATCTTAATTTTCATTTGATACTAACACAAATATAAGGCTAAATGTTTTATGGGAATCAAAACAAAATGTTAATTAAAGGCTCCTCTTAAACAGTTATATAAAATTTATTTTCATAAAATTCATTCAAATACAACTTTAGAGTTTTTAAGCAACAAAAATAGAAGATTTTGTGTCATCCCAACTCTTGTATATTTATTGATCAGAAATTTTCTTCAACAAAAAAGTTTAAAGCGCCTAAAAAACTTTAGTTATCCCAAACAAAAAGGAATAAAGTATTTTTATCGACCATATTTTTTTTTCGACGGGGCCGTTACAGAGTAAGATTTCCGAACGTGCTCGCTTTTCACGAACTGTACGTGCTGAGATGTAAATAGGGTTCTCAGAAAGAAATATCAATTGTTTATCTGACACAAGTGTAACTGCAACTTTAATTATTTAAATACATTCGTTCATAAATTTAACAGCAACTCAATGAGGTGTAGCTACCTAATGCAACCATGTAGCTACATGGTACGTTAACAGCGATACATTTATCCAACGAAGTCGGCAAAAGATTTTTTTTTATTGTTAATGAAATGTATGACTTTTGTCACAACATGTAACCACAGAAACTCTAGTGATGATGCAAAAATATAATGCAAACTTGTAGCGAGACCGTACGTGAGCAGTGGGATCTTATTCCAATATAGTCGACAAAAGCTCGAATTTTTAGAGTCACTAATAATATGTAACTTTTGTCGTAACTTTTAACTACATTAACCCTGGTAATTCAATAACTAAAGTAACTCAAGGGACGATACAGCTACGTAATTGCAACCTAATAGCGAAATCGTACGCGCTCAGCTGGGTCTTTTACTTAGTCATAACGTTTGGTAATGGGTAATGTAATCGATTCTGGCTGCCTATTTCTAGCCTCCTTTAGGAGCTTTAACACGGCCAATAACGCTTAGTAATTTAGAACCCTGGTCAAGTGACGAAGTCTACACCTGAGAACCCAACGGAACTTCGAGCGACATCGTACGCTAACGTCGGCGTCGTCGGGACTTTCGCTTCCACAGATTTAACGAGCAAGTATATCGCAGTGTACTTGGGCACCCCGGTGAATTTTAGAGGATTTTTTCCACTAGCACGAATACGTTTATAGTATGGCTAGGACAAGGACAGAACCAAGAACCTTCTCGGTGTGAGGATCGTCGCTTAAAACTCTCGGCCACAGAGGGGTCATAAAGTTTGATAAAAGTGGTATCAACTAATCGAAACTTAAGCCACAGGGCAACCATCCTTCCTAAGTCATAAATGGATACAAAATATCCTACTTCCTTTGGATAGTTACTTTTATTTTTGGTTGATAAAGTTCATCCTTAAAAAAATATCAGATGCAATATTGTCAATTCAAGCTAGTAAATCCCGATCGAAGTGTGTAAAATTGTAAAAAGTATGAAAGCAAGTTGCCAAGCGTGGTTTCTTCCGCATTTTTTTACTCTAAAAAAATGAGATTCATGTTCTTCGACTTTGGATCAACTTTCAGTAGCTCAAGAGGTATTTGCTGGTAAGGATTTTTTGAAATACGGGACTTTTTTTATATCAAAAACTTATATCTTTTGCAGAAGAAAAATAGACTTTTCTTTTAGGCAATTTTCATTGGCGATCTTTGCATAAGATTTCCATGACTTGGGAAAAGCCGAACTGTAGTTAGAAATTTTGTGGGTGTAAAATAGTTGTAATCTAAAGCAAAGAAATATTTTTAAAGTAATAAATTATTTTGAGATGTGTTTAATTTTAATTGCTGTATTTCTTACATTCTTAGTTTTCAATAGTAAGCCATACATCGCCACTCACGCAGTGACTCAAAATTAAGATAATTTGTTTCAGAGCTTTATCCTGTTGATGCTGCGTTATGTTTGTCAGTAAGTCCGAGGCAGTGTCATTTTATACTATATTATATGGCTAAGTATCTGATGAAAAACTACACATTGCCTACCAATTCTAAACTAAACCAATTTATCTACTAATTAAAATATTGAAGGCTTTCAACACTGTCAGGCAACCTTTACAAAATATACGAAAGTGAAAGTCCGGAAGACCTATAGGCAAAAGGACTTTTGACTATTGGATCCTAATTATATCTTGTAAGCAAAATGATTGTATCACGCTAAACTTTCCACTGTTATGTTCTCATACCTTAATATTCCTGTGAGGTGTCACACCAATAAACGGTGTTGTGCTAAGGGGCTGCGAGAAATAAAATAGTTTTAAATATTGTTAGAAAAAATATTTTAAACCTTTACCGTTGAGTAATTAAGGTACGCACTTCTTGTCGAGAAGTCGGGTCGTTTGCAATTAATTATTCCTGAGCGTGTATTTCTTGAAAATTTGCCTAACTTCAATAAAGCTCTGGAGATGTAATTGCTCATAGCTTTAATGTTTGTCGACATGGATGGTTTGAACCGCGAATATTTTCAGGTGGAAATTTAACTCTTTTGGAAGCAAAGTTTGTTTTCCATCTTTTTCTTTTTATACGTTTTCCCCGAAGCATTTTCTTCTCTGAAAATCTTCGTTTCCGTATGCGATTTCCGGAATGCAAATTTCAACCACGGAATTTTTATCAAATATTCTGATTTTTTGTAAAAGAGAATATATTGTTTTGAACTAGGCATACTGTTTTTGATGTGGTATAATAATTCTACATAACCTTTTGTTACCTTTTATAAGAATAAACTGGTGCGGTTTTCAAAAACTAACTGAAAATTTACTAATAGTGTTCGTGCATTTGCTTACAGTTTTTGAACTCAGTTCCCTAGAGAAATCTGTTCTAATATACATTAATTTTTCCCCTGTAACAAAAAAAAACTTTTTTCTGAAAATGACAATCAATAAACATACAAAAAACACAACAAAAATGCTATTAATTTTACTTAATAATAGACTAGAAACAACCTGTATACCAAACTGCCTTTCCTTTCCCCGCAGTAGCCATTTGCATTTATTTCTTTTGCAAACGAATCACAAAATGTAAAATGGAATCAAGTCCATTAAAAGAATTTCCCCTTACGCTACTTCTTATCAATATTTAGTAAAACAAAAAGCTTGAACAGAAACCTTCCTAGAAACTTGGACCAATTTTTACATTTTCCTTGCTAATGGCGATCACGCGAACCGGTGCTTAGAAGAAGAAAATGAAAATGGCGCCGTTTAACATCGCATTTATTTAAATTGGGTACAGTAGTTTGGTGGTCGCATGCTGAGAAACAATTCGGCATCTTTGGGCTTTCCACACCGTAACGTTCCTGAAGAAGTGTTGGACCATAAGTGTAATTGAAATGGTACAAAAGCGCATAGAGGTGTTGATTCTTTCTAAAAGACAGTTGTTCGTATCCGTACTGAGAAATGTTTTTTATATAAAAATATAATTTTTTCCGCAGCGCTAAGCAGTAAGCGTTAGAGTGTATAATTAGTCTTATCTTGGGGCTGTGGGAAGCCTAGTGATTAAGATTTTGGTCTCGGGATCGGAAGGTCCCGCAATCGAGTCCCGGTACCACTGAAGACCCACCGAATATATGCGGAGAACGTGTTCGTTAAATCTGTGGGTCGGAAATTCCAGTGGGCGATCATTGTGCAGTTTCGTACTGATCCCTGTGGGAACAGGTCAATGAAGACTATTATATTTCCCTCTCCTTCAGGGACATGTCTAAATTGCGGAGGGGTCGATAGATGGCAGCATCTGTCACGTATGTGTGTATTGTGTCTGTCTTACTTGACGAAGGTTTATAAGCGGGTTTGAACACAAGCACACTGCTGTTAAGCACACAAGCCTGAAAAGATATGTCTACCAACCTACCTTAGTATTGTCTTGACCAAGTACGGATGAGGTTCTATGTGTTGCCCATTGCATAAACTGATCATGTACATAGTGATACAATAGTTAACATAAACACTTTAATGTAAGGGTGGGATGTGTGTTGAATATATATATTCGTGTGGTTGAATGTCAAGAGCTGAGATTTTTTGAGTTTAGTTTGTTGCCAGCTTGGACTTTGTCCTCATCATCTATAACCATGCTCAAAATTACGCCAAGGATAGGTTGGGAGAAGAGGCGTTTACTCAAGCTTTACCCAGGGGTTTGGGGATTGCCTGGTGGGTTTGATCGCTACCCATTACGCTAACAGTCTGCGCATGTACCGGGTGCTAGTTCGATTCCTGCCTTCGCCCTGGGTGTTCTTTCTCTCTATGTGCCAGGAAGAAATTTACGCCTGCCTTGCCTTACAAAGGTTTATAAGTGGATCCCTGATCAAGTACACAGACCGAAAAGTATATGTACCAACCTACCTACCTCCTTACATTAGACAATCGTAAAAAAAATATTACCACTATGTACAACTTTCTGTCCTAAAAGTATTAACTATGTTTAAGACAGTTAAAAACACGCTTTTAAGATAGAAATTCCGTCCTTTTGACAAGAGCATCCGACCAATTCCTTTTTGTTTCATTAGCTTCTCACAGTTATTCATTGATTTGAGTCTGCATAGTTCAGTTTGAAAATCGTCGCACTAGAGCTACACGAAGGCTGATTATTTTAGAACCACAGTAAAGTGACGAGCCGACACCTGAATAGACACCCAACGCAACCATAAATGGTGACATAATGCACAGGGTTAGGACTTTGAAAGATATTTAACGTGCACTCGCACCTCGTATTATTTGTCGGACATTTTTGGCTTCACGGGCCATTTATAGATTGTCAGTTATTTTGGTGTTGTCCGGACCCGAACCTAGGACATTCCGCATGCTAGACGGATGCCTAACCGACTGGGCGATTGTATGATGAAGCACGTTCCTTTTTATGTTATTGCTCCATTGTTTCTTGAAAAAACAAAATTCCATTGATTTACATTGTTAGTCTGTAAGTAACAGGTTAAATTAAACTTGCTCTCTTATATTTAGTATCCTTGCTCTAGCTCGATGGTGGGTTAATTTGTAAATGTGAAGCATGCCCATTATTCCGAATGGCGAAAGATAAAAATGGAGGAATAATGGACATTATGTGCAATGAAATAAAGAAATGAAAAGGTATGGGAATAAGTAATAAAAATTGCTGAATGAATTTTACTTTAAAGAAAAGGGCAAACGTTTTGTCCCAGCATCAGGTGATAGTAATTATGGGTTACTTCTAATTTAAACATTAAAGTTACTTTGGGAGAAAACAAATATTTAGAAATCCTGTAAATAAATTGCACACATCAGTTAAACTGAAGATTTCCAGAAGTCTTATTGAGCGATTATAGCGCTTCAAAGTACTGCATGAATAATCGCTGATATATAAATAATTATCTTAACTTTTAACTTGATGTTATAAAATAAAAAGTGCACGGCAAACCACTGGGAATGTTTTGTCAAGGATTTGTTATCTGAAAAAGTTTCTGGATTGTTCAGGAATTGTTGCCGAAAGGTTCAAATACGTAAAGTTATCGGTCAATAATTTTTCTTGTTGACATTCTCTCTCAAAAGGACCCTTTGGGGGATTTGATAATCGATATTCAATAAACATTTCTGAAACAAGTTTTTCGTGTTCTGTTATTTTCCTATGATAAAAAGTTAAAATAGCAAAACAATTTCAAAATATTGATCATACTAAGGGTAGCAGAATATGTGGAGCACAGTACACTATAAAAATTCTGTAAACATCACATTAGCCTCATAAGCTACTGTGCTTTCTACTCTGTTTTTGATTGCAGCCTTTCTCTGCAAACACATTTTTTAAGCACTCTCCTGTAGTTTCTCAGCTTGCGCGTGCGTACACGACGTGGTTTGTCGTGACGTTGGTCAGTGTTCTTTTTTTCAATCGGGAATTCAAACGGAATTATGGTTGAGAGACATGTGCTAGAAAATTACAGCAAATTTGGTAGGCATTAAAATACAGCACCCATACTCAGACGTGACGGATTTTTTTTAATGCAATATAGAGATTTCTGTGTTTCTAAATGTCTGACTTTAACTGTAATATTACAAGTGTGTATGGGAAACCTTTTTAAGCTTAACTTAGTGGCACTCCCACTAGATTAATTCTCGATATTAGATCGATATAGCAATGTCATATTCAGTAAAAAACCATATCACACGATATCTCGCTCTACTAGAGTAGTTTATAAGTATATTAATAAACATATAACTTAGAGTTTCTACAAATAGAGTTGCGTAAATTTTTTTAAAAAAATATTATCATAAAGGCTGGAAAAAAATATTTTATTTAAACTTATAATGCTTTGCTATTAGTACTGTTTAATGATTTATGAGCTTATTTACAATAAAACTTTTCCTTTTATATATTTTTCCACTTCTACAGTAAAAATGTCATAAAAAAGAATGGAAACAACTTTGCTAATTATTATGATTAATATTCCAATTTGCAGTTAATAAATCACAAACTCAATCTATAAATTGGCGATTCGAAAAATTCAATGCGTTTTTGCAATCACAAAAACAACGTACAATATTAAATGGCCAACTTGAAAAGCATACTAACATAAACATATTTAACTCAATATAGATTGTTATTGATCTTTATATTACATTTTTCATTATCTTTCTTCATATTACATTCGTCATTATTGATCTCAATATAGATTGATATTATTCAGTAATTCCCCACACAATAAAATTAAATTATGAAAACTACCATTTTATGTTGGCTTGTGTTTATATAATGTTTGTAAATTATTTACCCCTTGTATAATCAACTAAAACACGACAGCACAACGGTGATAAAGGACGGCAATATGGATAACTACTCACAAGCTTTCGATAGTTGCAAGTCCATTAAACTTTAACCTGTGATAATTTACGAAACTGGGAAATTCGTAATGCTTTCGAAATACATCCATATGAATATTAAATTATTTAGCAAACATATAACTGAAATTCGAATATGCAGCTTCAATATAACGATAATATACAGGGTGAAGCAAATAAAAGCGGCCCCGACGTGGAGATAAGAATACGAAAGAAATGTTGCCAAGTCAAAAACCAATACAAAAACAGGTTTGCTAACTAAGCTATGATCGCTTCAATATTAAGCCCAAACAAATGCTTCGTGACTTATTTGCCGACAACCATGCTATGGTTTGAGAAGCTAGTTGGAATGAAATATAAACAATGTTTGTAGAGCTGATCAAGAAAAGTTCCACTAGAGTGATTATTTCGATCGTTGCTTATCCTACAGAATAGGACCTTTTTGTTTTTGCTAATACAAAACATTCTTAAATTGATTGCAAGACACAAAATTTGCATTATGAGACTTCTTCATACAATACGAACTAAGATCTGAACTCGCCACTAGTCTATGAGTAGCTCTAATGTGAAGCTAATCCGATCCAACCAATGCAAAAACGGTTTTCAGGCGGCTTCAAGAATTTTTATCGCCAAGCATTTCAATGTATTCCTATGTCTAGACTGGGGCCACTTTTATTTGCCTCACCCTGTATAAGGGTATCAAACTAATTGTAATATTTAAGTGAGAGAGACTTTAATTTAAATTATGTTTAGTAAATGTTAAACATTATTTCTCTAGCTATTGGTTTAAAGTCTATAAATAGGATTTTGTTTTCGAATTATGTATCTCGTAATATAAAATACATCCAGACCAGAATGTGTAAATTTATATTTATAGATGTATGTAGCAACTCCAAACATATTTCATAACGCAAATAATGTTGACAAGATGTTTTATTCATAAAACTAGTGTGGTAATGCTATGTAAATTTATTTCACTCCATAAAATGCATCCGGTCATATTATATATTTACTTTCGGATTCTAAATAAATAAAAAAAATTCTATCTGGTTTTGGTGGTAACTTTCTATTTGCGTATCACATAAGTAGTTGAGTGATGCAATTTGTTAAATTGGCAAGATATATGAAAGCAAAATTCAAAAGTGGAATTCCAAACCACGAAATATAGTATTACTAATATTTTGATACGATATTTTAGAACATTTTTTTATAATTTTTTTCGCAAAACTGTTGAATAGTTCTATGTTAAATTTTTCATAAAGGTTTCATAATATGGTTTCATAAAATAGGGGGTGGTTGGAGAAAGAATGGAACACTCTTAAACTTTGAACGTTAAAAAAAAGAAATAAATATATATATTTTGTTTTGTTTTTAGCTTGAAACATCGGTATTGCTTAGTTATTTCATCTTTTTCCAAAAACGTAACCTTTTAAATAGATTTCGTGTATTTTATTATGTTTTTTTTTATGTTCTGAGTCACCCCTGTCAGTGGGGTGAATCGGAACACGCATAATGGTAATCTTATAGCAGATAAAAAAAAGTTCTGCCGATGATACGGAATAATTTAATACCAGGATATATAAAATCCAACACATACTTTCCTCCATTTGTTAATGTCTGTTGCATATTAAATAATTTTTGTGTGATATTTGTCTTGCCTTTTTCGGCAGACCGAGTTGAGAACTAAGTGCTGTCAAGCCGAAAACGTGATATCGTTCTGTCTTTCAATAGAAATTCAAAAGAATTTTTTTAAAATATTTAAATCAAGTTAAGCGTATCTTTTATATTTGAAAATAATTTAAATACGCCAAATGCAACCTTCTTTGCAATGCCAGTTTCCAAACAACAATATCGTTCTATCTTTCATTTAATTAGACATATATTTTAAACCACCCTAGCTAATCGAAGCGAAGAAATGATCAAGTGACGTAACCAACGACCGGAAGTGACATCAAACAAATGAGGGGTTATCCTCTCTCTAAAGACCCGCTACTTTCATCTCCTCCCCTCTGTCTGAAACAGGCAGCTTAGAAGTATGGGTATTAGTTTAGTTCAATTATGAATTCCACTATGCGCAGTTCCACTATCCCCGAATTAAGCAATTTAAACTCTATAAAAAAAGAGATTTCGGAATTGGTAAGAAAGATTATCGGACATGGGTAACAAAAATACCATGCAACATTTAAAACAAAAACGAATTAAAACAAATTCAAAGAAATTTACAAAACTTTTTAATGGTCTAGTCTAGTGGACTCTGTAACTTACGACAGTGGCCCCTAAGGCTAGACATACTTCAAGGACAGGACAAGTGAACCTTCGCCAAACGTCGTCATTCTTCCTTCATACGTTGCCAAGAGAATCTTGACTTGTCAGTGATCGTCGACATGTCTCGTGCGCCAAATCAAACCTTGGCGAGTGAAAATGATTTCGGTAACTACTACTTGGAGAAAAAGTGGCAATATTTGGCCAGGATTCACATGTCCCATTCCTAATCCTGTCCCTCCGTATTTGCCTTGTTTAATAGATAAGTCTACAGTAACCTGTGAATAGCACTCATCAATGAGTGTACTGAATAACCTGGTACATCGTATGGAGCGTGGGAAGTTTAAAGCATATTTAAACTTCACTCCCTCTACATAGGGTATTATTTGTCGGCTTTGGCTGAACAGACCGTTTATAGGTCGGAAGTTATTTTGACATTGCTCGGACCCAAACCTGTGACCTTTCGTATGCAAAGAAAGCGCATTTCTGAGTAGGCTCTCCAGCTCTAAAATTGTTCTGCATACAATTCAATGGTCGGAAAATCGGTAACATAACCCCCATATAACTGAGCGCTATATCAAGTAATTCCAAACAAATCAGAAAAAGAGTTCAGGATCCCTATCACAGTAAGATTGAAACTTAAGCTCGCCTTCTTTAGAATGGATGGAAGCAGTAATGCCAGTTGTCACCTCCGCACTCTGAAAATGTCGCCAAGGTGCTAAAAGAAGAGGGGAGTGCCAAAATATATTTTTTCCGGATTTGAAATGCATCATTGGATTCGTTGGGTTTTTGGGAGTACCGTAAAATGATCAAGCGTAAAGTTCTGTGAATGTCGATCTTGGTATCGTTTGGCTTGAGTTTATGATCATAGTTGAGATTTGAACGGCACCAGATGCAATATTGTGAGAAAAACACGCACAACTTCAGGACTTTTAATAGCCAATTGTTCATTTCCTTCAGCCCTAATTCCCTCGTATTAGTAGGGCAAATCTCAACATGACTAATTTATCGAATTTTAATTTAAAAATAAAATTTTCTTATAAAACATTGAGGGAAAATGCTATGCACTGTAAAAAAAACCCTTTACTTTATCCTCAAAGTGTTAAGGTAAAAGTGCTACCATCACTTGTTGCTTTGAATTTACATGTGCAAGAAAATTTGTTTCGTGGCGTCGGGGAAAACGTTTCCCTCACTAAGAGTAATTGGATGTAACCATCTTCCCTGTTTAAAACACTACGCTATTAAAGCACACGTTGCACGTATATCTTACTCTGTAAGTCTTCAATTCAACAAATTGCTGTAAAACAAACATTTCAACACTGTGATGTAAAAAAAATACCTCCAAATGTGCTGTAATTTTACAAAAAAAAAACAGTGACTTTAAATTTTGTTAGTATACTTGCATCTTTTTGAAACTGGATATTTTATGGAACACCAGGATTTTAAAAACCTGATACTGAACTCTTGTCCCTTGGTGACAAAAAAAAAAATTTTATACAAAATAACTATTTAAACATATGTTCTACTTCTTCATCGTTGTTTCATGTCCTCCTCTTTATATGCGTTTCCTTGATTATTTCAAATTATCAAGGAAACAAAAAAATTCTACTCGAGCATGTAGATAGCATCAGTTTCCAGTTTCCATGTACTGCTTAAAAAGCACTATTTACTTTTTCTGATTGTTGTGTTCTGTTTTCTGCTTGATTCCATGGTACATGTCGGTGCAATCACAGATAGTTTGAAAGATGTCTGATTAGTGATATAATTTCCAAAACTGACCAAACAAACAAGCAACTTTCTCAAATTTGCTATTTCCCGCGTAGATAGGTAAAAAAAATACAGTTACCAAATTGCAATTTTATTTTTTAAAAGATACATTTCAAACGGTAAATTAATTTCTTTAAAGCTTTTTGTGTTGAAAGTTGCTACATTTATATCAGTAATTTTTTGAGAAATTACTTTTTACATCTATAAAAAAAGCATAATTTTATTCCATTTCATATTTTTTACTGTAAATTATATAACTAAATATTAAGTTTTCAAAAAGCGTTCTTCTAGGTTTTACAAACAGATTTAAAACAGGTTTGCTTGAAGGAAATTTAGGTTTCGTAAGAGAATATTATCCCCCCAAAAAACTTCGTAAAAGTAAACAAACGCCAATCTAAAAGAAACTATTTTATCAAAAAGCAAGTTCATTATGAAAGTTGTGGCTAAAAAAGCCGTGATATAAAATGAATGCCAATCTCTTGTGTAAAACTTCCTGGTCATAATAAGTAGTATAATATAAGTTTTGCTGCCATAAAAATATTGCACTGTTTGAGGTTGGTGCCCCCCATCTTAACCACCCTCTATACCTTTATATAAATGTATTGAGATCATACATTTGTTAAAGTTTTTTTTTTTTAAGTATCCTTCGTTATTATGATTTAGTAATTCAAGTTCATTTGCGTAATTTAAATTTTTAGGGGGATTAAGTTGTGCACCAACCTCAAACAGTGCAATATTTTTATGGCAGCAAAACTTAAATTATACTACTTATTATGACCAGGAAGTTTTACACAAGAGATTGGCATTCATTTTATATCACGGCTTTTTTAGCCACAACTTTCATAATGAACTTGCTTTTTGATAAAATAGTTTCTTTTAGATTGGCGTTTGTTTACTTTTACGAAGTTTTTTGGGGGGATATCAGTAGTTTTTTTAAAATAACAAAAGATACAGACACAATACGACTACACTCTAAAAAAAAATCTGTAAGGTTACTAAGAATTCTCTAGGAAACTCAGCTTCCATAAGTTTTTTTAGTAATATTACATAAGAAATATGTGTATATATTACTAATTAAAGCTTAGTATCCAATACAATCATTTAAATTGCAAGCATACTATAAAAACTTCAGTAAACGTTACAAGATATATTCTAGTAATCAATACATCCACTTATGTAGTATCTTTACTAGGAAAAAGTTAGTAACTAGCAGTTTCAAAAATGTTAAACAAGAGGGCGCCACTAATTTTCTTTTAGTCAAGAATTATTTCGACTTTTCCGGAGCATGTCGCAGGATTCGAACTCACAACCTCAAGATTAGCTCGTCTTTCAACGAGAAGTAGCGCGCTTGTCCACGCGGTCATCGGGACATGCAGATCCTTTGCGTGTAAATAATGAGGTTAAAATCTTGATCGATATAAAGCTTTCGGATATGAAGTTTTAGAAATAATTTAACGCAATTTGTATGTATGTACTAAAATAAAAAAAAACACGTTTTTCGGTTTCTCATCGTTGCGATATTGATTCGTTATAATTTTTCGATGAAAAACACATTGATTGAATTTTCACCTTTGACCGATATCGAATCAGACTTTTATCTCTTAGTCTCGTACACTTTCAATTTACGGACGCGATCACCGGTTAGTTTTTGCTAAATCCGATTGCCGATCGAACAAATTTCGAGAAACAAAACAATGCAATAAGGGAAACTACGCATCTCTCAAAAAGATAGCCAGGTGGCGCTGTAAGCGTTACAACAATTTACTTAGTATTGCTTAGTATTTCTACAGTAGTTTCTTTAGGTTACAGATGATTTTCTAGTAAATGGTGAAAACCTGTTAAGTTACTAAGTAATCGTTAGTAAATTCAAGCCAAATTTTTTACAGTGTACAAAATTGATGACATGATTTCAATGTTTATAGAGAGTTATATGACTTCTGAGAACCAAACATTTAGTAACAGCTCATGTTAAAAAATGTAACTTTAATAATTAAATATTACTTTGGCAATAAAATATTCCTCAATAAATTTTAGAAACGAATATCATTTCTTTTCATAAAAAAATAAGCAAAGATTACTTTGACATAATTAATTATTCCTCAAGAAATATATTTTATCCCTAAAAATTATTAATTTTTATGAAGAAAAAACCAACAAAACTATTTTTTAATGGTATTGGTAACTGAATATGGCAACCAAATTGGCAAATATGACTGTTTGTTTACATTTCTGGATTGATTCATCTACTCGAGTTATTCATTAGTTTTTTTTAAATAAAAACGCCAAAAAGTTGAAATGAAGAGTTTCCGTTTATTAATTAGATTTTTTTGAATCTGTTGATTCAGATATTAGATTAATCAATTATTTTAGAAGCTGTAATAATAACTTAATAGTTAACAGCGCTGCTATGCGGCTCTTCGATGAAAATACAGTAAACCTTGGCTCGTTTTCGGAGGTACCTGGCCGCTAGGATGGCTTGTTTATCGCACGTTCATACCGCCAAAGGTAATATAGATTTTAATTAATTAAAAATAGGACGAGTTCTTTTTGAAACTTCAAACCTATGAAAGGGGCTTAATTGGAGCATTCGGAATCTTTTAGTAAAAACCGGTTCCAGATTAATGGTCTAGTAATGGCTGTAGGTCACTTCAAAAATTAGGTCAAAATTTGACTAAAACTGCTCGAAAGATTTCATTTTCGAAAATTTCCATATTTTTTTTCTCCGCTGTTTTTGACTCTAGAATTACCAAAATTTTTTTATTGAAAGTAATCTACAAAACCTCTTTACTGTATTTTTTTTATTGTTCTACGAAGTTTAGTTTGCCTGGTAGAAAATAAAATCAATTTTGCTGTTAACATAGCGAAATTTTTTCTGTATATATACATAACTGCCGTTTAGCCCTTGGCGTCATTTTGAGATTGGCGGGCGGAACGACCGTTCCGTCTGATTTCAAAGGAATGTACTTAAAATAAATAAGACTCATTGCATTCAAAGAATTTGCATAATAACGTGACTTTTCTGACATTTCCGGGATCAGTAATGAATGAAAAGTTTTTGAAGTTGTAGGATTAGTTTAAGTAAGCATGTTTCCGCCACGTAATTATAAGTTCAAATCTCAAAAAAAAGATTTTAGTTCCATTTCGAATGGTATAAACATATGCCAGCTTATATTCTGAAATAATATTCCGTTTGTTTAGTTAAGTTAGTGTTTGAATCATCGTCGCACTAGAGCAACACGAGGGTTATTGGCGACGGGCGTCGTATTTTAGAACCACAGTCAAGTGACGAGCCTATACCTGGGTGGGCACCCAACGCGACCGTTAAGGGCGACATCAATATTCCGTTTAACAAAAAAAAAATGTTGTCTAACATTATAATGAAATAGTGAAGTTTAATTTCTGAAATATTTTAAAAGACGAGACATAAAGTCATTAACTATCTTATTAAACACCAGTAAAGTTGTATATTACTGAATTAAAGAATGATATAATTAAAAAAAGAACTATCGTATAGCTTGTGAAGCTACAATGCAAACAAATTGCAACTGTGTATTTATAAGGTTATTTTTTTAACTAAGTACATTAAAAAAACTTTAAATTAACATCATATTGCGGCTACAATTTACATCTCAGTTCTGTGTTGATAGTTTTGCATCACATTTATGTTTTAAAGGCGTCCATAGTTACACAATCCTCATTCTCCAATAGCGTTTAAACTGAGAAAATGGGTGCATCATTCAAACAAAAAGAAACATTTTCGCTTTTACAGCACAAGGCTGTTTTTAGCAAATTCTTTTTTACAGTGCAACTACATACTCGAAGTGTGTTTTGCTGTAAATTAAATTAAAATATAATTGAATCAAGTCTCTCAAAGATAATTTTAGAAATACAAAAATTTATTGTTTACTGATACTTCGCAATGAAAAATTCTTCAAAAATACTTCATACTGTTTCCATACTCTTTGAGTAACAATAATTTATTAACAGAAAATATTCTTATTCTATAATTCATAAAACTCAAAACTTCGAAAGCAAATATACTTTAACGAAAACTTGCCCTTTCAAAAATATGCTCCAAGCTCCAGGTATTGGAACAAACAAAAAAAAAGCAACTCCAAAGCAAATATCCAATACCATTCCTAAAAGTTTTCATTAAACTTTTACCAGAAACCGTTTCTTCAAGTTCGTCTTTTATGTTCTGTTCTACTTGAAACCGGGTTTCCATGTGTTCGGAAACAACAGTTTATCCCTTTTAGTAGCTCACTTTGATATCTAGTCCCGTAGGGGAGAGAAGTTTTGCTGAATACGTTATTTCTACGGCGCGTTTGGCAACACTGTAAGCTTGCTTTGGAGCCTATTGATGTATGGTTTGAAAATATTGTTATTGAAAAGTTCGACGAAATATTTTTTTTTAATTTAAAGTGGTTTTTTAATAAAATGAAAGTTTAATTTAATAAAAATTTTAAAGTGGATTAAATACAAACGCAAAAACAATCGCGATCTGAAAAAAAAAATTATTGTTCTCTATAACCCCTCTCATATCATTATTTTCCATCTCATTTAGTTCCAAATGAGAAAATTAATGAAATCGATCCCTATTTTTTAAGCAGATGTTTGAATTTAAAAATATTACATTAGCAATCTAAAAAAATACCAAAACAAAATAACCCGTAGAGTTCAGTTGAGGTGAATTAACGTCACACTAAAACTACTCGAAGTCAATTTGCAGCGGGCGTCGTAATTTATAACTACAGTTAAAGACAACTAGTAGAAATCAATTATATTTTAAACGGCATCAGAAACGCTGTAATTCTAAGACGTGGTCCGCACTTTTCTGACGATTGATTGGTAGGTTGTTTGACTCCACCAATCAGTTGGTCTTGGATGTGGAATTAAGACTTAACATGTTGAATATACTGGCCATGGAATTGAGACTTCACATGTTGATAGTCGGCTACAGCTTTGTCAAACGGAACAAAGTTGCACGTGTAGACAGTAAAGAAAATTGAACTGTTTGGCAAAGTTTTTCGAAAAATCCATCCTGAATTATGTTTTCCGCTTCGGAATATCTGGTTACATCCACTTGTGTAGGGAACTTATCCCTTTTTCAAGGATGTTCCACTGAGAGGCTTAGCGGGAAAAGAAAACATTTATACAGGAAGATGGGGCGATGAATGTTCTTTCTGAATTTCGAGAATGTTTTCCATTGGATACGTGTAAGATTTTTTTTATGTGTATTACTTTTTATATTTTTAAATTCGGTAGCACTTTTCTCTTCAGATATGTAGGATATTTAAAAAATTTCAGTATTTTGTAAAGATTTTTTGAGCTTACAACAATATAATTTTTAAGTGAAGCTTATTTTTAAATGCATAAACATAAAAAATTACCCCCTCACAAAAACTATACTAGACTATAAAATGGTTTTTTTCTTGTGTAGTGCGTCTTAAGGCCAACCAACACTCCAAATCAAAATCGATATGAAATAAATTTTCTTAACGAAAATTGTAAAGCGGGACAAAACCCAAGAGTTTCATTAAATATGTAATTATAACCCAATTCTCAGTGTATTATTAAATGGTAAAGGATAGCAATAAAATATAAATTTGCACTATTTTGTTTAAAATAATAAATTATCTAACTTTGATATTTGTTAATATTGTTTTTATATATTTTTCCCATTATTGCACTTTTTCCAAGACAACAACAACACAACATCTAACTTTGTTTCTATCTTTAATTTAAAGTTCGTTGATTGTGTAATATAAAAAAATATGTATAAAGTAAATTAAAGTGTGTATCTATACTTTTTCATTCTTTAATCTCTCTTTCATCCCAGTTATCAATTTAATTTATTTACTCCATAAATGTGTACCAATTATTTTGAAAACCATTTTTTCTTCAAAATACACATCATTACGATATTATAATCAACTTTTGAGGAAAAAATAAAGTATCTGGTTAATTAGAAACACCTTAACTGAGCATGTGAATAAAGCAAAATTTTACATTCAAAAGTTGTTTAAAAGCAACGGACAATCTAATACCCTCAAAAATTTCTCCGCGTAATTTAATATAGGTGTGAGTTTATTTTGTTATTCAAATATTTTGTCTCGTTAATATTTTAGGAAGTTTAGTTTTTTTTTAAAGTTTAAATGAAGCATCGCATAAAATCTCTCACAATCTCAAAAGTAGAGGAGATTTGAAACTTTAATGAGTTTGTTGAAGAAGAGAAGTTTTGAATTCATTATTTTTAACTAGGTTTGTCTTTTGAAACACGTTTTGAAAATTAAGTCTTGGCTAGAATACTAATTTTATAGATTTTTAAGCACATTAATTGTTTTAAAGGATTAGTTCACATGCAAAGCAAAAAAAATCTTGAATATTTTAATACTGTGTCAGAAGTATTTGTTCCCTTTTCTATTCATAAAATTTGTTGCATTATAATTTGCTGGTTTTTTTAAACATCTTGTAAATAACTTATGCGATGTTTGCAAAAACCAACGTTTTATTTTTATTTCTGAAATAAGTATGTTAGAAAATTAAGTAAATAAATAGCTTTGTAATAAATGAAGGAAAGTGAAAAGTATCGTAAACATTGAAAGATATGAAAATAAACTACTTTAAATCTAAACTAATTTATATATACTTAATTTCATTACACTATATGTAAAATTTAATCCCTAATGTTCATCGTACCTCTTCCACAAAGATTACACATTGCCAAGGTACAGATATGGTATAGGGGCCAGTTTTAATTTGGCGATTTGCGTTAGGTTATCAAATAACAAAAACTCAAATCCGTTGAACATGCCAGTTAAACTTAACAATTCTTGTAAACGATGTATCTTCACGGATAACCTTTTGAGTGTGGCGTAATGAAAGAAGTCTATTCTGACAGAATCGCTTACCCAGAAATGTTTCTAATTGGGTTTTGCCATTGATTTTCGCTTTTTTGAATGGTTTTATCAGGCTATTTTAACCACGTTAAGGCAAGGTTTAAGATATAATAACTTTAATTTTCATTCTTTAATTTTTGCACGATGCAATTTTTACGACTTAATTTTTCTCGATTATCGAAAGTGTCCAAATCGATACCGGCGCCTAAACCCTAGCTGTACCTTGGAGCTGTGTGTCCCTTTGGCGGTTACGTTGAGTGCCTTATTCAGGTGTTGGCTCGTCACTTGACAGTGGTTCTAAAATACGACGCCCATCGCCAATAGCCCTGGTGTACCTCTAGTACGAAAATAATTCAACCTAACCTAACTGTATGTCCCTTTGTGAAAGGGGTCAAATATTTCCTTCATACACAGCCTTAGTTACAGCAAACACGAAAAACCTCAATTTTACAACCGAACATAATAGTGAAGTAACAATATCTTGATTCTGCAATCTCGTAATACCCTCTTTCTATGGGAAATCAATCACCTAAACGCCATCGTTAAAGTTTCCCTTACTCAGACCACAAGGAATGATATTAGGGCATAGATAGCACCTAAAAGATTCTGCTATATTCTATTTCTTCTATTTCTATAGAATACAAGAAAACGAGGAACTTTTTCTTGGGTTATGATTTTTTTTCTCCTAGCCAAGACACGATATTTGATTGATGTCATTTGTGTCATTTTTTATACCTATTTTTTCCCAGATTGGATCTTTTTTTGTGGTACTGGATAATTTTTTCTGTCTTGATATTCAATAGATGAAATTTTTCTGGCATTGCACTGCAACAATAGAGTTTATAAAGCAGAAGAAGAAAGTTTAGCTTACACAAAACGATTTGGACAACTACTTTTTTTTTAGCGGGGCAGCTTTATTGGCAGTTAAGACTTGGCTGACTCGACATATTCCCTAGAACTGAGAGCCATTTTTTGTAGCACCATCTAGCAACTCTCTACCAATTTTGACGATCAGATTACAATGAATCTGAGCTCTCTGTGGATGTCAAAGTATGCCGAGATTTAATTTTACCGAGAGAACCCAAGACAAATACGTACTCAATGGATCTTTCACATACCACATGATCATATAATATGTGTGCCCACGGGTTTGACATCCAGAAAAATCTGACGACCCTGTTGGGACTCGAACCCGCAAACTTAGTTTATGAGACGACGCGTAGTACCTCTCAGCCACTGAGCCGCTTATTTAAACAACTTCCTGAATGTGTTTCGGTGACTACGGTGGTATGAGAGTAACACAATAACTAGCAAACTTGGTTGCAGCGACAACTGATTTATTGGTCATTTCTCAGAAAACGTACAGTTAGAGTATAAAAATCTCGGAAAAAATACTGATGAAAGTTTTTGAAACTGTGGATTTGAGTAACACTTGCATACTACAATGGAACTATAAACATCGGCCCAAATCATACAATTTATAGGAATTATTCGAATAGTATGTTTTAATTTTATAATGTGTCATTTCGAAAAGTTTTAATCCCCGGTGTCTGTGGACTTAATTTTTTTACACAAAATGCTTATTTTTTTTAATTTTTCAACGTTAGTAAGTCGATACATTATTCATTATCGGAAATTAATTCAAGTGGCAGCATAAATTTTCTTCATGTAAAAGATATCTTGCGTGGGCAGGGTTTTGTACATTTTGTAAGAAATTACCCTTATAACGGTTAAATTTTCGGTCTTTGAATTGTCCGTAGACTTTAATATTATAATTCCTTGCTTACAACGACACGGTTCATGCTATTCATTTAAGGGGTGGCTATAGTTTAAAAACTTAAATGTATAACTTTTTTATTAAATGATGGAAATTGATGAAATCTCGAAAAAATATTCATCAATTTAAAAATTATGCACATCATTCAAGTAAAATAGCTATAATAATTTGTTACTCATTAATTGTAAACAGGTGTCGGCTCGTCGCTAACTGTAGTTCTAAAATACGACGCCTGTCGCCAATAGCCCTCATGTAGCTCTAGTGCGACGAAAATTATAACTAAAACTAAATTAATTATGCATGTATCACAAACATTTTTGGAAATAGGTGCTTCGGAAATACAAATAAATTAAAAAGTTTAAGAACTGAAATATGCACAAAGTAATATTTAATTTAAATTTAATTTCGCTTGCATATAAATGCGCATTACTAGATAAATATAAAGCATTTTTAAAGACAAATAATACAAGTGCACAATGGGAAGTTAATGAATCACGCAAATTCCCATGTTAATTTAATGAGCATGACTTTTAACTTTTCACTCTTAAAGTCCATTTGGATGATTACTGCAGATACGTTTTGTTTCTACTTAACAGTGCCTTTTAATGATCCAATTAGTTAAATTTAAATACTTAATTTAAATATACCTTCTTTTATTCTACTACCCATAGTAATAACATCTTTTCTTTTCCTTATTCACCTGAGTTCTGTACAATTCGCCGATGAGGTGTGAAAAAGTTGTATGTGCAACGAAATATATTATAAATTAAATAGATTTGAACGTTAGAATTCTAGTGATAAAGTATGTGAAAATCAAGAAATATAATTCTTGATATTTTTCACTAACTTCTTGGTGTAACTAAATAACTTATTTTACAAAAATTAATAATTCAAATAGTTTACAACGTTATAATACTTATTTTCGCAAAAAAACAGTTAGTTACATCTTTATAATACCGATACATTGCATTCCACTTCCAAAGAACAAACAAAAGGCGGGTAAAATTCCACTTACTCAGCCAATCACGCCCCTCGTACCAAGACTGGGCGGGGGGAACGAAGACGTCACCGAAAAGAACTGTCACGTGACTAAGGTAACAAGTCAAGAAGAGTTGTCCTTGTTCGTTAGGTCTAATTAGAGGAATTTGTGCCGGTCCTTGCCGAGAAGAACTGACAAGATTCTAATTTGATTTTGATTGATGTATTTTCTTTTCCGACTAACGAGTTTCGTAGTTCTGCTGATTAAGTTTGATAAAATTGTAAGTGATATATATCTGTTATAACGACCCTATATTATAGTTTTTGCAACATTAATTTAGCTTAGTTAAACTTTTACTAATTTGTTCTCATTCTAATGACGCAATAAAATAATTCAAGTTAGCTCTCTCTGAAATTATTTAGAAAGAAGAACATGTATACTTGTTTGTTATCCCTTCTTCAACCATGTAAAAGAAATCACTGTACTTTTAATTAGATTATTAGATTTATATTGAGGTACTTTCAAGGCTCGAAACCCTTTAAAAGCCGTGAAGGATCCCTTTAACTTCTTTAAAATAATATAATAAATTTTGAACTTGCTTTTTTTAAAACTGCTTAAATTGCTATAATTTACTTTGCTATAATTTACTTAACAGTACTACGCATTTATATTAACTCACAAATACTATAATTGATCCAACGTGTACTAAAAAAACACACTTCAGTTGGCAAAATTAAGTTTGCTTCATCAAGAATGCCCACCTAGATTTACTGAAGTCCATTCTCTCTTCTTTTCTCTCTTCAAAATTTCTCTTCATTTTACTGGCTTCATAAATCATTCTGGTACTTGTATTTAAAAACAATAGAGTTTGTCTGAACCTTTAATTTCAAAACAATAGAGTTGGTTTCAACCTTTTCCACATAAAATAGAAGTCGAACTGGCATTTCAATTTGCACACATTGCTGCTGTACACTCTTAAAACAAAAGAGTGAAATTCACTCCAGTTGGAGAAGTGCATTTTCGACACCCTAAAGGCATGCATATTTTCTCAGACTGAGTTAAAATCACTCGTTTGGAGTGATCCTGTCGGAGGTTTAACACACAAAGGATCCACTCCAAAAGGAGAAGTGCATTTTCCAGTCTGGAGGAGTGAAATCCACTCAGACTGAGGTAAATTGGGAGTGTTTGTTTTAAGAGTGTAATGACTTTAAATATTCATGCTATCTTCATATATACAATCAGCCATCGATATTTAAAAAAAAAATCAAATTTGTTGAACAATGACGTTTATTTTTTTTTTTAAGCAAGAAGTATTTTCTACTTTTAAACAGCTCTTACGGACCTCTTTTCTGACCAATTTCAATCAAAACAAGTTAAGTGTCAGTTACACTTTCTGGAAACCAGAATACATATTTGATTACGCTTATGGGAAAAAGGATTTTTGAATTTTCTTATTTATAGAGGCGAACCGGGAAATTTATAGGTTTATTCGCCTTCGTTAGATTTATTGACGTTTCTTTAATTTTGGACGTGCGGTTGATAAAGTTTAAGTATTTAGCAAGGTGGAACGAAATATTTATATCGATTTAATGATTTTTGCTTATTTGAATGTTTTTGATGCTTATAGGGAGAAAAAGGGGGTTGATAAGATTATTTTTTTGTTTTTAAGTTGAAGTATATGGACTGCATTTTGTTGTTGATGGTGGTTGCTTTAAAAAACCTTTAGTATAGATTTAATCAAACTTAATTGAAAAAATCAGTGCTTAAAAAATGGGAACTCAACATTAACAGACCTTCCGTTTCATTGCAATATAAAGGATATTATAAACTCATTTTTTATGTAAGAATTTAAATATGTACGCGCTGCAGGCGAGGATGAATGGGAATGGTTGCTTTTTTGCTTATTGCAGAAAATCAGTAGGTTTTATTTAAAACAAAATACAAGGAGAAGTAATGATTAAATCAGTATAAATATTTATCTGATGTCTGACTCGGCAACCTGCAACACTTAGAAGATTTTGTGTGGTACTTCGCTCTTTTTAAAATCCAAAAAAACCTTTCAAATAAAACTTGTTTTTTTTATTTATTTTGTAAATGGATAATTATGTATTATTACTAAATCAAAATTTTTATTATGCAGTTCAATCACTTCAATAAGAAGTTATCGTAATGATAGATGATTGAAACAGACTGAAGGGAGTTATGAATCACATTTGAGAACAGCCTTTATATATTGTAGTAAAATTGGTTGAATACTCAAAGAAAGTTTTACCTATTTGGGTATCTTAGTTTTTCGAACTCTATGCTAGATGGGCGAACGTCTTCTTCAAAATTCCTCAAAAAGTAACATTTTGACTGTTTTATATAAAAAAAAGTTTTCAGGCACTGGCCTACTATGTTATCATATATGATTTTATGTTTTAGCATTTAATTTCTCACTCATATATTTTAATGAAATTTGAGATTCATTTAATATCTTATCAGCATATATAAAGTCATGCGTATCTTTTTGAACACCAAATACTTGTTCCAATTTAGTATTTCCATTGTCCAGTTCCATGATACTTATCAAAATCAACTTGGAAAATATCCAATCCCCCCATAGACCTCCACTTTCTGAATAAATCCAGTCATTGTTCTTTTCCCTGCACAAAAAATAATAATCTGGGTAAGGTCCCTTCTACAAATCTTCTTTTTCTAAGCTTGGAATTACCGTGTTTTGCCTGGAGATCTCGGCCATCTATGACGTCATAAATCCTAATACGGTTACGTTGTCATGGTTACTTAAACAGCTGTCAAATTGAATTTTTAAGTGCTAACTGAAGGGAATACATTGCGCCTCAGGGGAGGTTGAATATTTCGATAAAGTAATGCACAAGATTGAATGGTAATAATTTACATCATAGTATAATTTATATTACTATGTTTCAATTTCCATATAAAAAAGAGATACATGAGATCCAGTTAACTCTTTATTAGGATCTTTTTCTTCTAGTAATGTTACGTTAAAGTATTTCTGGGATTGAGATTGATTTATAAAAATAAATTCATTTAGCTCATTAACTAAAATTAATTTTGATTATTAAGACCATTTTATTTCGGTAGGAAGTATGTTTCTCATCGCCCGCTGGGAGCTATTCAAACGTATCGTCCATAGGAATCCTGCATTAGTTATTTTGTTTGTGTTTTCCGTAGTTATCAGGAGATGGCAGCACTAATCAAAATTGATGAAGTTGCTGGGAAGTATACTTCCCACAGCCTTATAAAGGGTTAAGTTAAAATGCTTATAATTTTCCGCTTCTTTCTGATAGGAAGACATTTTAAAGTGTGTTTTGTTTATTTCAAGTGACACTTTTTAGTGTAACTGTATGCTAATATTTATATAGCTTTAAAATATAAGAAATGAATACCTATTTTACATACATATATTGCATGTATTGTCTGTAGTAGTCAACCATATTTCAATGGCTTAAATATTTGAAGAGTACAGGGGGAAAACCCCTTAATTTCGTAGAAGACTTTCCACACCAGTCTTTGGCGATGATAGCTAGAAATCGCCTAAACTGGTGTAAAGAAACCAGTTTTTACCATCCAAGATTCAGGCGATGTACTATTCCGACTATTGTATTAAGTCGACGATTGGACGACTTGGATCAAGCGAAGAAGAAAGAGAGAAACCGGTTTCCTGTCGCCAAAGTCCGCCAAGCAGTTTCTCAGCACAATTGCGGGAAGACTCCTAATAAATCAAGCGGTTCTGTCTTCCCTTGTGCTCTTCATTTCTCATGCAGTGGGTTTTTTGTACGAAAATTACATTAAAATTTACATTGTTCTCCAACATTCATATTTTTTAACAATTTTAATAATTTGCATGCAACTCAACTTATTAATAAAATTCATATTATGGAGTTCTAATTAAACATTTACCATATTCCGGCAGTAATTCATTGCACCAAACACATACAAGTAGAAATTTAATCCTGTATACCTCGCTATTCAATGATGACTAAGCCTAACCACACTGTTTAATCTCTGGATTACATTGGCAGCTTGTATCCGATTCGATATAAATAGAAAATGATTAGGGTGGAATAAAAAAAAAACAGATTGCTTGTAGATTTCTCTTGGGAATCGTTCTGTACTTAGGGGAGCTTATCTCTAAAAAATAATGTTCTTACGATAGGAATTAGAGGATGGTTAGGGAAAATTCACGGAATAAGTTGTTTTTGATTGTTTATCAAATGGGAGTTCGTATTGGAAATGAATTTTTGGTGTGACTTAAAAATTGTTTTTCTTGGGTATAACTTTTATTTTGGTGTAAATTAGTAATGTAAATGAATTTTTAAGGTGTGATTAGGCATTCTTTTTAATCCGCGGCAGTACTCTAAAATATAATTTTATTTTCATTTTTTCGCATTCACGTAAAAGGAAGTTAATAAAAATAACAGCCGTTCCGTCAATTGGGTTGTTTTATATGACGAAATTTCTTTCGGCTTGCATTCTTGTACTTCTTACGGTCGATGCTCTGATTGGTTCTCTGTTACACATGTCATGAATTCAGCAATCGAGGCTTGAGAAAGAATTTATATCCATATTAGCATTTCTGTTTCCACTAAGACCTGAAACATGCCCCTTCAACGATTCCTTTTAGCACCCTCTCAACCTGCATTTTTGCAATTGGACTTGTTCAGGATACAGGCTACATATATATTCCGGCTTGTGTGCTTGATCAGAGACCCGCTTATATAAGCCTACATCAAGTAAGACAGACACAGCAGGAATTTTTACTGTCACAGAGAAAAGAATTTACACACAGGGCGAAGGCGTTAATCGAACCCACCCGTTAGAGCGCGCAGACTATTCCAAACCACTCGGCCATCCGGACCCTTGTTAGCAAGATGATATTCCCCACAAACAGTCTACTCGGAAATTATGTTTTTCTAAACCCTAACCCCTAACATATTTCATTGATCATATCGCAGGTAGTTTTTCCCCATTCAGCTTCGCACCAAGACAAAGCAGAAACAATAAGACACGTGGTAATTAGGTGTCATAAACTTAAAATGCTTCGCCATCCATGATGCTAGGCTAGGTGCTAAAATGCAAATGGCGTACAAATGGTAATACCACTGTTTCGCCCTTGGCTTAGTGTTTATATATTGAAATATATTAAGTAATGCCAAGAGTCACTCAAGTTCGATTTGTATCTTGTATATATCTGTACTAGCTGTTATACCCGACGTTGCACGGGTAGAGGTGAAAAAATAATTCAACAATCTATTTAACTACTTTTTTTCTTTCATTTTAGTTACATAAGATATGAAGATAACCCAGTAATTTTTCATTTAATTACCCAACTTGGATATAGTAACGATTAATATTAATTTCATAAACACCTTCTAAACTTAATGAACAATCCGTGAAAACGTGCAGTTGAAGGAGCATTAAAACTCTAAGGTCTTCAATGCATTGAATGAGAAAAAAAAAGTTCAAAAACGATAGAAGGCATGATCTGATTAGAAAAATTCTTAGCCTATGTTTGTTCTAGAAAAGTGAGATACCATATTCTACCTGTACTATTCTAGCTAGAAAAGTAAGATACCATATTCAGCTATACTGTTCCAGATATAAAAGTAAGATACCATATTCTAGCTATACTATTCTAGCTAGAAAAGTAAGATACCATATTCTAACTATACTATTCTAGCTAGAAAAGTAAGATATAATATTCTAGCTATACTATCCTAGATAGCAAAGTAAGATACCATTCTAGCTATACTATTCTAACTAGCAAAATAAGATACCATATTCTATACTTGATTCTAAACGATATGCTAAAAGTTTAACAAGGCTAAATATTAGTTTCTGCAACTCATTGGTTCTGTATTATAACATTGGATTTTTGTTTAGACTAAATTTATGCTAAATACTAATAGATATTATATTACTTAAACCAACCCTATCTGCAATACATTTTAGAAATATTAAAATTTTTCTTGAAACACTAGATGCTAGTCCATCATTACTGCAGTGGGTTTGAAATTAAATACCTCCCAGAACTCCCATTAATAAACCAGAATGCTTCTTCATAACGAGTTACCAGATTTAAATTAAGTATTCAGAAAATACCCTGGAGGCGATTGTTGAAAGCAGCGTGCAATATTAGAATCAAGAAGTACAAATATTAAGGCTTAACGAGTTCCTGATGAGGAAAATTATGCAGCATAACTCATTAAGGATGATTTGTAAGAAAATTTAGCATGCCAAAATAAGCTTTCTTATTGATATTATTTAAGTAAACAAAATATAAGACAAAGGAAGGTAATAGTACTGAACAATTTATGTAGGAAAATTAGTTTACATGAAAAAATAATTTAAAAATCTAAAAATTAAAGTTTTGTTCGGTAAGGAAGATGTTATACCTTTTTAAGACAGTATGCAAGCTTCGAAAGCATTTTCCTCTCCATCCCAGCATGCGGTTTTCTTCGAAACGGCGTAAGCGTGTTTTTTCCCCACCCTACTTGGCTACTACTAACTGATTTGATTGTTAACCTCAAACGCCCTAGGTTTAGAATAGCGATGTTCCCACTGTGTCCTAGAAAACCCAGCGATGGTATAGGGAAGAAAGTCTTTTCGAAGCTTACATTCTGGCTAGGCATGGTATAATGGTATTTAAAAATAGGGCGTTATTAGATAAGAGTCGCTAAGCTGTTTTGCGTATTGCTTGGGTTTCGTTTTTATTTTATAAAGTTTCTAACCACCAATGAAATCTACTAATAAAAGCGAAAGGGGATTTACGTCAAGTGAAACAAGCCAATTTGCTTGAAATCAGAAGATCCCAGTCACCAGACTGGCGTTTTGAACCAATTGCCCAAGAGGACTCCAATATATAGGGTAGACTGACCAGTGAGTGAACAGGCCCCAGTGAAATAACATTTGGTAAATATAATTAAAAAAATAAGGATTGGAAATCATTCCACTAGATGGATTGGCAACACTGACTTCCTCCCATGTAGTAGGAAGCTATCTGACATATGGTTGGTTGTCCTGGTCATTATGTCCTGGTGTTCATTCACTGGCAAACGCAGTGCCTTAAACGTTCATTCGCTGGTTAGTCTACCCTAGTGAGATGTCTACAAAGTACACAATAATATTATCTAATTACTTCTTATTACCTTGCCACTTAACCTTATGAAGGTCCCCTTTTTTTTGGCACCGTGAGCAGAAAAGTGACCTATCTTCAAAAAGCTAGGTTCTTAGAAAATTCGTCCGACGTTAATATTGTCAATGATCGATATACAATTTAACCAAAATACACTTTTCATTCTGATAAAATTGCCGAATTTTCTCAAATAAAATTCAAAACTGTTAGACCTTAAATGAAATGAATGTTTTAAACATGTTTTCTGGATGGATTCACAAATAATTTATGGAGCTCTTTACATACGCGGAAGGATCTTCTCCATAGCATATTTCTATTTACACAACTTAGGTTGGCAAGGAATGTAGTAAGCTATCTACAAAATACTAAAAAAACACTCTCTTTCTCTCTAATTACTACTACTTATCACAAAACCATTTTACCTGAGAAGTCATATTAACTTTTACTAAATCAATGTCCCTAGCACTCCCACTAATAAGGTAAAACGCACGTCCCTAATTAACTTCTGCATCGGCATTAGTAAGTATTCCCTTGGGGACAACAATGCTTTTGTCAGTGGTGTTAATACCAGTGGCGTAGCCCCACTGTTACCTTGCATAAGGAATCGGTAATGAGTTTCTGATGGCTGGTAATTTTTTCTGGGGCGTTTGTTACGCGCTGATTTGGTGTGAAAAGGTTGTAATTAGCTGTCTAGTAGAGGTGCTAACAATTTTCTTTGATTTTGTAATACACTTCTGAGCAATTTAAGCAGAAGAATTGAGTTTCACGATTAATGAATATTAAAAACAAATTAGATGTTGGGGTAGGGGTAGGTACATATATATTCTAGTTTGTATGCTTGATTAGGGACCCGCTTATCGTCAAGTAAGGTAGACACAGAGAGAAATTTTAATGTCACAGAGAAAGGAAGTGGACCCAGGGCGAAGGCGGGAATCGAATCCGCACCCGAAATTAGATGTTTTGACTGAATAAGGAAGGTTACAACGGTATTAAGGATTCGTAAATGTCTTGATATTTGTAGATGCTATCACCGTTAATTGGGGAACTTTAGCTCAAAATCTCCAAACAACATCAAAGGTATCGAAAGCCTACCTTGTATATTTTTTGTATGTCTTTCTTTACATTCATTCGCTTCTTTGTCTACCTGTCTGTCAAAAGTCTGTTTCAACTTACATTTTAGCCATCATCTGATTTCCAAAATTCTTTTTTTAGATACCGATATTTTATACTTTTAATGCATTTTTCTGTATAAGAATTTCTGATATAAGAATTTCTGTATAGATTAAAGTAGCAGTACAGCATGCTATTTTAGATCTTTATCACCTTTCCATGCATAATTTACTACCAGTTTTTTATTGCGTTTATGACTCTAACACCTCCATTCAAATATTAAATTTAAAAATGATCTAAACTAAAAGTTACAATAATTTCAAGCCAAACAGCGATGGTTGGGCGATTAAGGAGACTCTAGCTCAATGAAAGATGGTGTATGAATGGTTTGAGTAAAGTGGTATATTTTTTGTGGTATTTTATTTAAGTTTGTCTTTTTTGCGTAGGAGTGGACATTAGTGAATTGAAAGGAAGAAATGATAGTGATGATGGTAATTATACGTTGGCATGGAAGGTTGTATTTTATTTTTAGGATTGATGTGGTTTTCCTTTAATGTATGATATGGGTTTCAACAAATGATTGCACTCGTTTTGGAATAAAGTACGTTTTCCTAGTAATTATTTTCAAATTTCCAAAAAGACTCTTACAAAAATTGCTGTCATTCAAAGCAGAAAATATATTACATGGTGTCTAATCAATTAAGACTTGCGCTGTGTTGATGACTTAAGGCATCATAACCTAACAATTACGTAATGCTATTTTTGTGTATGTTGGCGCAATAAAAATCTAACTCATCAAAGGTGTTAATTATCTTGAAAAAAAATCTGTGGCTGGATTAACGTTACACTACAGTTAGTTAAGGGCTTTTGGCCTCGTCTAGACTAGACATTGTAACATTCAACAGCAAACAAAACGAAATAAAATATTATAAAGTTTTCAAAAAAACCGCTCTTATTTTAAAATTAAGTAGTTAATAAGAATATATACAAGGTGTCCGTAAAAGAATGTCCGAGTTTCAAATTGTAATAGCTATCAGCTGTAATTATTCGACAGTTGTGGTTGAAAGTGACGAATAAAGAATAACTCCAACAGTTTCAGATAAGCTATACCCCGCGATATACCAACCTTGAAAAGCAGAATTGCACTGGCTGTTGCTTCCATTACTCCGGACATGCTGCAGACAGTCTGGGAAGAATTGCATTTTCGTTTGGACGTGTGCCGTATCACTAAAGGCGCACTCATTGAGCATTTATAGGAAAAACTTGGTTAGTTTTCCTTCAATTTCATATATTATTTGTTATAGTTAGTACAAAATAAACTCCTGTTATATACCTTTAAAACTCGGTTATTCTCATACGGACACACTGTATTTTTCATTTATAGAGTTCCTGGGAACAGCCTTCGATATCCTAACACACCAAATATGTTCAAATACCACCATTAATACTATTTCCATTTAACCCCGTAGGGGCTCAACAAAAATTGAAGTATATGTCACTGGTTCGGACTCTCGAACTCTTTAAGTGCTGTGAGATTGCTTCAGTACTTCAAATTTACTCTTCAGAAAGTAAAATATCCGGTCTGGATGAAAGTGCAGTTTAATCCTGATGTGCTGCAGGGAATTTCAAATAATCTCTTTACTCAAGAAGAACTTGAGTGTCGATACATGGAAAAATGGACGTCCATTTACATTAAGGTAGGCGAATACCCAAAATTCTAAAATTTTTATTATTTGTTTAATCTTTTTCCAAATTTGGCATAGTTATTTCAAATATAATGATCAATGCTTTTTGAGCAATTTTTTTTTATTTAAATATAATTGATTTATTTTAAACGGTGTTTTTCAACTAAAAAAAAGGGGGTTGCGCCAACACTTCTAGCATAAAAAGTTTTACATTAATTTACCTGAAATTTTTTAAAGATGCTATTTCAATATATATTTGTGCCATGAACCTCTAACATCTAATGTAAATATACAAGTTTTTTTTTTAAATGTCCAAGTGTAAGTTAATCGAAAAAATCCTTTTTTTGTGGTTAATTTATAACATTTTTCTTAATAACTTCTTTTCTTGTAATTTGTATGTAACTCTAGAGGGCCATTGCATGCATCAGTTCAAAACGAAGAATTTAACACATAATTAATGGTCATAGGAGGAAAATTCAATGTGGTAGACTTGTTAGCGTAAACCTCTTTTTTTAGTTGAAAAACACCGTTTAAAATAAATAAATTATACTTAAACTGCTTAAAATAAAGAAACTGAGAAATCTAAAAAAAACTAAGAGAACTAGACAAAAGAGAAACAATAGGCATATATTCAAAACGGTTAAGTGGTTAAACAAGCGAAACAAAACAATACCAACAACAGCTTCTGCAGAAAACAGAAATAGGTGGTCACTGTGGCTAATGGCCCAATTTATATCCACGCCCGTGCCCTAGCGTCACCTAACCGGATTAAATACTTACGCTCTCTGAGCATTGAGAAATTCTGCACTTTTCCAGGATTCGGCGCTGGCCGGAAAATTTACGCTTAATCCGGGAAAATGTTGACTCAGATACTTTGAGATTACTTTTTTTTCCTTGCTATGCTTGAAGAAATGTAGACCTGGTTGGGAATGGGTGGAAGTTTGTTTGGTGATGGGTTTTATAGGTGATGAAGCGACAAAATGAATTTTTGATTGGATCGGGGAAATTTTAGTATTTTCAGAGTAAGATTTTTTTTAAGCAGGTAATGTCTCTGGGATATTGTAGTCTGAGTAAACATTCCAAAAGCTTAGGTTATGTTTGAATTATCGTCGCACAACAGATGCACGAGGGCTATTGGCAACTGGCGTCGTATTTGAAAACCACAGTCAAGTGACGAGCCGACACCTGAATAGGCACCCAACGCAACCGTTAAGGGCGACATCGTACGCAGCGCTAGGACTTTAAAGGATATGTAACGTGCACTCCTTTACACGGTGTATTATTCGTCGGACATTTTTGGGGCCGTTTATGGGTCGGCACCCGAACCTGGGACCTTTCGCATGCTAGGCGAGTGTCTAACCAACTGGGATCCCCAGTCTCATCATTCTAAACGAATTACTTATTTACCGTTATGTAGTTTTCGTAGTTCTTTATCTAACTTACAGCACTTACATCATAAGGTGTTTTTGCGTAGTTTAATTAAAATTGTAGTAAAGAACCTTCATTCTTGAAGAGTATTAGGTCTGTTGCAGTAAACACAGCTGAACTTGGCATTTTACTTTTAAAATGCGTTAGCAACTTGCAATGTTTATGCATCATGTGGTTGACGGTTGATGGGATTAAAACAGAAAAACTTGTAACTTTAATCCATAATAATGACAGCATCACTTAAAAAAACATTACTTAAAAAAACGAAGATTTTTTTTAAAGTGATGTTTAATGTAAAAAAGGTTTTCAAAAACTATATTTAGTAGAGTGAAAATACGTTTTCTTTTTTGGTAAATGCACAATTTTACAACATTGGTCAATCGCATTTTCATAAGCAAAATATCACTATAACAACACAGACATTTAGATATCATCACATAACATAAGAATTTGCTCCCAAAAGGGAAGAGAGTATATTAGGTAGCCCGTTGCGCTATGCGCATAGAATGACAGATGTATACTGTATGTATAAAAATATTAAACCAGAAGTTGTCCCTTTACTCGACTTTTGGGTCTGGAAAATATGATGGTGATACAGGGAGGTGTCATGTGAATATTGCATGCACCCCCCATATATGGTGAAACGGTACAGTGGCAGATGAGCCACTAACCATCACAGTTCCACCAACCTCTGAAGTTTCACTTGGCAGGAAGTCATTGCTCTGCCACAGTGGACATTGTAGTTTAGGGTCTTATTCCGAAGGGGTGTCCTGCAATTTAAAATAAAACAATATTCAAATAAAAATTGTGAAAGGAGCTTGTTTAACACAAGAATAAAATACCCCTGTAAAAACTAAACCCCACCGAGGGCCATAAACACAGTGTATCATTCTTGCAAATTAAGAGACGTCTTGTGTATTTTAAGTACCCAATAAGTCCTGAAAGACCTATATATAAGATAACTTGATAAAAGCTTGTAACGGGTCACCCAAAAACTCATACCGTCTCACAAAACGATAGAACAATCAATAAATTCATGAGGAACTTCCAATGCCCTTACATTGGTTTAAAAAGTTATCAAGGGAAAAAATTAAAATCACCCTCTACAATAATTAAAGTTTTCTCATATATTTTTTATAAAATTCTATGGTTAAACATAAAACTGAAGTGCCAGATTGAAGAATGTGATTGAAATAGTTTATACCACCAAACAAGAAGCACAATTTCTACGCTAAAGCTTGCAAAGCAAGTTTTTCTAGTCCTAATGAATAAAATCGCATCATTGTATCATAGGTATGGCCTCCTAACTTTCTTATAGCTGACATTCTCGTTCCTAAGTTAATATTCGAATTGGTCTGGGCATTCTTAACATTTCAGCAGTACGTCTCTTTCACACTGTAAAGAAAACATGTCTTTCAATATCCCAACTGCTCAATAAACGAATATACCTTAAACAACCGACATACACTAAGACCACAAATGCGACAATAAAACAGTTTGGATATTCCCAATAGACTATTCTTAGGTTTCGAAACTTTACTTTGGAAAACTAAAGTATTCGAAGGGTAGTATTCTCCTTCTTTTAAAACGAACTTTTCCCAACACCAACTAAAACATAAAAGGGAAAAAACAATCCCCTTAAAGACCGAACCGGAGTGTCTTTATACCACCAAACAAGAAGCGAAAGTCGGCTGCCAGAGATCCAAGTGAATGACTTCTAAGTTTTAACGAGATACTATGCTGGTGGAGTTATGTGTCCTGGGTCTATCCTTCTTGAGAACACTTGTGGGGGATCCCTTACGATGGAATACACATGTAACTTTGTTCTATACTAGAGTAAGTCATTGTAGGAAAGTAAAATTATCGTTGTTTGAGAGTCTTAGAACTGTTGTTCTGCACATAAACTAAGCTGCTGGTTTCAACTAACGAACAGCCATCCCTTGAGGGGTTTTTAATGTAGTTGAAATGGGGAATCTAGTTCGTTTCTAAATGCTTTTTTAAATTTGTAGGGTGTCATTAGTATTTCAAAACTTTCTTATTTAAAAGTAAAATTTAAAATTAAAAGTCTATGTCGTTAAAAAAAATCTCACCCCAAAAACTTATTGTGTTTTATTCCTAATTCTTCCTCTTCTGCTAAATGCTATGTTGTCATAAAGTTCTTTCCTTTAAAATTTATAAAAAATTATACATATTTTGCACAATAAGTGGAATCTGAAGAAATACAAACTGTATTGAGAACGAACAGATTGCCTATCCGAAATCCAACTTTCACAGTCTAGAAGCAAGACTGCAAAAGGCATCTCTAAAACTTCAATAGCCAATTTGAACGGGATAAACCGTTTGTAGAAATGAAGGCAATTCTTGTCGTAACTGTGGCGTCAATATAGGCGTAACGGTTTTAGTTTAGATAAATTTAGCTGCCGAGTGATTTGTTTGTGGGGTTTAAAACAATGGCTGACGTAACTGTGAGAGTCACTGTAGGCGTTGGCGCTCCTGTTGTTCATTACCGTATTCCACCTTGTTTCAACTACATGGAAGACGGTTATTGGACAAGTAAGCGGTTTGTGTTTACTAAAATATTACTACTGTATATAATTGCCGACGGCGCAATGGTTAAGGTGCTAGCCTTTGGAGCTTCTGGGTTCGGGCTCTAATCCCTGTAAGGCATGGATGTTTGTGTTTGTCAATAAATTTTCTTATTTGTCTATGTGTTTGTGTCTTTCCTTTGTGTGTCTCTTGTGACTGTCTCTTCTGGCGAGCTGGGCAACGGGCTGTAAAGCCTATGCTCTTTCCTTCTAGAGGGCGCACTCATTGTCATTTATCATTTTTGTATGTATATAATTCCTTCATATAAGTTAACCAAAGGCAGTTTACTATGATCATTGAAAATGAACATTTGTCGCATTAAATGTTAAATTCTGTTTAACATACAAAGCTTTAGCTAACGAGAAATTTGCAGTAGCTGACTTACATTAGTATAGTTCTGATGTTCAAACATCAAGACACTACTTTTACGATGGGAAAATAGGAAAGAGAAGCCCTCCCAGAGGGGTGCTTAAGTCAAGCCGCTTCCATTTAAACGGATATCTTCGGGGTGGTACCCAGGGAGTTGGTATGATACTGAAGCAGAATAGTAGTTTTCTGTTAGCGTGGTTTTTTATTATGGCATCCTTCTTGTTATTAAAGCCCTTTATTTCTGCTGTTAATTCGGGAAAATAATTTTTAAAGCTTTTAAAATCATGTATTAGGGTTCCCCATTGATGAGACAAGCTTCCAATTCCCAATGGACGTTTTACAGTAAATGAAATGTGAAACTTACCAACTTAAAACCGTAGTTTGTGAACCTTTTTCCAAGATTTGTAATGCAGATACTGGGAACTATGATTATGTGATAGTTTTATTTTACAGTGTGAACGCGTGGGTTATTAACGATCTATTTTAATAATCCTTATTTTAAGAGGTATACTGCCGTAGACAAATTTACAATGCAACTTTATCGTGGGACTTCAAATCAAATCTAAAGTTATGACATACTTTGAAATATAAGGGACATAATGAAATTAGTTCTAAAATAATTTTTTGGGTGTAAAACGTTCGTACGCGTTCTAAGGACTTCTAAATTCGGGGTAGAATTAAAGAGATCTAAATTCGGGGATTAACACCTTTCTGCTGAATTAGATAATAAGTATTTTTATTCTTTTTAGTCATGTTTCAATCTCCATACTATAAAGCATAAACATCTCCAATAAGTCAAATGCTTTTAGAAAAAAACTCATTGTAAGTCTAGTAACAAAAATTTGCAATTTTGACAACTAATTCAAATAACGCGTATTCATTTTAATTTTAACCAATATCAATTACATAAACAGGTGTCTAAGATTTTGTTGAATTTTCTTTAATGTCTTTCGGGTGAACTATAGAAAAGAAGTCGCAATAGTCTTGACACCAAGCGAGAGATCATGGGATTTCTGGTTCCAAAAGTAAGAGCAATATTTGGAAATGGGCAATCGGGGAGTCGTCAAAAGGTTTTTTGGGGATGTGTGAATCGTATAAGGATATTGTGTGATCAAATACCCGGTGCCGAAATTTTATGGGTGTAAGACAGTTAAATTGGAAATATACTAAGATATACTGTTTTATGGTAGTCCAAATACGGCTGGGAAAATGTAGAGTTCTAAATAAAATGTCCCGTTGCATTCAACATTTCACTACGAAGAGCTTAAATATAAGGAGCTCAGTTGGTAATGCTTCGGATTTTAGACCTAGTTATCCCAGGAGAGGGGGATCAAATGAAGCTTTCGATACTCCGGTAGAGGTGCGCAGTTCGCGAAATCTGTAGTTGTTAAAAGTCTGAATACTACTTATGCTTACATTGTCCCACTCTAAAAAAACGTGATTTTCAATATTAAATTAAAAAATAATAATTCGAATCTGGGTATGTCGCATTGTCGGAATGGCTCGAGGAAATTTTACTCAAGTATTAAACTTGTATATACTCATTTCTAAAAGCATGAATATCCATACACTAATACCGTGTCTAGCCAGAATGCGAGCTTCGAAAAGACTTTCTTCCCCCATCAATTCGCTTGGTTTTCTGGGAAACGATGGGAGCATCGCTTTTCTAAACCTATCGCGTTTGAGGCTCTGTTGTGGGGTTCGCAATCCATACAGTTCAAACCCAAGTAGGATGTACAAAAAAAAACACGCTCACGCCGTTTCGAAAAAAACAAGCGAAGGTATATGGGAAGAAAGTCTTTCCGATTCTGGCATTCTGGCTAGACAAGGAATAAGAACAAAACGCCTGATTTTCATTGTTAAGCATGTCTATGTTGAGAAAAATGAGTTGAAAATGAACTTATATGCTCTTTTTTTAGTGTGTCCTTGTTTCAAAATTGAGAATAAATCGACTAATAAAATAAGTGATTACTTATATTTTTTTTCTATTACTTCCATTACTTTCAAAAATCCAATAGACAATGCAAATACCATGTTGAATTGCACTATATTTAACGAATCACAAGTAATTTTATTAGAGCCTATGTATATCTGGTATTTCAGAACTGAAACCCTTAGTTAACAAAATGTTTCAAATCAAAATAAAAACATATATTTATTCAGATTTGAAAGTGTCATTTTTATCAGTGTGGTTGCATGGTTATAATATCTTTCCACCATTTGAGTCATTGCCACTTTTAACATTGAGAAAAAGTTTTGTTTGTTAAAACTGATTTATTTTTATGCCTAATTATAATAGCCATTGTCTTAATTATTTATTCCTAATTATTTTTTTTTCTCTTTGAAAAACAATTCTAATAGTAGCTTTCTAAAAATCAGCCGCATTAGGATGCATTTTACATTTAACTAAAAACACACAAATAATTCTCCAAAATTCAAATTTGACTCATCTAGCTGATTTTAATAAGAATTTTTTTGAGTTCTTCATAAAATAAAGAAAAATAGCACTAACATCAATCAAGGCAAAATTAACATGTTACCAAACTAGAATTAAATTTGAAATTAGCAGCTTGTAATGTTTTTCGAAATTAATTAATCACGAAAACTTATAACAAAAAAATTGCAGCAATTAAGATTAGTATCATCATTCCTCCTCCATAAATTTCAACTTCAGAACAAATTCTGTTGGAATTACAATACCATGACATTTATATACTTTAGAGCTGTAGTAGCGTAACTTCACTTCTACAGTTTTAATCTAGGTATACCACAATAAGGTCCGTAAAAGAACATTTGGTAAGTTTGTTTTTGGTAATAAGAATTTTTAGGGGGAAAAGGCTACCGCGGGTCTAAAAAAATCAAGTGCCTCAATGTTAATCCAATGAGGAAAAAACTATTTTCTCTGCCACATTTCTGCGGCTGTAATGAATATTTTTATAAAAGGTTTTTTTAATAATAAATGTAAGTAACTTACAGGTCTCTATAATCCCACTTTTTAAAATTATTTCGAATACTTTTTGTAAAATTATTTATTGGAAATTTAAAAAAAAAATATTTGAACCAATTTCAAAAAGGGATATTGTCGCGACCTGAAAGTCAGCTACTTTTGTAACACAAAAAAAATCCGTTTGCAAAAATATTCAATACAGCCGGGAAAATGTGGCAGAGAAAATATGTTTTTCTTCATTGGATTAACATTAATGCGCTTTACTTTGGAGACCCGCGTTTCAATCTTGCAATCCATGACGTTCTTCGTAATTGTCATCTTATAAACTTATAAACAAGTTTTCTGCCCTGTTCACTTCTGCTGCAGTGCTGTGTATTCCTCCGCGTTTCGCTATTGGACCGGCTTGTTTGCTGCCCTGTTCAGTGAATTACGCACCTCACTCCACTTCTTCTTCTAGCTCAATGGCTGATTCTTAAAAAGTGGTGCTTGAAGATTGGTCCGCTTGACACTTTGTCAATGTTTTGTAATTCGGCTTACAGACTTCAAATTTTATACACTAGTTCCAAGTACTTGTCTGGTGTTATAATAAGGTTTTCGATTAAATTACACATTCCCAAGGGGTAGCTGCCATAGAACTTTGTAGCCTTTAAAGTTATTGAAATTACCTTGACAAATGACAGTGATTGCGCCCTCTAGAAGGGAGAGTGTAGGCTCCCTTCTAGATCATTACCCAGCTCGCCAGAAGAGACAGTCACAAGAGACACACAAAGAAGGACGACACAAACACATATACAAAAAACAACATCTATTGACAAGCACAAACATCCATGCCTTTACAGGGATTCGAACCCGAGCCCAGCAGCTTTATTGAAATTTCTTTACATGGGTACATAATTTCCTTTAAATATGTGCATTTATTAAGCGGTATTTGAAAGTCCCCTAGTGGAGCACGCCCATTTAAGTTAGGCCAGTTTGCCTCTAATATAGAGGGTTCGGAAATGTAGACACCTTCTGATCGCGAAAAAAATAACATAAAACGAAACAAAGTTTCAAGTAAGTAGACGTAATAAATGTTATTTTGTAATTAAAATCCGGATGTAATTAATTGAATTTTTTTTAGTTTCGCAGATGGGTTTCATTTTATTAACAAATTTGGAACTTAACATTTTATTATTTAAATTTATTCCATTTTTTATAATAACGAAAGTTTTCCTATTTGTGAAAGGTGTCGACTTTGATAAGCTAATTAAAGTTTGCCACTGAAAAATGTACAGTAATTATTATTTTTGTGTACATTTTAAGTCAATATTTTAGCAAGATTACTTAGCATATTGTGATGCATTTTTTAAGTATAGTTATGGATGGGGCTTATGTGTTTGAGGGAAAATACTTGAAACAAATTAAATATATATATTTTTGTTTTGTTTTGCAATCATTTATTTTGATAAAATAAGTTATATGGAGAGTAAACTTTATTTCTGCTTTAAATATTATTTTAAAAAATTAGGTATTGATAAGTATATTTGAAAAAAAAAACAATTACCAAAACACTATAATTTAATCTGCTTGACATTTTGTCAATGCTTTGCAATTTTGCCTACAGACTTCAAATTTTATACACTAGTTCCAAGTACTTGTCTGGTGTTATAATAAGGTTTTCGATTAAATTACACATTCCCAAGGGGTAGCTGCCATAGAACTTTGTAGCCTTTAAAGTTATTGAAATTACCTTGACAAATGACAGTGATTGCGCCCTCTAGAAGGGAGAGTGTAGGCTCCCTTCTAGATCATTACCCAGCTCGCCAGAAGAGACAGTCACAAGAGACACACAAAGAAGGACGACACTAACACATATACAAAAAACAACATCTATTGACAAGCACAAACATCCATGCCTTTACAGGGATTCGAACCCGAGCCCAGCAGCTTTATTGAAATTTCTTTACATGGGTACATAATTTCCTTTAAATATGTGCATTTATTAAGCGGTATTTGAAAGTCCCCTAGTGGAGCACGCCCATTTAAGTTAGGCCAGTTTGCCTCTAATATAGAGGGTTCGGAAATGTAGACACCTTCTGATCGCGAAAAAAATAACATAAAACGAAACAAAGTTTCAAGTAAGTAGACGTAATAAATGTTATTTTGTAATTAAAATCCGGATGTAATTAATTGAATTTTTTTTTAGTTTCGCAGATGGGTTTCATTTTATTAACAAATTTGGAACTTAACATTTTATTATTTAAATTTATTCCATTTTTTATAATAACGAAAGTTTTCCTATTTGTGAAAGGTGTCGACTTTGATAAGCTAATTAAAGTTTGCCACTGAAAAATGTACAGTAATTATTATTTTTGTGTACATTTTAAGTCAATATTTTAGCAAGATTACTTAGCATATTGTGATGCATTTTTTAAGTATAGTTATGGATGGGGCTTATGTGTTTGAGGGAAAATACTTGAAACAAATTAAATATATATATTTTTGTTTTGTTTTGCAATCATTTATTTTGATAAAATAAGTTATATGGAGAGTAAACTTTATTTCTGCTTTAAATATTATTTTAAAAAATTAGGTATTGATAAGTATATTTGAAAAAAAAACAATTACCAAAACACTATAATTTAATCCAAGAAAAATGAATCCGTCCTTTCTTTATCCGTTTAAATAACAGAATAAAAATAATTAATCCATCTTTTTTAAAATAGAATTTTAAAATATAATTGTTTTTAAGGCAATATCAATCAATTACTAAATTCTGATTTGATTGTCCCAATTTCTTTTTGAAAAAAGCTACCACGTTTTACCTAGAAAACGTCGTTTGAAAGATTATTAGTTTTACGAAGTTTTATAAATTATTTTTATAGGTTCTGAAAGTTCTTGGTTGTTAAAAGGCGTGCCGAAAATAAGAATCGATTCTTAAAAGGATTTTATTTGCTTTGGGGAATATTTTAGTGGATATCAGGATAGATATAATTTTTCAACGAATTCCAGTACTATTAGTTCCTTAACGACATTTTGCAGAGATAATAACTCTTTGAACAAAAATTTAATGTCAAGTTTTTTTAATTAAAAATTTTCATATTGAAAGACACAATTTATGTGATATTTTTTTCCAAAATATGACGCCATTTTCCCGAAATAATGAAGATAAAAATACTACTTCAGGATGTGGGTTTATAAACGGCCAGTAGTGTTTTAAATTATTTCATATCGCACAAACTGTTAAACTAACACTTTAATGCTTATCAAAACTGAAGAATACAATAAACCATTTAAATCACATATTCTAGTGATGGATGGTTAATATGAAAATACTCTAAGTATTTAATAGTCGTTTTTTTCTACATTAAAAAAAGCAATAAGTCACCCACATCACTTTTCAAAAAACAAACAAGTGTGATGACAACAAACGCGACATTTACAAAGATATCATCACAGAATCGATGCATCGCCGCTCCGATACGATACCTCAACTAACATCATCGTAATCGTATCAGTTGTTAGATAACGTCGAAACCATGGAAATAATCTTAACTACCGGACGGACAGACAGACCTTTCGAATTTTCTGGGGAACAAATGAGTGTCGTTAGCCGAATGTTCGAAATACTTCTTCCAGTTGTCATCGAACAAGGTTTTCGCAGACGAGATTTGGAGGGTTTTCACGGGGTTTTATTGCTATAAGTGTCATTTGGGGAGATCTGATAGAAGATAGAAGAACTATATCAGTTGAGCACGACATGTGGCGATTAAAAGGATAGATTGGCTGGTTGTTGTGGGTGTTTGGTTAGTGCTTGGCGTATTTTTTTTATACATTACATTTAATGGCCATAGTAATCAGGATTACATATAAAACAAATAAGTCTAATATGTGTATAATGTTTATTATCAATTCTAGTAGGAAAAACTACATCTTCAAAACATCACTTTAAATTATCATAATAATATTCAGGAAAACTACCAAAAACAATTTATAAGCAGATTTACTATACCCAATAAGATTGAATTATTTTTATACAGAACTAGCAGTATGGTCCCGCCTTACTGGGAACCCGTTAACTTCGCATTGCTTCCTTTTAGAGGCATGCTTACTTGTGAAAAGACACTCAATCAAAACAAAATTAAATTCGTGGTGGCGCATGCGCACTTAAAAAAGCCAACACTAATAGAGGATGAAGCAGCCTTAAGGCGAGCGCATATCTCAACCAATCTCAATCAATTAAACTAATAGAGGATGGCGTCAAGCCCCCGTTTCTGCCAGGTCCATGTATTTTCAAGCCCTGTTATGGTTACTCAATCAAACGTAGGTAAAGTTTTTTTAAAACTAATGATAGTAATTAAAAATCACAATCAAATATGAAAAAACTAAGCCTCAGGTGCACACGTAGGTATTAAAAGGAATCTGTATTAAAAATTTCGAATTTTTTTATAGCAGTCTAAGTAGGTCTTTTGCGATCCACAGAAAGACTCTTTCTTTTATTATTATAGATTGTTCAAAAGGCCATCGATAAACTTTGAAAAATGTATACCGTAGAACTCAAAAGGTTGTCCATTAATGCGCTTTTTGGCATATTAGATTAAATATCACAAGAGCAGTGTAACACAACAACTCTAAACTTCCACTTAATATATACAGCTAAAGGTAATTATATGCGGTATATACTGCCATATAATTTCAATAACTTTAAAAGATAAAAAAAATCGCATACGCAAATGTTATTGCGAAAAACTTATTATATTCATAATATATTTTCTAATAATAATAATTTTGTTTTATAAAATGCAGAATTTGATTAGATTTTAGTTTTGTAAATTTGATTTAGTTTTGCACGCTTGAAATGAATAAAAATACCTGAAAAATATAATAACTTGTAAATGCTTCTTTTAAATTATTATTGCAATTTATGATTGAATATTTATTGTGATTAATAAATAATTTTATAGCTTGCAACTGAAGTATTTGTTGTCGAACTCACTTCTACATAATTCGAATAATAAAACTAAATTAATAATAAATTATATTTTAATGATAAAGTGTTACATATTACCAAAATTTAAAATACCATCCTCGATTGTCAGGTTACAAATAGGGAACCATAACAACCAAGTCACAACAAAAAATAGTAACATAATTCAAACAAATATTTCAAATTTAAATTATGGTTCTATAGATTCTGTAATTTAAATTCACAATAGAGAAAAACCTTTATGATAAAATGGTTCGAGAAATTAAGTACTTTTGTAATTCATGTGTCCATTTTAGGTTATGAATTTATTTTAGAATGCCACTTAATATTTACGATTTCATCGAACATGATCTAAGAGATAACTTTAAATTCTAATAAAATTCAAAATCTCTAAAAACTGCTCTAAGAAATTACAGTCCTCTGAAGAAGTAGGAATCAGTTGGTCGTTCTATAATAATAGTGTAATAAAATGGAGAAATCGCTCAAGCAAATTTTGCTTTTACTGCAATTGACAGGTATTTTCAAGCTGATCATTGATTCTAAAAAAAATATAACTAAAAGATTTTTGCCAATTGCTTTTACAGTAATTTCGAGTGCCATTTATATCATAACATCAATATCTGTATGGATGGGGAGAAAGGGCAAAATGTTGAGAATTAATGTTTTTGTAAGTACTTTAATATTTGTTTATAGATTGATCCTTGGAATGAAACTTCGTAGAATGGAAGACATAGCCCTGGAATTGGGAAGATTATTGAAGCATCCTAAAATAAGAAAACTTAGCTTGATGTATATTTGGGCTTGTTCTAATATATTTATGAGTATCCCTCAATTATTCTACAGCATACGCTTAATGGTCAATGTAGAAATAGGTATAATATTTTTTGGATATTCCTTTGACAATAAACTTTATAACAGTATTTTTAATGGCTTATATGCAATCTACTTTGTGATATTCCAAGTAATTCCTTCGAACGTCTTTGCAATATACTATGTTTTCATCTGCCATGATATCAGGAAATTAATTCGAACTGTTGCTAATAAATTAGAAACTGCCAATGTTTCAAATACTAAGTCTTTAAAGAAATACAATTCGATCAGGAAATTTTCCAAAGTGATTGATAACGAAATGTCGCTTCTGTTTCTTCTTACAATTATATTAAGCTTTATTTACTTATACTTATCAACAAATGTTATATTTCATGAAGAAGAGTTTAATATTCCGGGTCAAAGAATTTACATTTACAGCACATTTGCGAATAATTTTGCATCGTTCATTGCAATGAGTGTGTCTGCCTCGCTGGTTTTAGAATCATCTGTTAGAGTTACTGAAACTGTTCAACAACTTATTACTGATGGCAAGATTTCGAACAAAGATGAAATGAGCGTCGGTTTCAATCTCAAAACTATAGAATTTACTGTTTGGAAGATTGTACCGATAAAGAGAAATTTCATCTTTTCGTCGCTAGGACTGTTTTTCACTTACTTTGTTATTTTTGACGACTTAAAAATTTGAATGTTGATGATTGTTTGATGTATCTCGACAACGAATCAGAACGAATAATAATGGAACCTCAATAAGGAAATATTTTAACCTTATTTCGGCGAAATTAGAAATCGAATCCAGAATTGTTATAGCAAGTTGAAACTAAAAACATATATTTTTGGAATGAAAAAAGTACCGAGTTGAGGAGAGTTGAATATCGCCACACTAGATTTACAAGGATTATTGGTGATAGACGGGTCATTCTTGAGAAAACGTGCAATTTGAGGAAAAAAATCTCGAAAAAAAATATTTATGAAAGTTTTTGAAACTTTGGATTTGAGTTACCTTTACATACTGCATTGAAAAAATAATATCAGTCCAGATCATACAATTAATATTAATTATTCATATAAGAATACATGGACCGAATACACGGACATGATGGTCCCCACGGACATGACAAAATCATAAATAAGAGCTTCCAGGCGCTAAAGGTTTAGGCTTTAGAGAACGAAACTTGCAAACTGGCAATATATACCTTATTTCTTTCTATAAATACAACATTATAGGTGAAAATCATTAGCCTACCTTCTCATATCTTGACCACAGAAATGACGCTATGATCTTGTCGATGGCCTATTTTTAACTTTTAAGTTTGAATTACTTTTTATCTATTGTGGTATTCAAACTATCGACGTGATACAACGCTTAAAGTGTATTATTGAATACTAATAAGACTGAATCAGAGTACTATTATCATTTCTAGATAGTTATGCAAGCTAAAGAATAAGTTGCACACGGACATGACGAAAATCTGTGGGACATTTTATTTTCGCGGAATTTATCTATTCATATTTATTTTAATGACCTGATTTTATGTTTTGTACGTTCTAGTAGTGTTAGTTGAACTAAAAATCAACTTTAGTTATGAAAAATTGGTATTTAATGAGTATTAACTAACAAAAACAGTTCCCGGACATGACGGTGAGACTGCCCACGGACATGACTTGTCATAGTCTGTGGACACAAATTTGTACACAGGATAAATAATTTTTTGAATTGTTTCAACGCTAGTAAGTAGATAAAATATTCCTTATTTTAATTTATTCAAGTGGAAGCATAACTTTTCTTCATATGAAAGATATCTTGCGGGGACATGTTTTTGTACGTTTTCTCAAGAATGACCCAGACTTTATAATTTAGAACCATAGTCAAGTAACGGAGACAGTACCAACGAATTACGGAAACTTGGCTATGTCACTTTTGATAATAATAAGAATGAATTATTTTAATCGAACAGTATTTGGAGCATTCATTTTATACAGAATTGTTCAAAAAGTCCATCGAGAAACTTTGAAAATGTATGGGTAATTCTACCATAATTTCTAATTTTATGTCCTTGGGCATAAAATTAATAATAACTTTTTTTTAAAAAAAATTAATATTCCTTTTCCATTTTTTCTTATTATACTTAATGACTGATCCTTATATAATTGCAAAACGGAATTTTAAAGCAAAGAAACTCCAAAAAAAGTTAGAACACAAAACAATGCAGAAAATTTATTACCGTCGTATATCCCGAATGTCAAATTTTTAGTTTAGAGCTCAAAGAAACACAATTTTGAGCTAAAAATTACGCTCATTTGGATTTTAAATTGAATTAATAATATACCTTAACAAATTCCTCCCATAAAATTTTGGCTTTTAATAGTAATTTGTATTTCTCTTCTCCTAACATTGTCCCTGGGTTATGGTATATTCACTTACCTCGTTGCTAAAGTGGTGAAAAGAGGTACTTAATATATACAGTTAAAGGTAATTATATGCCATATAAGGTAATTTCAATAACTTTAAAAAATGAGAAAAAAACGCTGGCTAGCATTTGCGCATAAGCGATGTTATTGCGAATAACTTATTATATTTATAATATAAAACAATATTATTATTATTATTGGGAAATATAAAATGCTGAATTTGAATAGATTTTAATTTATACATTCAATTTAGTTTTGCTCACTTAAAATGAATAAAAATACCTGTATAATATAATAACTTGAAAATGCTCTGATAAATTATTGCAATTTATGATTAATCATTCATTGAGATTAATAAATAATTTTATAGCTTGTAACTGAAGTATTTGTTGTCGACCTCACTTCTACCTAACTCGAATAATAAAACTGCATTAATAATAAATTTTATTATAATTTAAAGTGGTGCATATTAAAGAAAGTTAAAATATTATTCTCGATTGCCAGGTTACAAATAGGGAACCATAACAACCAAGTCACAACAAAAAAATAATAACATAATTCAAACAAATATTTCAAATTTAAATTATGGTTCTATAGAATTTTAATTTCAATTCACAATAGAGAAAACCTTCCTGATAAAATGGTTCGAGAAATTCAGTACTTTTGTAACTGATGTGTCCATTTTAGGTTATGAATTTATTTTAGAATTTCCACTTAATGTTAAGATTTCATCGAACATGATCTAAGAGATATGTGTCTAAAAGATCTGTCTGATCTAAGAGATATGTGTCTTTTTTAAGCTGTAAATTTATTTTAAAATGCCAATTAATTTTTACGATTTCATCGAACACATGATCTTATAACTTAAAGTTGTACTAAAATTCAAAATCTATAAACTGCCCGAGAAAATTATAGTATTTTGAAGATATAGGAATCAGTTGGTCGTTCAATAATAGTGTAATAGAATGGAGAAATCGCTCAAGCAAATTTTGCTTTTACTGCAATTGACAGGAATTTTCAAGCTGATCATTGATTCGAAAAAAAATGTAACTAAAAGATTTTTGCCAATTGCTTTCACAGTAATTTTAAGTGCCATTTATATTATTCCGTCAATATCTGCATTTGTGATGGAGAGAAAGAGCAAAATATTGAGAATTAGTGTTTTTGCAGGTATTTTTATCTTTGTTTATAGATTGATCCTTGGAATAAAACTTAATAGAATGGAAGACATAGCCCTTCAATTGGGCAGATTATTGAAGCATCCTAAAATAAAAAAACTTAGCTTGATGTATATTTGGGCTTGTTGTAATATATTGATGAGTGTCCCTCAATTATTCTACAACATACGCTTAATGGCCAATGTAGATATAGGTATAATGCTTTTTGGGTATTCCTTCGACAATAAACTTTATAACAGTATTTTAAATGGCTTATATGCAATCTACTTTGTGATATTCCAAGTAATTCCTTCGAACGTCTTTGCAATATACTATGTTTTCATCTGTCATGATATCAGGAAATTAATTCGAACTGTTTCTAATAAATTAGAAACTACCAATGTTCTAAATACTAAGTCTTTAAAGAAATACAACTCAATCAGAAAATTTTCAAAAGTGATTGATAACGAAATGTCGCTTTTGTTTCTTCTTACAATTATATTAAGTTTTATGTACTTATACGTATCAGCAAATATTATATTTCATGAAGAAGAGTTTAATCTTCCAAGTCAAAAAATTTATATTTACAGCACATTTGCGAATAATTTTGCATCGTTTATTGCAATGAGTGTGTCTGCCTCGCTGGTTTTAGAATCATCTGTTAGAGTTACTGAAACTGTTCAACAACTGATAACTGATGGCAAGATTTTAAACAAGGATCAAATGAGTTTGGGTTTCAATCTCAAAACTATAGAATTTACTGTTTGGAAGATTTTACCGATTAAGAGAAATTTCATCTTTTCGTCCCTGGGACTGTTTTTCACTTACTTTGTTATTTTTGACGACTTAAAAATTTGAATGTTTATGATTGTTTGATGTAGGGTAGACTGATCAGTGAGTGAACAGGCCCCAGTGAATGAACATTCATTGGAAAATATAATTAAAAAATAAGGATTGAAAATCATTCCACTATACGGATTGGCAACACTGACTTCCTCCCATGTAGTAGGAAGGTATCTGACAATGGTTGGTAGTCCTGATCATTATATCCTGGTGTTCATTCACTGGCGAACGTGACGTCTTAAACGGTCATTTACTGGTTAGTCTATCCTATCTTGACGAACTTTTAACCTTGTTTAGGCTAAATTTGAAATCTAATCGAGAATGTTATAGCAAGTTGAAACTAAAGGCATATTTTTTTGGATCGAAAAAAGTACCGAGTTGAGGTAAGTTCAATATCGCCCCACTACAGCTTACACAAGGATTATTGGTGACAGACGTCATAATTTAGAACCATAGTCAAGTAACCGAGACAGTACCAACGAATTACGGCAACTTTGCTAGGTCACTTTTGATAATAGCTGATGGTGTGAGATGGGGAACACCTACCAACTGTGATTTAATTGTTTGTTTGCAAAGCAAGTCTATATACTATTGAAGCAAATCATGTGTTCAGAACAAGGTATTGAACATGCATAAAACAAAAATTGTATACTTTTTAAAAGTATCTGATGCGATAGAAAATTGTCATAATGTTGGTAACAAGTACGTTTCTAATTTGTTCTTGCCTCTAATACAGAGCATATTTCAACATTTAAAGTAGGTGGCAGCAGTGAAGAAATAAAGTACTTGTGAACTGTGTGTGTGTACTTGTGAACTGTGTGTGTGTACTTGTGTGTGTACTTATTGTTACTTTGTGAAACTTAGTACCATGAACCAGAAACTAAAATAGAAAGTGTTAACAATCTAATAAATGTAAAAACTACGTCTGTATCGTAACTGATATACAATTCGGCAAACTAACGCTCATAACGGACCATTTAGTCGCCGCGTTACCGAATCACACTAACACTCTCTTGTAGACGTTTGCCTCCTAAGCTAAGCCATTAATGGAAGAGAAATGTGGTAGCTTCCTTTGGCACAAGGTTTTGATCACCCGTGAGGGTGAAAGTCTGACTTCTGCTCCAAGAGGGTTAACCTAATTATTTTAGACACTTCACTGGAGGGGAGGGTTTTTGCTTCAGAAAAGCTGCAACAATTGTACTGCTCTATGACCTCCCGAACAATACATTAAGCTGTAGCACGCTTTCCTGTTAAGAACGTTGCAAAACTGAGATGCTGTTTTGTCCGAAGAATACAAAAACGTTTGAATGCTTCCTTAAAGTCATTGTAGTTTGTGCTTGACTATTAGGAAGGACAAAAAGTTTTATTATATGTTAGAGAAGTATTTGTTGCCTAGCAAATTTCCATTTATTTTCACTAATAAAATTATGTTAATAATAAATAACATTGTTAATGATAAAGTGTTATGAGTTATTACGAAAGTTAAACATATCTACATAGTCTTGTTATATTATTGAGAAGAACCATGGTAACCAAGTCGCAACAATATATAGGAAAGTATTCAACAAAAAAATTCAAAAAAATAATTATAATTTCATAGCTTTTTAATTTAAATTTACAATAGAGAAATGTTTTTCGGATGAAATGGTTCAAGAAAATGAGTATTTCTGCTATTTAGTGTCTATTTAAGATTATTTTTGAGAATTTCAACTATTGTTAACGATTTCAACGAACATATATTTACAACAATAAATTCTAAGAAAATTCAAAATCAATCTATAAAGTGTTGTAGCAAATTATAGTCTTTAAAAATATGGGAATCCGTAGTACTATAAAATAAAAAGAAAACTGATACGTCACATAAATTGACCTTTCAAAATTATATAAAAGTTATTCAAACAGAAATAACATATAAATAAGTAACGGCGAACGACTATCATCTTACTGACTAACTGGTTCATTAAACTTGTTACAGTAGGTCATTTGTAGACATATTTTCTCCTTTTACAAACTATAGATTAGTTTGGAAGGTTTATAAGTGTTTGATACCGATAATATTATATTTAGCTAAATGATCAAAATTTGTTGTGACCACTGAGTTTAGGAAAAGATTTTAAAAAAAACTTTATAATCTTTTCATGCTTTTGATACTCTTCATTATATTTTTTATATAACTGCATAAGTGTGTTGCTCGTTCAGTAATAATTTAACAACATGGAAAAATTGTTCAAGTCAATTTTATTTTTACTTCGAATGACAGGAATTGTGAAATTGAAAAGGGATTTTAAGAAAAAGATGAATGCAATTTGGTCCATTACTTTGACTGTGTTTATCACTGTCTTTCAGATCACAACCATAATATCTCAATGCATGACAGTGGTAAACAGCAAAATGTTGAGAATGAACTTTTTTTTAAATGTTTTAACCACGGTTTACCGATTGATCCTTGGAATGAAACTCCAAAGTATGGAAGACATAGCCCTTAAAATTGGTGGATTATTAGAACATCATAAAATAAGAAAACTGAGCTTGATGTATATTGGGGCTTTCTCAACTTTATTGATGAGTGTTTCTCAAATATTTTACAGCGTACGCTCCATGAAGAATTTGGATTTAAGCACACGTTTTTTCGGCTTTTCCTTTAACAATCAACGTATTAACGTTATAGGTGGCGGCTTGTATGGGGTTTATTGGGTGGTGCTCCAAGTTATTCCACCGAACCTCTTCGCCATGTACTATGTTTTCGTATGCCATGCAATCAGGCAATCAATTAGAACTGTTGGTAATAAATTTGAAAATACCGATGATGGAAATATTAGAAGTTTGAAGACATACAATTCCATTAGGAAATGTTCCGCATTCATTGATAAGGAAATGTCGCTACTCGTTCTTGCTACGATTATAATAAGTTTAACTTTCCTATACATATCAGTAAGTGTTATACTTCATGAAGAAGATTTTCCTCATTTATATCAAAGAATTTGGCTTTACATCACATTTGCAAATAACTTTGCATCGTTCATTGCAATGAGTGTGTCGGCCTCGCTGGTTTCAGAGTCATCTGATGAATTTACTGAAAAGGTACGACAACTGATAACTGATGGAAAGATTTCAGACAAGGATCAGTTGAGATTGGGTTCGAATGTCAGAACTGTAGAATTTACTGTTTGGAAGATTGCACCGATTAGGAGAAGTTTTATCTTTTCAACGCTGGGACTGTTTTTTACTTACGTTGTTATTTGTGACGATTTAAAAATGTGAATGTCTGTTATTGCTTGATACGTCTTAATACAGTTCGAGCGCTTTTATGTTTCTCAGTACATGTATCTTAATCAATGTATGCATGTATAATGCAAAATATGCGTATAGGGTTTATTATATGTATCTTACACAATATATATACCTTTCACCATGTATGTATCTTACACAATATATGTGTCTAACACACCACAACACCTTACTCAAAATATTTATCCTACTTAATAGTATCTGTATCTGTTTATAAAATATTGAACTTAATAAGCATGTGAATTTTACGGAAGTTTGTCTATCAGTATTACAACTGTATTAGTTAATATCTTCTCAATAAAGAGTATAATTTGATTGATTGCTTTGAGTATTTGGCCTTAAAATATTTTAAAACTCTGTAAGCACTGGTGGCAAGCATAAACAAGTCTTTTCACTAACACTTCACAAAGGAGCTAAGAGAAAACTAACTGTCTACATGATGGCAAAATGCTACGTTTACTAAATCGTGAAGCACATATAGAACATTGAGTAAAATATGACTAAATACAGCACAAATTACCTTTTCGATAGTAAACAAACACAAATAAGTAAATGTACTAACTAAAATAAGCAAGTTGACTTCCCACTAAAGACTAACTTTTATCTTTCAAAACCTATTAACCAAGATAGTCAAGTTTATCGCTAGATGAATCAAGTCGCATGAGGGTTTTTTTTTTTTATTATCCCAAGTGTATATACACAAATCCATGGACACACAAAACAGGAACACAACAATTAAACAATATCAAACAAGTTGAAAACATTAAGAAAGTCCAGAACTTGTAGCGGGTTGGCAGAGAACAGTTCCTTCTTTGACACGCCCATGCAATCAAGAAGATGTTCGGGTGAAGCCTGATATACATTGCAGATGGTGCACGTCGGGAAAACCCTTTCTCCATTAATAAATTTAATCTGTCTCGTATGGCCAGTACGAAGACGTGACAGGGAGGAAAAAGCATGCCGACTCAGGCCAGAGTCAATGTAGGTTCCAGGCTTGTCGGGCACGTACCAGTGGTGAGATACTCCTTGGAGAACTTGAGAACTTGCTGTTTTAGTGCCTACTTTTGACAAGATTTAAAGAGGTCGAAGTCGATTGATAAGTCCGGAACAGCAGCAGCCTTAGCCAATTCATCGGCCGTTTCGTTTCCCTTCAGGCCGATATGGGAGGGAATCCATTGGAATGTTAGTGAGGAGTCCTTGTGGAAGGAGTCAATACAGGTCGCGATTTCTTTTAGTATTGATTTGGAACTAGTGAAACACTTTTGGAGTTCCTGAAGGGCTGATAAGGAATCCACAAAAAAGACCATCTTGTTTGGCGAGGATTTATCGAGGTATTTAAGAGCCATCGCAATCGCTATCAGTTCAGCATTAATGACTGAACAGCCTCTGGGATTAGTATGACTTAGTTTTTGATTCTGGTTTTTGGACTCGATAAATACACCGCTTCCCGAATTTCCATCAGTGTCCTTAGACCCATCAGTGTAGACCTTAATAAATTCTGTGCCGAAGTGATTTATCTTTTCAAGAGCAAGAGCCCTCAAGAGACAAGGGAGTTCATCTTGCTTTCTCACAGAATTCCCAATGGAGAGATTGATGATAAGCTCTTTCCTTTTGTGACACGGTGGGAAGACTGGAGAGCCAGTTAGTTTGTTAGGGCAAGTAATAGGTAACGCATGAGGGTAAAATAAATTAAGTTATCTCCAAGTTTCTCATTCTTGTTTCAATTGATCATAAGCAGACCATGAACCTTGCCGCTTTTAAGAGGGCGTGTCAAGCCCATGGAGCTAATGTATTAGTGTTGGAATCACATCTTCCAATGGCCTGCTCAACTACTAAGGCCGAAGAAGCTTTCCCAAACAAGTTCAGGGACGGAAAATTTGACGGGTCATAGTTCCGAGTAACGTTTTTCTGAAGATAAAGATAGTCTGTCTCGAAACCTGCTCGGAACCACTCGTTCACGGTGACTACATTCTTAGGGTTCCGAATGCTTCCGAACTAGTTTCTCGATCTTCGGCACTGGGAACAGTGACATCAAAATTTCCGTCTATACGCTCATGTTTGGGAGAGCTTCTCTGGCCTTGTTATTGAAGTTGGCCGTGATCTTCCGCAGAAGTATTGCTTTGCCATGTTAGCCCTTTTCCCCAGGTATGGGATTCAGCAGAACATCGAAATGAAACGAATTTGAAACGGAAATGTTATCTAGTTGGTTTAATTATATATTTTTGAAGTTTTAAAATGCCAAAAATATGCACCACATGGTAATATTTTAAAACTTTATCAATTAAGAATTAAATAACCGGATGTTATTTTCTTTTCAATTTTGTTTTGAATTGATTTTAGTGATAATGGGATAACATGACAAAGGAATTCTTTTGCAAAATTTGTGATTTTAATACTAATGATTAGCTCTATGGGTCTGGCAGTCCCCCTTAATGTCGCTGCTTGTCCAAAACTGAACCCTAGTAGTCCCAAGTTCATCCTAAGCAAATGTCCTTAGTAGCTCCTTACCTAAGGGTGGGCCGAAAAAAACTTTTTATTTTATTTCGGATCGCTATAGTGCGGAAAAGTTGCCATTGGTAAAGACATGAAAAATGCACTAATTATTATTTTTTATTACCATATCTTCCGTTCGCGCAATGCCTTCAAAGTTGGCGAAAAAATTTTAAAAACCGTAATTTTTTATAATTTTCTTAAAACAAGGCAGATATTTTTAATTACGTTCCTATATCATGAATTAACAACTAAAAGTATGTAAAATCCAAATATTATAGCACTTATTATACTATATATTATAGCATTTTTTATTAATAAGTTATTATACATTTGTGTCAGAACTTCCGACCACTCAACGTTGTATAAAATTAGGAAAATTGGTATTTTTTTGCTAAATTTCAAAGTTTTAACTTTTTGTAAACTTTTTTTAACTTTTTGTTTAGTTTTTTTGTAAATTTTAATCATGCAACATGATATAGGAAAGCAATTAACATCATGTATCGTGTTTAAAAAAAATTATGAAAAATTACGGTTTTTGACAATTTTTGCCAGCTTTGATGGCATTGCGCGAACGGAAGATATAGTCATAAAAAATAATAATTAGTGCATTTTTCATGTCTTTACTAATGGCAACTTTTCCGCACTATAGCGATCCGAAATAAAATTAAAAAAAATTCGGCCCACCCTATAATAGCTAACCCCAGTCAGAAGACGAAAGAGGCCCATCACCGTTGCTTCGTACAAGCATTCCGATTAATATTGTCTGCACATATCTGTAAATAACACATTAAATATTTAGTTCCAAAGGATAATAAATTAGAATCTTACCTACTGGTTTTTTTTATCAATAATCATTTTTAGAGAAAAGTTATATTAAAAAAACCTTCAATCTATTCGCCCCACTCAATGTTTAGGAGAGATATGAATTTATTTCTTTTATAAAACTTGTCAATTGGATTTATTGATTAAAACAATTTATTTTGCATTAAATAAATAAATCTTTTATTGCGATTTATAATCGTTTCTAAAATTAAATATCTGTTGCAGGAATATTCCTCCTCTATAGGGAAAAAATTAGTGTTTTCTTGGGTTATAAAGCTAAATATAACGCACATTATTAGACCACTATTCCACGACGACCATTAAAGCAACTACTATAGTAAGTCAGATGACTCAGTTGGTGAGCTGAATAAGCAGAAGATTTCGAATATTTTCTCTAAAAAACATACAATACATTCAGAAGTAAGAAGTTTTCGTTTTTAAAAAGTTGCATAAGAGATTGTTGTTTCGTTCGAAGAATACAAAAACTTTTGTATGCTTCTTTGAAATTATCGTTATTTGTGATAGAATGTTTGGTATGATGGATGAAAAGTTTTATTTCCCTTTAGTGAAGTATTTGCTGCCTAACAAACTTCCATTTAATTTGAATAATAAAATTATCTTAATAATGAATGACATTGTTAATGATAAAGGGTTAATATTGTTAATATTACAAAAATTAAAATTATCAACATAGTCTTCAAATATTATTACGGAGCCCCATGACAACTAAGCCACAACAATAAAAAGGGTATATATTATTAACAAATATTTAAAAGTAAAATAGGATTCGATGGAATCTTCAATTTTGAATTTACAATGGAAAAGCATTTTACTGACAATAGGTTTTAAAAAATAAGTGTTTTTGTAACTTATAATTTATTTTGGATTATTTTTTTAGAATGTCAATTAACATTAACAATTTTATCTAACCGCCTTTTGTAACATTAAATGCTAAGAAAATTCAAAATATTAAAAACTGTCGTAGCCAATTATAGCTTTTTAAGAGATGGGTATCCATAGCAACCGTGTCATACTATGAAAAGTCGCTAAATTACACTTTGTTGAAATTCAAATATATGTAAAAGTCATTCTGAAAGGAAGAACGTATAAATGAGTAACAATAAATAACTATCATCGTCCTGACGAACGAGAGTGTGAATCGTTCATGTTACACTGAGTTACTTTCATGTTACACTGAGTTGCTTATCGTAATACAGATTTTAAAAAATTTCGATTGAACTGTTTTTTGGTTTCGAAGGAAAATTATGTTCATGAAATGTTTAATTTAGCCAAAATCTCAAAAATTATTGTGACTACGGTGCTTAAGAAAGGGTTTAAAAACATTGAAAATATTTTTTATTGTTGCTACGCTTTTATGATTCATTTTTTTTTAAGTTTGTATCAGTTGGTCCAATCGATATAATTTAACAACATGGAAAAATCGTTCAAGCAAATTTTATTTTTATTTCGAATGACAGGAATTTTACAATTACGCAGAGATTTTAAGAAAGAGAAAAATCTAATTTGGTCGATTACTTTAACTGTAATTATCAGTGTCTTTCACATTGTAACCATACTATCTGAATGTGTGTATTTGAGAAAAAGAGAAGTGTTTAGGGTTTATTTATTTCTAAATGTTTTAACCTTTGTTTACCGATTGATCCTTTTAAAGAAACTTCGAAGAATAGAAGACATAGCCCTTGAATTGGATGGCTTATTTAAGCATTATGAAATAAGAAAACTAAGCCTGACGTACATTTGGGTTTGCTCCAACATATTGATAAGTGTTTATCAAGTATTTTATGGCATATTTTATATGACAAATGTCCATTCAGACATATATTTCTTCGGCTTTTCCTTTGACAATCAACTTTATAATACTATTGGTAGTGGCTTATTTAGAGCATACATGGTGGTGTTCTTAATTCTTCCTTCGAACCTTTTTGCCATATACTATGTTTTCGTATGTCATAAAATTATTAAATTAATTCGAACAATTGGCAATAAATTAGAAAATACCAATGGACATTATAAGCCCCTGAAGGCATACTATTCAATCAGGTCATTTTCCAAATTAATTGATAACGAATTATCGCTTCTAGTTCTTGCTACGATTATAATGAGTTTTACTTTTCTATACATATCAACAAATGTTATCTTTCATGAAGAAGAGTTTCCTCATTTAAATACCAGAGTTTGGCTTTACGGCTTATTTGCGAATAACTTTACATCATTCATTGCAATGAGTGTGTCGGCTTCGCTGGTTTCAGAATCATCTGTTGAGGTTACTGAAAAGGCTCTGCAACTGATAACTGATGGAAAGATGATTGACAAGAATCATTTGAGATTGGGTCTGAATATTAAAACTATAGAATTTACTGTTTGGAAGATTGCGCCGATTCAGAGAAGTTTTATCTTTTCAGCACTGGGATTGTTTTTCACTTACTTCGCTATTTTTGACAATTTTAAAATTTAAATAATTTGATTGTTTGGTACAAATTAATATAGTTTCGATGTATGTATATTTCCCAATATGCGCAGGTTACTTAATATATGCAACCAAAGAAGTGTATGAATTAAACTCAATTACTAGATTGCATGAAATATCTACCTTACACAATATGTGTACCCTACACAATATATGTATCTTACTTAATAAAACTTAACTGTTTTAAGGGTGCAGCATTAAGATATTTTAAAACACTGCAGACAAAAACTGCAATGGTGGAGAGCGGAAACGAGTCTTTTGAAATAAGACTTCATGATAAGAAAGTGATAATTGAACCAACTTAGATGATCTTAAATGCTGCCTTTAATATATTCTCATGACTAACTTTCATATTTCAAATCTGAATAACCGAAATAGTCAAGCAAGACGTTCGATGAGTCAGTTCGCATCAGGGTAAAAAATATTATGTGATCTTCAAAAGCTAGTCAATGACTACGAGTGGTTAAGACATCCGCTTCAGGATTCAGCCTTCTCAGGATTGCGGGGGTTCGAATCCCACCTACTGCCAGTCATCCTATTAATCGGATATCTGTACTGGGAAAGAGTAGAAAATCCAACTCGCGACGGATGGGCCCGAGTGCACTGGGACCGACGTGCTCGTTAAATCTGTTTAGTCCAAAGTTCGTACGATGTCGCTCGAAGTTCCGTTGGGTGCATGCTCAGGTGTCGACCTCGTCACTTGAACAGTGTTCTAAATTACGAGGCGTTAGTGGCTGTGTTAAAGCTCCTAATGGAGGCTAGAAATAGGCAGCAGGAAACGATAACACTACACTACTAGTCAATGATGACTTAATACTTTGAGGAGAAGGAAAATTTGCACGCTAGTCAAGGAACATGTCATATGAGATTTTGTATTTTAACCCCCCGAAACTTCCCCTTGAAATCAACAATATTTGAATATGAGAACCGTCCGCTTTACTCGCTTCTCTACAACTGTTCAACCCTTTCAGTCCCAGTGATGCCATTTGGCATCATCACCTTCAATATTTTTTTCAAAATGTTTATGTCCCGCTATGACATCCAAACACACATCATTCGATTCTTCACACTCTGTTCTATCAGACAAAATTTTACTTTAATCTCAAAAGAAGTCAGAAATACTATTTTTTTTTATTTAACAAATAGTCAACAAGCGTTTCTCCTGATTTTTTATAAGTTCACTTCAGTTCCACATATTTAAAACACAATTTAAACTATTTCGGTTAAAATAATTACTAAATTTTTTTTAATAATATGGTCAGATACCTTAAAATATATAACTCGAAGTGTTTTTAGGTAATATAATTTTTTTTTAATTTGTTGTTTTCCACAGTTAAAGAATTTTGGCATTGTTTCAAAAACCATATAAAAAATTTTAATGGAATTTTTTTTCTTATGGAATTCGTATAGTTGACCTAAAATAAGCTTATTTTGTGAATATCAGATGTTTCTGTAGTGTAGTAAATTTTTGGGACTGAAAGGGTTAATAGAATCAGAAAACCAGCAAGAATCTTTACCAGTGAGCCAGAGCCAATACCTTTAATATGAATTGTACATTCGCCAATCAGTTTTCTAAGCGTTTTTATAAAGATTAAGGTTTGAAATATCGTCGAACTGGAGCTATACGGGGTCTATTGCTGACGGGCATTGCCCAGTCAAGTTACGAACCACAGTCACTAGAATTGACTAGATGAAAAATTATTTTGTTACTTCATTCCATGTGCATATGAAAAAATGAAAATGAATGCGCCCTCTAGAAGGGAGGACCATTGGCTTTATAGCCCGTTACCCAACTCGCCAGAAGTGACACAGTCATATTAGACACACAAAGAAAAGACGACTCAAACACATACACAAATAACAACATTTATTGACAAACACAAACATCCCTGATTTACCGGGATTCGAACCCTAACCCAGAAGCTCCAAAGGAAGCTTCCTAATAGTTGTGCTGCCGGGTCTGCCCATGTGCATATGAGTCGGACTGTCTGCTAACACAAATTTAATGGACCTGCCCTTTTGCGACACTTAGGTCTTGCCGGAAAATCTCCCCTCTGATAATCCCCATAGCAGTTCTTCCTGAAAACTGAAATCTGAAAACAACTGACGAGTGCCGACGCGAAGCATCCTTACTCCTTCATCGAAATCTTCACAAAAAGAGACAAAACTTGATTGGAAATCCTCTCTAAAGATGGTCAAGCAGTACTTTCTTCTTTTCTTCTCGAAGGGCTGGGGAGCCTAGTCGGTTAGGCATTCGCCTAGCATGCAAAAGGTCAAAGGTTTGAGTCCGGGAATCGCCAAAATAACTGCCGACCTATGAACACTCGTGCAGCCAAAAATGTCGGACGAATAATACCCCGTGTAGAAGGATTGCACGTTAAATATCCTGCCAAGTCCCAACGATGGCGGACGATGTCGCCCTTAACGGTTGCGTTGGGTGCCTATTCAGGTGTCGGCTCGTCACTTGACTGAGGTTCTAAAATACGATGCTCCTCGCCAAAAGCCCTTGTGTAGCTCTAGTGCGACGATAACTCAAACTAAACTAAATTTTCTTTCTGCCTCCTTACGCCCCTTTGTTACCCGAAACACACAACAACTGACACTAATCCAAAGTTATCTCCGCTGAGCCAATACCACCTAGATTAGAAGGCCGAAGAACTAAGCAACAAAACGTCACACTAGTAGACCAATTTCGATTTGCTGACCAATAACGTCGTATCTTAAGATGACGTCGTGTCTTGATTCCTCTTATCTTAAAAATTTATTCAAATACAAGATCTAGTCACGAATGATCATTGGTCAAAACCACAGAATCGGTCCACTAGTATGACGTCAAGCATTTAGTTCGCCGGCCTTCTAATCTAGGTGGTATTGGCTGAGCCCCGACAGAGCAGCACCTTGCCGCAACTGATGTCCCTGCTTGGCGAAAACTGAACCCTCAGACCCATGTTCATAGTAAGCAAATTTCAATAGCAGATCTTGACCGAAAAACCCACTCCGAAGACGAAAGATGTTTATCACAGCTACTCCTTAAGTGACATTCTCATAGTCTGCACACATCTGTATGTTACACAATTGTTGATTTTGTTACAAAGGATAGGGGGGGGATATGGGTCTTACCTACTGTTTTTTTATCAATAATCATTTTTAGAAAAAGGTCAAATATCGGTGAAAGGTCAAATAACGGTGAAAGGTGATCAAATTATCCTTCAATGTATTAGTGGTCATACTCAATGTTTAGGATATTATGAATTTATTTCTTTTTATACAACTTCTCAATTAGTTTTATTTTATTGAAACAATTTAGTCTGCATTAAATCAATTTGTTAATTTTTGTTAAAAATTTTAATCATATTTTAACTAAATATTTGTTGCTGGAATATTCTTCCTCTTAGGGGAAAATCTAGGTTTTTTTGTCATAAAGCTAAAATAATATTAGTTTGAGATAAATTTTAGAAGATTTAGTTACAAAACTAACCTTTCCAGTGATTCAACAAAAATTATGGGAGCATCTTCGAATTTGAGTTTTAACTTTGATATTTCACTTTTCAGTGGGAAATATTTGTTTAAAAAAATCATTATGTATACATTATGTAAATGTTTTTTTAATTAAAAATTTTATTTTCGGTCATTTTCATATTCTTTTCCCCCTTCTTTGAAATTATAATTAAGGCAACATTTAGCATGTCCCATCAGTCCTGCACCCTGTCCCATTGGACCCCACATATGGGGGCAGATGGGAAATTAGCAACTAAAATATGGTAATGCTTCAACATTTTTTTTTTTTGGATGACTTTTTAAGTAAAAGAAAATTCAGTTTATGAGCTTGTAAAAAAAAATTAAAAATCCTCTATTTTTGCTGAAATACATTGGTTAATAAAAATTTGTCCCAATAACCTCCTATAATGCATTCAGAAGCAAAAAGTTTTCGTTTCTAAAACGTTGCGATGGTTGTTTCGCTCGAAGGATACAAAAACTTTTGTATGCTTCTGTTAAGTTATTGTAATTTGTGATAGAATGTTTATTATGGTGAATGAAAAGTTTTATTACCCTTTAGTGAAGTATTTGTTGTCTAACAAAATTCCATTTAATTTGAATAATAATTTTTTTAATAATAAATAACACTGTTAATGATGAAGTGTTATGTGTTATAAAAGTTAAAATTATCAACATGGGCTTGTGATATTATTAAAGAGTCCCATGGCAACGAAGTCACAACAATAAATAGGAATATATTGTTAACAAATATTTCAAAGGTAAATTAGGATTCGATGGAATCCTTAATTTGAATTTACAATTTCAAACTATCTTCCTGACAGAAAAGTTTAAGAAAATAAGTATTTTTGAAACTTAGTGCTTATTTTAAATTATTCTTTTTTTTTTTATTTCAATTATTGTTAACGATTTTATTCGAAGATTTTATTTCGTTCGAAGAATACAAGAACTTCTGTATGCTTCTGTTAAATTACTGTAATTTGTGATAAAACTTTTCATCCACCATAATAAATATTTTATTACCCTTTAGTAAAGTATTTGCTGTCTAACAAAATTCCATTTAGTTTGAATAATTAATTTTTGAACAATAAATAACACTGTTAATGATAAAGTGTTTTATGTTACAAAAGTTAAAATTACCAACATTAGCTTGCGATGTTGTTAAGAAGTCCCATGACAACCAATCCACAACAATAAATATTAATATATTGTTAACAAATATCAAAAGTAAATTAGGATTCGATAGAATCCTTAATTTGAATTTACAATTTCAAACAATCTTCCGGACAAAAAGGTTTAAGAAAATAAGTATTTTTGAGTGTTCATTTTAGACACTTTTTTTTTAGTTCAATTACTGTTAACAATTTTATCAAACCGCTTTTTACAACAATGCATTCTAAGAAAATTCAAAATTGGAAACATTTTTTTAGAAAATCGTAGTCTTTAAAGAATTTGGAATCCATAGCAACCATGTCGTACCATAAAATAAGAAGCACACTGATACGCATCGTTGAATTTCAAATACATGTAATAGTCATTCTCATAAGAAGAACGTACAAAAAAGCAACTATAAATGACTATCATCTTCCTGACAAACAGGTTTATGAAACTTAAATGTTACACTGAGTTGCTTTTCGTAACACAGATTTAAAAATTTCTTCGATTAAACAGTAGATTGGTTTTGAAGGAAAATTGTCTTATGTTCATGAAATATTCAATTTAACCAAATTCTCAAAAATTATTGAGACTAAGGTGCTTAAGAAAGGGTTAAAATATTAAAAACAGATTTTTTTGGCCATTCGATATAATTTAACAACATGGAAAAATCGTTCAAGCAAATTTTGTTTTCACTGCGAATGACAGGAATTTTTAAATTACACAGAGATTTTAAGAAAGAGAAAAATCTAATTTGGTCGATTACTTTTACTGTAATTATCAATGTATTTCACATTGTAACCATACTGTATGATTTTGTGAAATTGATAAACAGCGAAAAGTTTATTGTTGATCCATTTTTAAATGCTTTCACCTTGGTTTACCGATTGATTCTTGGAATGAAACTTCAAAAAATGGAAGTATTAGCCCTTGAATTGGGTGGACTATTGAAACATTATAAAATACGAAAACTGAGCTTGCTGTATATTTGGGCTTGCTCTAACATATTGATGAGTGTTCCTCAAGTATTCTATGGCACACGGTTAGCGAAAACCTTACATTTGGAAACTTTTCTCTTCGGCTTTTCCTTCGACAATCAACTTTATAACATTATAGGCAGTAGCTTATTTGCTGCTTACATGGTGGTGTTCCAAATTCTTCCTTCGAACCTCTTTGCCATATACTACGTTTTCGTTTGCCATAAAATCAGGATTTTAATACGAACTGTTGGCAATAAATTAGAAAATGCAAATTTTGGAATTACCAAAACTTTAAAGACTTACATTTCAATAAGGAAATTTTCCAAATTCATTGATAACGAATTGTCGCTTCTAGTTCTTGCAACCTTTATAATAAGCTTTACTTTCCTATACATAACTACAATTGTTATAATTCACAAAGAAGAGTATCGTCTTTTAAATAAGAAAATTTGGATTTACTGCATATTTGCGAATAACTTTGCATCGTTCATTGCAATGAGTGTGTCGGCTTCGCTGGTTTCAGAATCATCTGTCGAGGTTACTGAAAAGGCTCTACAACTGATAACTGATGTCATGATTCCAGTCAATGATCAATTGAGATTGGGTTTGAATCTCAAAACTATAGAATTTACTGTTTGGAAGATAGTACCGATTCATAGAAATTTTATCTTTTCAGCGCTGGGACTGTTTGTCACTTACTTCGTTATTTTTGATGGTTTAAAAATTTGAATAATTGTTAAGTATGTATTAATAAAATTTAAATGTATGTTTCTGTTTCAATATACACATATTAGTTACTGAATGCTGCCAACAAAATATACATATTGCACTCAATTAGTATGTTACACAATATATCTAACTAACTCAATGTGTGTACTGTGCACATTAAATGTATCTTCTATAATAATAAAAGAAAGAGCCTGTCTGTCTATGTGTATGTCTGTGGATCAATAAACCGTATAAATATAAACTATTTTAATTGTGTAGCGTTAAAATATTTTAAAACACTTTAGACAAACTGCAATGGTGGCAATTGGAACCGAGTCGTTTTGAATTACAATTCATTTTGAAGCAAAGGAAAAAAGAACAAACTAGAGTATATTTAAAGTACCGCCTTTAATATAGATTAACCACATTTAGATATTGATTTAAATATGTGTATCTCTTTTTTCACTTTTAAAGTATTAAATAAAAACGTTCCATGGCTTAAACTATAGTTTTAATTAGATGACATATCATAGATATTATATGTGAAATACACGTACTTCTGTGTTTTAACATTTATATTATAAAAAACACTGTGATGTCTAATAAGACAGAAACTGTGGGATCGAATGGGACACGAACAAACCTATCTTTATATGTTTCTCTTGAAGAATCTATATAAATCTTTAATATCATATTCAGTCAGGTTCCAAAAAACTTTTTAATTTTTTAACTTTAAACTTTTTGAACTTTTTTCATCGTGTATATAAAATGAAAGTTCGAGTACCTTTATTGGTGACACTTTTAAACGTGCAATTTCATTAATTACATCTGAACTGAGCTTGGTGAAAATAATTTGTTTTTGAAATTTGCAAAAATGCAAACTATTCTTTATTTGTTGGATTCATTTCTGAAATTGAAAGCGATGAACTCCGGGTAAGCTATTTGAAGATAAAGTCGGTTTTTTTATTTAATTGAAAAAACTTTGATATTTCACCTTTCAATGAGAAATAATTGTTTAAAAAATAAATTTTTATTATGTTCATAATATGTAAACGTCTTTTTTAATTAAACTTTTGTTTTCTGGTTATTTTCTGATTCCTTTTCCCTTTTTTGAAATTTTAAATAAAGCAACATTAAGCATGTCCCATTAGATCCCACATATGCAACAAAAATATGGTAATGTTTTAACATCTGTTGAATGATTTTTTAAGTAAACGAATGTTCAGTTTATGAGCTTGTAAAAAAATAAATTAAAATTCTTCTATTTTTGCTGAAATACAGAGGTTAATAAAATTTTGTTCCCAATAGCCACCCCTATAATACATTCCGAAATAAAAAGTTTTCGTTTTTGAGACGTTGCGGATCTTATTGTTGTTTCGTTCTAAGAATACAAAAACTTTTGTATGCTTTTGTTAAATTATTGTAATTTGTGATAGAATGTTTTTTTTATGATGGATGAAAAGTTTTATTACCTTTTAGTGAAGTATTTTTTGTCTAACAAACTTCAATTTAATTTGAATAATAAAATTCTATCAATAGTAAATGACATTGTAAATGATGAAAGGTTATCTATTACAAAAGTTAAAACTAACAACATGGGCTTGTGATATTATTAAGAAGTCCCATGGCAACCAATCCACAACAATAAATAGGAATATATTGTTAACAAACATTTCAAAAGTAAATTAGGATTCGATTGAATCTTTAATTTAAATTTACAATGGAAAAGTATCTTCCTGACAAAAAGGTTTGAAAAAATTATTATTTTCGTAACTTAGTGTTCATTTTGGGTTATTTATTTTCGAGTTTCAATTAATGGTAATGGTTTTATCGATCAAAAATATATTCTAAGAAAATTCAAAATCTAAAAAAATTAGCCAATTATAGTCTTTAAAAATGTGGGAAACCATAGCAACTATGCAATACTACAAAATAAAAAGCACACTGTTACACATAGTTGAAATTAAAATATATAATGTAAAAGTCATTTTGATAGAAAAGAAGTATAGACCAGTAACAATAAATGACTATCATCTTCCTAAACAAGTTTATGAAACTTTAATGCTACACTGAGTTGATTTTCGTAACACAGATTTAAAAATATCTTCGATTAAACTGTAGATTGGTTTTCAAGGAAAATTGTTTTACGTTCCTGAAATATTCAATTTAACCAAAATCTCAAGAATTATTGTGACTACGCTGCTTAAGAAAGTGATAAAAACTTTGAAAATATTTGATGTTGTTGCTACGCTTTATGATTTATATTTTAAAGTTTGTATCAGTTGGTCAATCGATATAATTTAACAACATGGAAAAATCGTTCAAGCAAATTTTACTTTTACTGCGAATGACAGGAATTTTTAAATTACACAGAGATTTTAAGAAAAAGAGAAGTGTAATTTGGTCGATTACTTTGACTTTATTTATCAACGTCTTTCAGATTGTAATCATACTATCTCAGTTTGTGAATTTGATAAACAGCAAAGAGTTAAGTGTTGATCCATTTGTAAATTTTTTCACGTTGGTTTACCGATTGATTCTTGGAATAAAACTTCGAAGAATGGAAGTCATAGCCCTTCAATTGGGTGGATTTTTGGAGCAACATAAAATAAGAAAACTTAGCTTGATGTATGTTTGGGCTTGTTTTAGTATATTGATGAGTGTTCCTCAATTATTCTATGGCATACGTTTAATGAAAAACTTGCATATGGAGACGTATTTAATCGGCTTTTCCTTCGACAATCAAATTTATAACGATATATTTAGTATCTTATATGTTGCTTACTTGGTAGTGTCCCAGCTTCTTCCTTCGAACCTCTTTGCAATATACTACGTTTTTGTATGCCATAAAATCAGGATTATAATTCGAACTATTGGCAATAAATTAGAAAATACCAACATTGTAATTACCAAAACTTTGAAGACTTACAATTCAGTTAGAAATTTTTCCAAATTCATTGATAACGAAATGTCGCTTCTAGTTCTTGCAACCGTTATAATAAGTTTTAGCTTCCTATACATATCAGCAAATGTTATTTTTCATAAAGAGGAGTTTAATCTCCCGAATCAGAAAATTTGGATTTACAGCATATTTGCGAATAACTTTGCTTCGTTCATTGCAATGAGTGTGTCGGCTTCGCTGGTTTCAGAATCATCTGTTGAGGTTACTGAAAAGGCTCTACAACTGATATCTGATGGCGTGATTCCAGACAATGATCAATTGAGATTGGGTATGAATCTTAAAACTATAGAATTTACTGTTTGGAAGATAGTACCGATTCATAGAAGTTTTATATTTTCAGCGCTGGGACTGTTTGTCACTTACTTTGTTGTTTTTGACGGTTTAAAAATTTGAATAACTGTAATTGTTTAGTATATATTAATCGATTTCAATGTATGTATATTTCTCAATGTACGCATATTATTTACTGAATTTAACCATCAAAATATATGTATTGCACTCAATTAGTACATAACAAATATATCTGATTAACTCAATATGTGTACCGTGCACATTAAATGTATCTTATTCAATAAATCGTATAACGTTTAATTATTTTAATTGTGTAGCATTTATTATGAATAAATAAGTGCACTTTAAAGATTTTTTAGTAATTATTTTGTTTGAAATAATAATTCCTACTTTTTTAACTGTTTTCTATAAGACAAGAGTTGTTAAATGTGAAAGAGTTTTAATTAAATTGCTTGATTCACTATCCGGGCCATTTGTACACTTTTTAAGATGTTCTGATATAAAACAGAATATTTTGTATATTATACAAAGATTCTCTCTCATTAAAGTATATAATTCCATTATTTTTGAAACAATCTCTTTTGAACGTAATTCTGCCATAAAAGATGCAATGCATCTATCTTGAAACTCGTCTAAGAAGCAAAAAATTAATTTAAAAAAACACAAGAAGTCGCATTATGCTTTTATTCCAACATTGTGAAGACACATATACATACATATATGTATTATACATATATTTTCAGTCTTGTGTGCTTGCTCAGAGAGCCGCTTATAAACCTTCGTCAAGTAAGATAGTCACAACACACACATACTCACACTCACATGCATACATATACGTGACAGATGCTGACATCTATCACGCACCACCTCCACAATTTAGACATGTTCCTGAAGGGGTGGGAAATAGTCTCCAGGAATCTGTACCGTGGGAAACTGCGCAATGACCCCCCACTGGACTTTCGGACCCAACAGATTTAACGAGCACGCATATACTCGGTGAGTTTTCAGCGACCAGGACTCGATTGCGGCACCTTCCTATCCGTTGACCGAGACACTGACCACAGGGCGCCTCACAGCCCTATATATATAGTATAAGTTGAAATATAAGCTGCTGAACCAATTTTCAATTATCAATTGAAAAAATTCACTATAGATTTCTCACTAGATCCAAGTTTTTGTGAGAATGGTGAGACAGTTTCTGAGACATCGTCACAACTCCACTTTATGCACTAGTTACGGACAAAAAACAAAAAATCAATTTGCATGAGGTTTTCTTGATAATATATTTTATGATTAAAAGTATTATACCAGAATTTTCACACAAGAAATTTCCTGTTCAATGTATTTCAAACAAAAATCTATTTAAATGCGGGTTTCTTTTTTTAATTTTTGTAGCCACATAAAAAAAATTTATAAATCAAAATGCCGCAAACATACGCAATGTATTCTTGTTGGGAACAATGTAATGTTGTATGGGGGGGCTGGGGAGCCCAGTCGGTTAAGCACGCACTCGCTTAGCATGCGGAAGGGTCCCAGGTTCGGGTCCGGGCATCGCCAAAATAGCTGCCGACCTATAAACGGCCCGTGCAGCCAAAAATGTCCGACGAATAATACCGCGTATAAGGGAGTGCACGTTAAATATCCTTCAAAGTCCTAACGCTGCGTACGATGTCGCCCTTAACGGTTGCTTTGGGTGCCTATTCAGGTGTTGGCTCGTCACCTAACTGTGGTTCTAAAATACGACGTCCGTCGCCAATAGCCCTCGTGTAGCTCTAGTGCGACGATAATTCAAACCTAACCTAACAGAGCACTTATGCCAAAATGTTACCCCTCCCTCCCCCATTAGTAATAGTATTCCATAAATAAATTGATTGGTTGTTCCTAGGCTGACCTTTCTAGTTATACCCGTACAAATATACCCAATTTCCCATTGACATAACAAATCACGACAAAAAATGTATGATTCTATTGAAACTCAAATTTCAATTTATAATGGAGAACTCTCCTAGCAATGAAATGGTTCGAGAAATTAAATATTTATGTAATTTATGCAAAAATTAGTTATTTTTTTCGGAATTTCATTAAATTTACTATTTTAGTTAACATTATTATGTGACATTCAATTTAAAACATTTCAAACTGTCCAAACTCTAATAGGAATTGTAGTCTTTTAAAATGAAGGTAAGCCATGGCAACCATGACATACTATGACAACTAACTATAACTAATACAAACCATTCAAAGTAGCCTTTCGAAATTATAGAAGAATCGTTTAGATGGGACTAACGTATGACAATGATAGATGGCTATCTTCCTGGCGAACAGGTTTATGAAACTATTAAAATACAGTAAGATATTTGTCTTACTACAGATTTCTTAATTTCTTCTGTCGTTTGAACCATACACTCTTAAAACAAAAGAGTGAAATCCACTCCAGTTGGAGAAGTGCATTTTCGACACCGTAAAGGCATGCATATTTACTCAGACTGAGTTAAAATCACTCGTTTGGAGTGATCCTGTCGGAGGTTTAACACACAAAGGATCCACTCCAAAAGGAGAAGTGCATTTTCCAGTCTGGAGGAGTGAAATCCACTCAGACTGAGTTAAATTAGGAGTGTTTGTTTTAAGAGTGTAGATTAATTCTGAAGAGTCATAGTTCTTTCATGATTATGAGGTTTTCGATTTAGCAAAAATCTCAAAATAAATTGTTGTTACTGTGTTTTAAACAGGGCTAAAAAAATAAACATTACAATAATTTACGTTGTTGTTACTACTTTTCGTGACATATCAGTGTGTCCTTCTATAATAGTTTAAAAAGATGGAAAAATCGTATAAGAAAATTTTATTTTCACTGCGAATGACAGGAATTTTTAAATTGCACAGAGGTTTTAAGAAAGATGCAATTTGGCCGGTTACTTCGACTATATTTATCAGTGCTTTTCAGATTATAACCATAATATCTGAGTTTGTGAATTTTCGAAGCAGCAGAGCTGGGAATATCGATGCATTTTTGAATGTTTCAACCTTGGTTTACCGATTGATCCTTGGAATGTCACTTCAAAGAATGGAAGACATAGCCATCGAAGTGAGTGGAAAACGTACTAAAAAAGGAAAACCGAGCTCGATGTATATTTGGGCTTGCTTCAACATATTGATGATTGTTTTTCAACTGTTCTTCGGCATACGCGCAATGGCAAATTTGGATTTGAAAAAACGTTTCTTCGGCTTTTCCTTTGACAATCAACTTTATAATGTTATAGCTGGTGGCTTATATGCAGCTTACTTGGTGGTGTTCAATGTTATTCCTTCTAACCTTTTCGCCGTATACTATGTTTTAGTATGCCATGAAATAAGGCATTTAATTATAACTGTTGGTAATAAATTAAAATCTACCAATGAGGGAAATACTAACCCTTTGAAGACTTATAATTCAATAAGAAAATTTTCCAAATTCATTGATAACGAAATGTCGTTTGTAGTTCTTGCTACTATTATATTAAGTTTGAGTTTCCTATACTTGTCGGCTACTGTAATATTTCATGAAGAAGAGTTTCCTGTTTTAGATCATAGAATTTGGACTTACTGCACATTTGCGAGTAACTTTTCATCGTTCATTGCAATGAGTGTGTCAGCCTCGCTGGTTTCAGAGTCTTCTTTTGCGTTTACTGATGAAGTTCTGCAACTGATAACTGATGGCAAGATTTCAGACAAGAGTCAGTTGAGATTGGGTTTGAATCTGAAAACTATAGAATTTACTGTTTGGAAGATTACACCGATTCAGAGAAGTTTTATCTTTTCATCTCTGGGACTCTTTTTTACTTACGTTGTTATTTTTGACGATTTTAAAATTTGAACATTTATGATTGTTTGGAACATCCTAACGAAGTTTCAACGTATGTATAATATAAATTATATATATAATCGAGAAATGGTATGTATATATGTATCTTACACAATATTTATGCCTTACACAATACACGCATCATACTCAGTGTATGCACCTGTTTATTACTTATCAAACATAATAAGCTAATGAACTTTTTATCAGCTGGTCCTTTAGAATTAAAAAGTATTAAATTATACTTTTCTCAATAAACGGTACAACCTTATTAACTGTTTTAAGTTTGCAACAGTGGAATATCTTAAAACACTGTAGACAACTGTGGCAAGTGGGAACATGTCTTTTTTAAAGCACCTCATGAGAAAGCAAAGATAAGGGGAACTGATTAAATGACCATGAAAGACTTCTTTTAATAAATCCTGGGACCACCATTTAGAACATTGAGCTAAAATTACTCAATTAAGCATAAATTACTTTTTCGTTGATACACAAACATGATTAAAAAATAAAAAAGTGCATTATACAAACAAATAAATCAGTTGACTACCGACTAACTTATCTTTTAAAACTGAATAACCATACATAACTAATTTTCCAGTGCATTTTCTTATCTGTTGGGATTTTTGAGTATTTGCAACAATGGTCTAAGTCATTATGGAAGTTACTGCTGCTTACCACGGCAGACATGATGCCATTGCTGGCCCAAAACAGACGCCTAGCAGATCCATGTGCAGTTTATTCTAAGCAAATTTTCATAGTATATCTCTACCTAACCCCAGCCAAGTCATATTACTAACGATGACAAACATCAGTTACTTATTATGTAGGCGTTTCTTTTCATATTGTCTGCACACATCTGTAAGTTTTACAATTACTTATTCAGTTACTTCGGATAGGAAGCTAAAATTTTACCTAATGACGTTTTGTGAATCTGTTTTCGAGAAATTGAAAACCAAAAACAAAATTATGCTTCACTTAATTTGTCACACTCAATGCTTAGGAGATATGAAATTATTCTTTTTTATAAATTTTTTCGATTTTATTTTCTTGAATAAAACTCTTTGTTTTTCGTTTAAAGGGGAATGGGCTTGACCGGGGATCTCCAAACTCAAATGCCTCAATGTGGGAAAAACTATTATGAAATGGGGAGAACACTATTTTTTCTGGCACATTTCTTTGGCTGTATTAAATATTTTTGCAAGCTGTTTTTTTTTTCAATAATAATTGTAGACAGCTTACAGGTCTCTAAAATCTTTAAAAAACTTCGAATACTTTTTTTAAAATTATTTAAATTTTTTAAAAAAATCGAACTAGTTTCAGAAATTTAAGATTGTCGGGACCTGCAAGTCAGCTACATTTATCATATAAAAAATCCGTTTGTAAAAATATTCAATACAGCCGGAGAAATGGAGCAGAAATTTTTTTCTCCATTGGATTAATACTGATGCATACTTTGCTTTGGAGACCAACGATCTAGCATGCCCGATTCCCTCTTTTTAAGTTATATTCTTCTGTGAAGATTCTTAGTAATTTTTAAATTTAATAGTTTTAGGAATATTCTTTCTTAATAGGTAGATTATATCTCTATAGAAAAAAGTAAATGAATCTGGATAGGTTTTTTTTGTCGTAGAACTAAAACTGACGCAACACAGTAGGCCACTATTCACCGACGATCTTTACAACAAGTTATTGTTGAGTGATAACACTCAGTTGATGAGACAACTGTTACTTTTACTTATTCCTTAGGTTTTTTTTATTTGAAAAAAACTAAGGAATGTCTTTTTAATGAGTAAAAGTTATATAAATGGAGAAAAACAAATTAATTTATACATATGTTTTTTTTGTCTTAAACCTACAATTGACGAAACGCAATAAAACACTATACCACTACGACTATTACAATAGCAATGTTAGTATGCCAGATAACTCTCAGTTCGTGAGGCAATTATTATTTTTACTGATTTGAAAGATCTGATATTTCTCTGCTAACACAAAATACTAACATTCGGAAGTACCACGCTTCTTAAAAAGTTGCAGTAATGAAAAGTAGTCTTGTTCGAAGAATACAATAAGTTAAGTATGCTTCTGTTAAATTATTGTAATTTGTGATCGACTATTTATAATGATAGATCCAAGGTTTTATTATATGTAAGTAAAGTATTTGTTGTCTAACTCACTTATATTTAAATTAAATGTCAAGAATATGTTAATAACAAATTACATTTTTAATGATAAAATTCTATAAAGTACGAAAGATAAAAAATATGAGTATGGTCCTTTAATATTGTAAAGAACTATGACAACCAAACAACAACATCAAATAGGAATACATTATAAACAAATATTTCAAAGGTAAATTAAGATTTGAGGAAATTACATTGGAGAATTATCTTCCTAAAAAAAGGGTTAGAGAAATTATATATTTATGTAACTTAGGCTACCATTTACATTAGGTTATTTTTTTTTAGAATCAGCCAATTTTTCAATCAGTCAATCATTCAATTTTTTGGAACAGTTAATTTTAAAAAATCAAAATATTAAAGCTGTACTAGAAAACTATAGTTATAACAAATTGTAATATAATGTAGAATAGTAATTATGATTTTTAGTGTATTATAATAATTTTAATGTGAAGGGAAGCCATGGCAACAATGTCAGACTATTAAAAAAAATTTCAACACGTCATTAATAGTAACCTAACGAAATTATAGAAGAGTCATTTGGGTAGGATTAACGTATGAATAAGCAATGATGAATGACTATCTTCGTCCTGACGAACAAGCTTGCGAAAATATTAAAATACAATCAGATATTTGTCTTACTACATCAAATTGTATAATTTCTTCGTTTGAGTTATGGATTCATTTTGAAGACAAAGAGTTTTTAAGATTATGAGATTTTCTGTTTAGAAAAAATATCAAAATTAATTGTAACTACTATGTTTAAATTAGGGTTTATAAAAAATTAGAAGTTTTTATTGTCGTTGTTAATCTTTATGATATTTTTTAATGTTCATATCAGTTGGTCCTTGGCGAAGGCCTCATATGCAATATATATGTACCTACCCCTACCCAATAACTCAGTTGGTGAGTTAAATTATACTTTCACTGAGCAGAAAGTTTTGGATATTTCTCTAAAAACATACAGTGCAGTCAGAAGTAACACACTTTCGATTTTAAAACGCTGCAGAACTAAGTGTTGTTCTGTTCGAAAATTACAAAGACTTTTATATGCTTCTTTTTAACTATTGTAATTTTCGTTTGACTATTATGATGAATAAAAAACTTTATTACATTTTTTTAAGTATTTGTTGTCTAACAAACTATAATTTAGTTTGAATAATAAAAGTATGCTAAAAATAAATTACATTTTTAATGATAAAGTGTTATATTAGTATGAAAGTTAAAATTATCAACATGGTCTTGCAATATTATAATGGAGAGCCATGACAACCAAGAAACAACAATTAATCTGTGTATTTTGTCAGCAAATATTCTAAAAGTAAATAAGTATTCAATGGAATCTCTAATTGGAATTTACAATTGCGAAATATCTTCCTGTCAAAAATCTTTGATAAAATAAGTATTTTTGCAACTTATTGCATATTTTAGATTATTTTTTTTTTAGAATTTTAAATAATTATAACGATTTTATCGAACAGCCTATTGTAACATTAAATTCTAAGAACATTCAAAATCTAAAAACTGCCGTATCAAATTATAGTCTTTTAAAGTGATGGAAATCCTTAGCAACCATGCCATTCTATAGAATAAAAAGCACAACGAGACGAATTGGTGAAATTTACTTTTCAAAATTATCTAAACGTCATACAGATATGAAGAACGTCAAAAAAAAGTGACGGTAAAGGACTATCATCTTCGCAACGAACAGGTTTATGAATTTTTTACGTTACAGTAGGTGCTTGTTGTGAGCTAAGTTTTAAAATTTCTTTCAAGTTTTAAAAACATTAAATTACATGTTTCATTGCAGTTATAATTAATGGTAAATTTTTTTAAGTTTATACCAGTTGGTCGTATAATCATTTAAAGATCATGGAAAAATCGTTCAAGCACATTTTATTTTTACTGCGAATGACAGGAATTTTTAAATTACACAGAGATTTTAAGAAAGAGAAAAATGTAATTTGTTCGATTACTTTGACTATAATTATTAGTGTCTTACAGATAGTAACCATACTATCTGAAAGTGTTAATTTAGAGAACAGCAAAAGATTTCGAGTTGAAAAATTTGTAAATGTTTGTACTTTGGTTTACCGATTGATCCTTGGAATGAAACTCCAGAGAATGGAAGACATAGCCCTTGAATTGGGTAGTTTTATGAAATATCCTAAAATAAGAAAACTTAGCTTGATGTATATTTGGGCATGCTCCAGTATATTGATGTGTGTCCCGCAATTATTCTTTAGTATAAGTTTAATGAAGAATTTGAACATAAAGAAGCGATTCTTCGGCTTTTTCTTTGACGATCAACTTTATAACGCTGTAGGTGGTGCCTTATATGCAACTTTCTTGGTGGTGTTCAAAATTATTCCTTTGAACCTCTTCGCTATATACTATGTTTTCGTATGCCATGAAATCAGGCAATTAATTCGAACCGTTGGTCATAAGTTAGAAAACACCAACTTTAAGAATACTAGACCTTTGAAGGCTTATAATTCAATTAAGAAATTTTCCAAATTCATTGATAACGAGATGTCGCTTCTAGTTCTTGCTACGATTATAATAAGTTTAACTTTTCTATACATATCAGCAAATGTTATATTCCACGAAGAAGAGTTTCCCCACTTAAATCACAGAATTTGGATTTATATCACATTTGTGAACAACTTCTCATCGTTTATTGCAATTAATGTGTCTGCCTCGCTGGTTTCAGAGTCATCAGTTGAGGTTACTGAAAATGTTCTACAACTAATATCTGATGGGAAAATTTTGGACAAGGACCAGTTGAGATTGGGTAAGAGACTTAAAACTATAGAATTTACTGTTGGGAAGATTGCACCGATTCAGAGGAGTTTTATATTTTCATCTCTGGGACTGTTTTTTACTTATGTTGTTATTTTTGACGATTTAAAAATTTGAAAGTTTGTGATTGATTGCTTGGTACATCTTAATGTAGTTTGAACTTATGCATCTTTCTCAGTGTATGTATGATACAAAATTTGCGTATTAAATTCAATATATGTATATTACATATGTACCTTACACAGTATACTTATCATAAAAAATATATGTATGTGCTTACAACTTATGAGGCTTAATAAAGTTTTTCCGCTATTTTCCGAATTCTTGTCTTTCAGTATTGAAAAATATTATTTAATATCTTAACTCAATAAACCGTATAACTTGTTTAACTGTTTTAAAGTATGCAACTTTGAAATATTTTAAAACTTTGTAGACAATGTGGTGGTTTTAACCTTATTTTTTGCTCATGAAAGAGGGGAAAAAAATAAAGTTAAAACCACCATTATCTACAGGGTTTTAAAATATTTCAAAGTTGCATACTTTGATTCATTTGATTTCCTGAAGACTTTTGATCTAATTTGACTTAATCTAGCCTGCGGCTGTAAATCGAAACATGGGGGAAGAAACATGGGATCTCATTATCCAGGTTGGGTGGGTTTTATTATTACTTGAATATGGAACTGAAATTTATCCTTCAAATTTCCTACTTATCTGTAGGATATTTAAGTACATAATTCACCGGCCTAAAATTCTATCCCTTTTCAACAAATCATAGAAGATGAAGGAGCATCTCAAAATACGAAATTTTTTTTAAAGAAATTAAATGAAGTGGTAAGCGAAATTTTAATATGCAGGATGTCCGTAAAAGAATGTCCGAGTTTCAAATTGTAATAGTATTAGCTGTAATCTTTCGACAGTTGTGATTAAAGGTGATGAATAAAGCATAACTCCAATAGTTTCAGATAAGCGCATAAGGTTGTACCCCTACATCGTTTTCACAGTTGCACAGGCTGATGCTTCCATTACTCTGGACTTTCTGCAGACAGTATGAGAAGAATTGCGTTTTCGTTTGGATCTGTGCCGTATCACTAAAAGCTTATACATTGAGCACTTATAAAAAAAACTTGGTTAGTTTTTCTTTAATTTCATGTATAATATTTTATATTTAGTATAAAATAAACTCTCCTTAACTCTTTTTTAATAATAAATTTATCTGGATTCGCTTATTTTTGGCCGCAGGCCAAAAAATTGACCCAACGCAGTAGACCCCACTATACCACGACCAAATTACAAAAAACTACACTCTTAAAACAAAAGAGTGAAATCCACTCCTACAAAAGAAGTGCATTTTCGACAGTGGAAAGGAGTAAAAATTAACTCAGGCTGAGTTAAAATCACTCGTTTGGAGTGATCATGTCGGAGGTTTAGCTTGCCTCTGTCAAATAAATGTAATTTGTGATTAGTTACTTATTTATTACAATGCTCAAAAAATTGTATTACCCATTAGTGAAGTATTCATTGTCTAACCCACTTATATTTTATTTTTACCATAACTTTGTTCGTAATAAACTACATTTGCAAGGACAAAATGATATCTATCTTATACTATAATACGAGGAATTGGACCCAAGTCGAAAATCGCCCCAGAATTAATAAACTCCGGTAAACTTGGGGGTCTGGGGTTTTTGGCCACGACGAATCGATTGGCACAGGTTTTGAAGCGCTACGGTCAAGCAATTCGGAGTTACAGATATGATATTTTCAAACTTAGTTCGCCATAATGGCTACTTTTCTGATGCCATCTGCTAAAGCTATAAGCCTCTGCTTAAGCTACAAATGTTTAGTTAAGATTTTAATTTTTCAAGTTTAAATAAATTCAACCTTGCTTTAAACTTTATTGAGTTTTACAGAAATGGTAACATGAATATTTTTTTAGTTCCAAACAGAAGACGATTTCAGTTCTATTCTGTTCATTGGCGAGTTTTGGCGATCTTGAAAATTTAACGTATGGTTGCTATACCTATCGAGTTGAATGAAGTATGAAATGGAATGTTTACCACATTTCGACATTTTTGTTGCTTTTCAACGAAACGGCAATTATCAATTACATTTCATTTCCTATGACTTTTAAAACTTTACCTTTGTATAGAATAGTTCCCTTTCCAAACTCTAACTTTGTTTACAATGGTGCACTTTAACTAATGTGACCAGACGTCCCGCTTTTGGCTGGACAGTCCCGCTTTTTTGTAAACGTCCCGCAAAGTCCCGAAATACGAGGAAATTGTAAATAAAATACTTTTTTTTTATGAATAATCGTTGTAAAACGCTATGACGTCTTTAGAAATTGTTAAATGAAGTTAAAGTCATCAACAAATTACATAGTATGGTTTCTGTTTGCCTGGAGCCACTGCTGCTGTTGAACGCGTCTTCCTTATCAGACGGAACGGTCGTTCCGCCCGCCAATCTCAAAATGACGCCAAGGGCTAAACGGCAGTTATGTATATATACAGAAAACATTTCGCTATGTTAACAGCGAAATTGATTTTATTTTCTACCAGGCAAACTAAACTTCGTAGAGCAATAAAAAAAATACAGTAAAGAGGTTTCGTAGATTACTTTAAATGAAAAAAAAATTGGTTATTCTAGAGTCAAAAACAGCGGAGAAAAAAAATATTGAAATTTTCGAAAATGAAATCTTTCGAGCAGTTTTAGTCAAATTTTGACCTAATTTTTGAAGTGACCTACAGCCTTTACAAGACCATGAATCTGAAAGCGGTTTTTACTAAACGATTGAGAATGCCGCAATTCAGCCCCTTTCATAGGTTTGAAGTTTCAAAAATAACTATTTCTATTTTTAATTAATTAAAATCTATATTACCTTTGGCTGTATGAATGCGCGATAAACAAGCCTTCCTAGCGGCCAAGTACCTCCGAAAACGAGCCAAGGTTTACAGTATTTTCATCGTTGAGCGACATAACAGCGCTGTTAACTATTTAGTTATTATAACAGCTTCTAAAATATATGATTAATCTAATATCTGAATGGACAGATTGAAAAAAAAATTCTAATTAATAAACGGAATGCTTCATTTAAACTTTTTGGCGTTTTTATTTAGAAAACTTATGAATAACTCGAGTTAATGGATAGATCGATTGACTAGAAATGTAAACAGTCATATTTGCCTATTTGGTTGCCATATTCAGTTACCAATACCATTCAAAAAATAGTTTTGTTGGTTTTTTTTTCATAAAAAGTAAAAAATATATTTTAAGCCTAAAAATTATTGAGGAATATTTAATTATGTCAAAGTAATCTTTGCTTATTTTTTTATGAAAAGAAATGATTTTTTTTCTAAAATTTATTGAGGAATATTTTATTATGCCAAAGTAATATTTTATAATTAAAGTTACATTTTTTTAACATGAGCTGTTACTAAATGTTTGTAATATAACACATAACCGTAACCTAATAATTGTATTCGGTTATTGTTTTTTCTTGAATATTCAAGATACTTTCTAGTTTTATAAAAGAAAATTGAAGTTAAATATGCCTACAAAAGTGAACAAAACTAGGCATAAGAGACGGATGTGGTACACGAAAATAAAAGCTGCGATGTAATAACGAAATGTGTCGAAAACAATGTATCGGCAATAAAACTTCATCCAGAAACTGTTCCTGAAAATAACAAGCAGAAACGTTACGGTTATGAAGATTCGGTTATTAAAACTGTTCCAATTGTTCAGTTAACAGGTGAAACAGGGAAGAGTTCTTACCAACCAATTTCAAATAGCGTTAAAGAATCGAAAATAAAAAAAAATAAAAGAAAGTTCAAAGGCGAATCGAGGAGCGATAAATTGTAAGAGTTGTGCCAATACATGCAGCAGCTACCAAAGAAGACAATTTGACTACCGCCCAATTGACAATTTGGCTATCAAAGGCGCAAACAGAACACATCAACAGAAAAATGCTTGAAATGATCCCCGAAACTGTCGTTGAGCTTATAGCGAAAGACGACATTGAGGTCTAGAAGTAAGTAAATAGTTTCTAAAAATCGAGCTTTGGAAAATCTGAATGCCTATATGAAGAAGATAACTTTCGCTTTGCCGGACTTTAAAGGATTAAAGTGAAAAGGGGGGGGGGGGGACCGGGATTAGGTGAAACATTTAATAATTATCATTTTCGTTAAAGATGCCAGCGGCCAAGTGAATTCCAACGATGTTGCTGTTCACTTTCACCAATTGCAATATTTCATATGGATGCTTAACCTTTTTAACTTCAATTCGGCATTGTTGATTAACCATGGAAATTATTTATTTTATTTTATACATATTGCCTTTACAACTTTACATCCTTTGAACTTGTTCATAAAACATGTTGGCAATCCACCCTACCTTAAAAAGCATATCATAAAATGAATTTTAAAAAAAAGTGACTGATATCCCCCAAAAACACTTCGTTAAAGTAAACAAACGCCAATCTCAAAAAAAAAAAAAAAACTATGCATTTATTTTATAACAAAAAAATTCATGACAGTTGTCGCTAAAAAAGCCGTGATATAAAATGAATGCCAATCTCTTATTTAAAACTTTTCGGTCGTAATAAATAGAATAATTTAAGTTTCGCTGTCATAAAAAAAATTGCGCTGTTTGAGGTTGGTGCCCATCTTAATCCCCCTAAAAAATTAAATCACGTAATAGAACTTGAATTACTAAATCAAAATAACGAAGGATACTTTAAAAAAAAACCTTTAACAATAATATGATCACAATACATTTATATAAAGGTATAGAGAGTGGTTAAGATGGGGGCACCAACCTCAAACATTGCAATTTTTTTTTATAACAGCGAAACTTAAATTATTCTATTTATTACGACCGAAAAGTTTTAAATAAGAGATTGGCATTCATTTTATATCACGGCTTTTTTAGCGACAACTGTCATGAATTTTTTTGTTATAAAATAAATGCATAGTTTTTTTTTTTTTTTTTTTTTGAGATTGGCGTTTGTTTACTTTAACGAAGTGTTTTTGGGGGATCTTTCTTATACCAAGTGTGTAATTGTGTGAAGGGACTATTATGTGCTTAAAAAAATACTAAAAAAATACACCGGGAGAGGGGGGGGGTGATGGAGTGTTCCACTTTTTGATTTTGAAAATCTGGTCACATTAACTTTAACCGGTTATCTTTTCACCAATGGTTTCACAAATTTTCTTATGGTATGTATTGTTTTGATAAATCACAATTGAAAATTTAAATCTTCGAGTTAGCTTCGATACCTGTTTTCTCCGAGCAGAGCTCGGTCACCCGCTGGTAATAATAAAAATGAAGTTTTGTATGTGTGTGTGTATGTCTCTCCGAAACTCACCAACTAGACATTTGTTTGACTCGTAACTTGGCACAAATGCGTAGTTCATACTTGAGTTACAAAATAAGAACTTTCAGAGCTAAAAATTTTCTATTTTTAGAGAAAATTCGAATTTTCTGGAAAAACTACACCACTTTGGCTCAAATCCGATCATTTTTTTTACTTTGATGATGCCATCTGCTGAAACAATTAAATAAAACTTTCAACGAAAATAAATAAAATTGAAAATGTTTATTTTATTGTGTTGCCATAACTTTCAGAAACTAAATTCATTATTTGAAAATAATTGATATGTTTCAAGTGACGTATTTCCGACAAGTCTTCATTCTTGAATTTATTATGGTTTTAGTTGATGATTTCTTCAATGATGGTTCTGTTGATTACAAATATGCATATTCAGGCAATAAATGTGTAGTTAACCTATAAGTTCTAGAGCTGCACATTAGGTCTTTATTTTCTCGCCAAATACGTTGCCAATCCCGTCAAATTATAATTAAAACTCGCCAAATGGGCAAATGGTTTGTTAAGCTTTTACTGAACAATGATGGTTAATAAATGCCATCGCACGAGCTGCATATTAGGGTTTTATGTCTTTGCAATGTATTTGGCGAAAAAGTAATCTCGCCAATTCATTAATTAAAACTCGCCAAATGAGCAAAATGTTTGTTAAGCTATTACTGAACTATGATGGTTAATAAAGGCCATCGCACTAGAGCTGCATTTAACGATATTATGTCTTTATTGTTTCACCAAATATGTTGCCAATCTCGCCAAATTATTTATTAAAGCTCGCCAAATGGGCTAAATGTTTTTAAAAATAATTTATAAGCTGGTTGGTTGTGATAAAGTCGTTGTGTTAGAGCTGTATAATCGGTGTGCTTGTAGCTGTATCTATTTTCTCGCCAAATTATTTCCCAAAACAAGCCAAAAGAGTTAAAAGGTTTTATGTATTTATGAGGGAATTGCGAAGACATTTATGAGTGCATTTTACAGCGTATTTTTGATTTTAGAATATTAGGGCAATGAATTGAGATTTTTTACTTGATAACGAGTGGGAAGAGAATAACTTAAGTTTATGATTTTATAACAGGTTATTTGGTACACATACTTGGATCGATTTGATATTTATTAAATCCGTGCGAAGTACGGGTATTAATTTGCTAGTATATTATAAAAGTTAAAAGTATGAACTTGGTATTATTTTTTTAACGGAGAACCATAACAACCAAGTGACAACAAACATGGAATCTCCAATTTAAATTTATGATGGGAGATCTTTCTAATAAAATGGTTTGAGAAATTAAATAATAGTAATGTAATTTATGTTAACATTTAGATTAGTTCATTTTTCAACATTTCATTTATATTTATGATTTTATTGAAAATCATTTTGTAACATTCAATTCCAAGAAAATTCAAATTATTTAAACTGCACCAGCAAATTATAGTCATTTAAAACTATGGGAAGCCATAGCAACCATGTCTACCATAAAAAGATAATAAACATCACTAGTACATAAATGCACATCATCGAAAATAAACTTATGAAATTATAGAAGAATCATTTGCATAAGATTAACGTATGAATTGGCAAAGATGAATGACTTTCATTTTCCTGACGAACAGGTTTATAAAACAATTAAAATTCAGTGAGATATTTGTCTTACTGCATATTTAATAATTTCTTCGTTTAAACTATTGATTGATTTTGAAGTTGAATAGTTTTTTTTTTGCATGATTGTGAGATTTTCTTTTTAACAAATATTTCAAAATAAACTGTGACTCTTGTGTTTAAAATAGGGTTTAAAACATTCAAATATTTTATATTGCTGCTGTTGCTCTTCATTAAGTTCGTATCAGTTGGTCATTCGATAAAAATTTGAAAAACATGGAAAAATCGTTCAAGAACATTTTATTTTTACTGCGAATGGTAGGAATTTTTAAATTACCCAGACATTTTAAGAACGAAAGAAATGCAATTTGGTCCATTTCTTTTGCAGTATTTATCAGTGTCTTTCAGACTGTAACAATGATATCTGAGTTTCTGATATTGAGAAACAGCAAAGAATGGAGACTAGGTGGTCTTGTAAATGTTTCAACCCTGGTTTACCGATTGATCCTTGGAACTAAACTGCAAAGAATGGAAGACATAGCCATCGAAGTGAGTAGAAAACATACTAAAATAAGGAAACCGAGATTGGTGTACATTTGGTCTTTCTCCAACATATTGATGATTGCTCTTCAATTGTTCTTTAGCATCAATGTAATGAAAAATTTGGATTTTAAAAGACGTTTTTTCGGCTTTTCCTTCGACAATCAACTTTATAACGCATTAGGTGGTGGCTTGTATGCAGTTTACTTGGTGGTGTTTCAAAATATTCCTTCGAACCTTTTCGCCGTATATTTTGTTTTCGTATGCCATAAAATCAGACAATTGATTCAAACAATTGGTATTAAATTCGAAAATAATAAAAATGGAAATACCATACCTTTGAAGACTTATAATTCAATTAGAAAATTTTCCATATTCGTTGATAACGAATTGTCGCTTTTAGTTCTTGCAACGATTGTATTAAGTTTTTTTTACCTATTCATATCAGCAAATGCTATTACTCATGAAGAAGATATTCCTCTTTTAAATCATAGAATTTGGATTTACTGCACATTTGCGAATAACTTTTCATCGTTCATCGCAATAAGTGTGTCTGCATCGCTGGTTTCAGAGTCATCTGTTGAGGTTACTGAAAAGATTCGGCAACTGATAACTGATGCCAAGATTCCAGACAAAGATCAATTGAGATTTGGTTTGAATCTTAAAACTATAGAATTTACTGTTTGGAAGATTGCACCGATTCAGAGAAGCTTTATCTTTTCAGCGCTGGGACTGTTTTTCAGTTACTTCGTTATTTTTGATGATTTAAAAATTTGAATGATGATAACTGTTTGAAACATCTTAATATATTTCCTATGTATCGATCTTAGAAAATATGTGTATCGTAGACCATATATGTAACTTTCACAATATTTGTGTTTCGCGCCGGCGCAATGGTTGAATTGCTATCCTTTGGAGCTGCTGGGTTCGGTTTCGAATCCCGGTAAAGACATGGATGTTTGTGTTTGTCAATAAATGTTTATAATTTGTCTGTGTTTGTGGCGTCTTTCTTTGTGTGTCTCTTGTGACTGTCACGTCAGGCTAGCGGGGTAATGGGCAAAAATTCCTACACTCCTACCTTCTTGAGGGAGCAGTCACTGTCATACACAATACTATATCTATCGTACACAATATGTGTACTGCTAGTGGAAAGAAACGCTCAAAACATTGTTACTCGACTAGATCAAAGAATTTTTCGTAAAAGGTCTCATTTTTCATAAAAAGCCTAAGAAATTGATGCTGTGAATAAAAAAAGGTATAGGAGTTCGTCTACATATAAACAAACATGTGTAGCAACTTTAAATTTTCCAATTGCTGAACTTTTTTCTTATATTTTTTACCTTTAAAATACAACATCAAATCCAAAAACTGCAATTAATTTTTGGTTGAGATTGAGGCATTCAAAGTCGAATGTCCATAATGTTAAAACAAGCTTCACAAACTTTTATTCATACCTCTACAAATAAAACGATTGAAACAAATATTTTTTTTCATTTACAACTTCTTAATCTTCCAAACACAATTCGCACATTTTTTCATCAATTTCTCATTTGTTACAAATTTTATTTAAATTTAAATCTTAAAAAATTAAATTATTGAAACACATCAATTTTTTTACATAAACCGACGAAGTAGACGAAAACCAAGAATTTGCTTAATTCAACAACAATTATTTGCCGAGTTATTAGTAAAAAACTGAAAAAAAGCAAGTTTTAGGGATAGTTTAGAAAACAACTTGGTAAATTTGATCATAACCTTCATTATAGTTTGGTGCTTGAAAAGCGTTATTGGTAGATGTTTATTCAAATTATTGATATCTGTCAAATGTCTAAGAATCTTTTCTTATTTCAAGTGCAATGTATTTTATACGTATAATAAACATTAAACTGTAAAACTTACTATGTTTTTGAACGTACGATATTTTTTTAAGATACAGTTTTAAAAAATGTGTTTAATATTAAAACTCCAATCAACTTCGTAACCTACTCAACGGTTGTCGCAAATTTATCGCTGCTTTGATTGCTAAAAACACCATAGTCCTTTCAATATTCATGTTGGATATTTATATAGATGTAGGTACATATTGGATATTTATATTTATACTTAAGTAAACCAAAACACAAGTGTAGCTGTCAAGAAATATGAGATTTCCGCCATATGTCATCAAAACCCCGATTCCCATGTAAACGCCTTATTTTACGAAGTGGGGTTGATTGCGGAGTTTGGGTTAGAAATCCTACTCGACCACTCTTTCCCCAAAGGTATTCCATGGATTTGATAGCTCATGTTGGTTGGTATACATATATTTTCAGGCTCGTGCGCTTGCTCAGAGAGCAGCTTATAAACCTTCGTCAAGTACGACAATCACAACACACACACTCACATGCACACATATACGTGATACAGATACTGCCATCTATCGCATGCCCTCCACAATTTACACTCTTAAAACAAAAGAGTGAAATCCACTCATTAGGATAAGTGCATTTTTGACACTAGAAGGGTGTGAAAATTATCTCAGACTGAGTTAAAATCACTAGTTTGTTTTAAGAGCGTAGACATGTCCCTGAAAGGGAGGGAAATAGTCTCCAGGAACCTGTAGCCGTGAGAAACTGGGCAATGACCGCCCACAGGACGTTTAGACCCAACAAATTTAACGAGCACATACTCGGTGGGTTTTCAGCGACCAGGACTCGATCACTGGACCTTCCGATCCGTAGATCAAGACACTGACCACAGGGCGCCCCATCTCTCATGTAAACGCGCCTATTGTGCTTTACATTGTTAATGATAAAATGGTGAATATTACGAAAGTTAAAAGTATCACCAAGCAATTTTAGTATTATGAAGGAGCCCCAAGGCAACCAAGCCACAACAATAAATAGGAATGTATTGTTAAAATATATTTCAAAATGAAATTTCAGTTTAATATATTCTTTAACTTTAATTTACACTAGAGAAATATCTTCCTGATCAAATGGTGCGGGAAAATATGTATTTATGTATTTTAGTGTCAATTTCAGCTTTTTTTTCTAGAATTCTAATTAGTGTAAGCGATTTTATGATGCATCCGTTCATAACAATAAATTCCCCAAAAAAATCTCATGCTGTCATAGCAAGTTATAGTCCTTTAAGGAAATAGGAAACCATAGCAACTATGCCATACTACAAGGTGAAAGGAACACTAATACACACTAATAAATTCTAATTACGAAAGTATAGAAAATTCAGTCAGATAAAATTAACGTATGAATCAGAAACGAAGAATGACAATCGCCTTCCTGCAGAACTGATTTGGAAAACTTTTAAGTTACAGTGGGTTACATGTTTAAATATAGATTTTATTATTTCTCCTTTTTTTTTTAGGAATATCCTGGTTTTTAAAGGTATAAGTTTTAAGTTTGTGAGATATTCTATTTATCCGAAATCAAAAAAATTTTATTGTACGGTGCCTAAGAAAAGGTAAAAAACTGTCAGAAATATTTTTTGGTACTTTTCACAATATGTTTGTTGTTGTTGTTTTTTTAATTTCTATCATCTGGTCGTTCGATAATTATTTAAGAACATGGAAAATTCATTCAAACAAATTTTGTTTTTACTGCGAATGACAGGAATTTTAAAATTATCGAGAAATTTAAGAAAGAAAGAAATGTATTTTGGTCAAATACTGTGACTCTATTTATCAGTGTCTTTCAGATCTTAATCATAATATCTGAATGTCTGAATAAGAAAAGCCGCAAAGCGTTGAGGATTGATGGATTTGTAAATGTTTCAACCTTGGTTTACCGATTGATCCTTGGACTGAAACTTCGAGGAATGGAAGACATAGCCCTTGAATTAGGTGGGTTAGTGAAACGTCATAAAATAAGAAAACTTAGCTTGGTGTATATTTGGGCTTGTTCCAACATATTAATGAGTATTCCTCAATTATACTATAGCATACGATTCATGCAAAATGTGGATATGAACGAAAGTTTTTTCGGTTTTTCCTTTGACAATCAACTCTATAACGCTATAAGAGGTGGCTTCTATGCAACTTACATGGTGGTGTTCCAAACTATCCCTTCGAACCTTTTTGCCATATACTATGTTTTCTTATGCCATAAAATCAAGCAATCAATTAAAACTGTCGGTAAAAATTTGGAAAATTCCAGCGTTGGAAATACTAAACCTTTAAGTACATACAATTCAATAAGAACATTTTCTATATTCGTTGACAACGAATTATCACTTCTCGTTCTTGGTACGAATATAATTAGTTTAACTTTTCTTTATGCATCAGCTAATATGATATTTCATGAGGAAAATTTTCCCTCTTTAAATCAAAAAATTTGGATTTACTGCACATTTGCGAATAACTTTGCATCATTCATTGCAATGAGTGTGTCGGCCTCGCTAGTTTCAGAGTCATCGGTTGAGGTTGCTAAAAAAGTTCTACAACTGGTAAATGATTTCAAGATTTTAGACAAGGATCAGTTGAGATTGGGTTTGAATCTTAAAACTATTGAATTCACTGTTTGGAAGATTGCGCCGATTCAGAGAAGTTTTATCTTTTCATCTCAGGGTCTGTTTTTCACTCACGTTGTTATTTTTGACGATTTAAAAATTTAAATGTGTGTGATCATTTGGTACATACTATTATATTATTAGTGTGTTTATCTTTCTCAATGTACGTATCTTACTTAAAGTACAGGGTGGTTATAAAATAACGCTCCCTATTCGGAGTGGTCTGTAGCTTGAATGAATAATCCAAATGCATCAAAAATTGAGACACTTACTAATCAAGAAGGGGGAAAAAGAATTGTATCATAAAAAAGACAAAATCCTAAAAAATAATCATAAAAAAGCATCATCATAAAAAAAACTCTTCTTTTGACCAGAATCTAAATTTCGAAATGTCGTCAATAATGGCCAATTACTGCCAACACAGCTAATTACGCCTCGTAATTTAGAACCCTGGTCAAGAGACGAGTTTCTTTTTTACGAAAAAGAATGGAATTATAACACAGAAACTCGTCTCTTGACCAAGGTTATGATTACGAGGAGTAGCCAATTACGGCTAATTACAGCCAACACATCCAATTACGCTTCGTAATTTAGAACCCTGGTCAAGTGACGAGTTTGTTTTTTATAATTCCATTCTTTTCCCCCTTTCTTGATTAGTAAGTGAATGAAAGTTTGTTGCATTTGGATTATTCATTCAAGCTACAGACCACTCCGAATAGGGAGCGTTATTTTATAACCACCCTGTATGTATTCTACAAAATATATGTGTTCACATTCAATTTATGTTTACTGCACAAAACATGTTCCTACACAATTAATGTATCTTACTCAATTTATGTATCCGCTTATTACTTATCGAAATTAATATTCTGGTGAATTATCGGTCATCTTATTAAACAGTATTACATGAAGTACCACAGTATTCGAGCAAGCACACAAGTCGGAATATATATGTAAAATACCCTACCCTACCCTACCCTACCACAGTATTCATGAAATTATATCATATTCAATGAACCGTATGACTTGCTTCCTTTTTCGTAAAATGCTGCTTTAAATATATCCTACATTTGGAACATTGAGTTAAATATCGGTTGCGTTGTGTGCCTATTCAGGTGTTGGCTCGTCACTTGACTGTGGTTCTAAAATACGACGCCCGTCACCAATAGCCCTCGTGTAGCTCTAGTGCTATGATAATTCAAACCTAACCTAATTGAGTTAAATATTACTCAATAAAGCATAAATAACTTTTTATTTGATGCAAAATACAAATAAACATATATTACTAACTAAAATAAGTCAAGTTGACTACCCATCACCTACTAACCTATATGTTTCAAAACTGATTAACTAAGATAGTCATGCTTTTTATTAGATTAGTTAATTCACATCATAAAAAAAATCAGATTGTTTTCAAGTTGATCCTATGTTAATTTAGTAAGTGACAAACAATCAAGTAAGGTAAGCGTTTGATTGTCGGTTGAGTCACCTATAAGTTTAAAAGGATGCATTATGCTATTCTTTTTTAGATCGTAAAATTATGAAGTTGAAAGATGAAAAATCTAAGCTTTTTTTGCACACGTAGGTATTGAAGAGAATCTACATTTAAAAAATTCTGAGAACAGTGTAAGTACAGTATAAGACAGGCTCTGTGTTTTATTATTATAGATTATAGGTATACATTTATGCATGTTTGTGATTGATTACTTTAAATTGTCTCGTAATCTAGCATCAAAAAAACAAATATTATTTACATACATAAAATTACGTTTAAATACCCGATTTGTCACTCCCTCTCGCTGTCCTTGCATACTTTTTCCAACTTTTAACATAATAGGCCTTTTTAAATAAATAATCAATTTCGGTGGAAGTATTAATCGTTAATTATTTTGTATAGGGGCTGGAAAGCCCAGTCGATTAAGTAATTAATAGGTTTTTTATAATTTTAAGAATATGTAATGTCACCTGGTTAAAGAGTCAGTCCTTCAATACAAATTGAAAAATCAATCAAGAACTTACTAGACGACTACGAGATCGAATTAAATTGTGTGTGGTTTTTTTTTTCCAAAAGGGTTAGGACTTCCAAACCATCAATTCTTTTGCTCCATAACTGAAAACGTTTTATCGTACTTTTTAAATCCCTAATAGCATGATGAATTTTGCTATTGTCACTCCCTCACTCTCATTTACAAGTTATAGATTAGTGTGATTATTACTAGTATCTAATCTTGTGGCCATAGATTAATATACAACCCTTCTATCATAAGGAAAAACACTTTAAAAATGATACTATTTGTCATTTCCTAAGAAATCGTCACTCTATCACGCGCCATAAAATTCCATGGAATCCCCCTTCAGACATGTTAATTCTTATAAGCTGTGTCCCAAACCGTATATCATCACTTTTATCTCTTATTCCAAGCGCATACAATACCATCAAACAGGCGGCACCCGACCACATCCTGGACTGTTTGGGACTTTCCAGACACGATATGTATGAAAATCCAGTCATGATCCTGGACTTTTTACGAGTGACAAACATCATAGACCTGGTTTAGCTCTGCTAAACCAAGGAGATAAGCGACAACACAATACCGGTCGGTTGTATGGATACAACTGGAGATTTCTTCTAAAAAAGGCGCATGCCTTTAGCTACGAGGGTTGGATTTTCAACATCCAATGGGTTGTAAGGAACGGTCGGGTAAATATACAAAAAATATTTTAATGCCAAAAGTAATGCACAATACAGCTTATTTCTATTTCTATTCTATTTTTTATCACCTAGACAATTGAAGCATTTGTCATATCTGTGAACAACTTTTGCAATGCCCTCTTCATAAAATGTAACCACCAATGATTTAAAGGAAGTTATGACGGTTTCTATGAGTTAAACTTAAATTTGGTATTGGAAAGCATGTTCACAGATTCAACAAACGCCTAATCTTCAAGGTGATTTTGTAGAAAAATAATCTGTATTGAATGTCTACTTTTGATTATAAAATCTTTTTTGCATGTTGGTCCATATTTTCTTTACTGCCCATCAGAAGGTGAAAAGAAAACCTCTGGTATTACGAGATTGATTATGCGTATCTTCTTCTAAATTAGGATCAAAGCTATTTATGACGTAAAACATTGATAAATAATGCGGTGGCAATATTTTTAACCCACTCTTCCAAGATCAAAAGTCGTTCCTTAGTAATCAAGGAAAAGAAGAAAGTACTGGTGCGTATTGTGAATAATCGTTTTAAGAGAAAATAAAAATAAATTAAAAATTTCCAATGATTCATCCCACTTAAGTGTAGGAAATATGAATTTGTTATTTTTTTATATAAAACGTTTCGATTAGATTTCTTGATTAAAACTCTCTGTTTGGCTTTCAAAAAATTCGGATCCATTTGCTGACATTCTTAGTCGTTTTAAAATTTAATATTTTTAGAGGAATATTCTTTCTTTGCGCATTTCATACTAAATGTTTAAGAAAGATTCTAAAAATTTATTGGCCAGAAAAAATTTCAATCCTTAATCTATATATCAAAACTACAGACAAACCCTTGAAAAATGACATTATGATAAAAAAAAAAGATGATAATCGGTTGGTCATGTACTAAAAAGGATCCCCGATTCTAACGAACGGGTCGTTTTAACTTGGTCTCCTGACTGTAAAAAAACGAGAGGCCGACCAAGGCTGACGTGGCGACGAAACATCTTGAAGGAGAGAGACCAATTTGGTTGGCCAAGCTGGGCAGTTGCCAGGGGGGGCCGCATACTGAACCGGAGGAACAGGGTTTCAACAATTGCGGCCTCATTTACCTATAAGGCGTCACAAGTCTCAAGGCAAGGCATTCTTTCTTTATGAATAGAAGGTTTCTTTGTGAGAGAGTTATCACAATGGAAAAAGAAGCAAATGAATCTGGGTGGGGTTTTTTGTTGTTGCCGTACACCTAAAAATGACGCAACTCAATCGAACACTATACCAGGACGATCATTATAACATCTATAATGATGTGTCGGATAACTCGGCTTCTGAGTCCAGTGTTATTTTTACTGAGTCAAAAGTTAGATATTTTTCTGTGCAATACAATATATCAATACAGCATACGATACAGAAATTGAGAAATAGTACGCTTTCGTTTATAAAAAGATGCAGAAACGAAAATTAGTTTTAGTCGAAAAATACAATAAATTATATATGCTTCTGTTAAATTATTAAAATATGACAGACTTTTGTTATGATAGATAAAACTTTTTATTACATGTTACTGAAGTATTTGTTGTCTAACTCATATTTAATTTAAATTTCAAATTATTTTAATAATAAATTACTTTTTTTAAATGTTACATGTTATAAAGGTTAAAAAATATCAACATGATATTGTCAGATTACCATAGCAACCAATCCCCAACAATAAATAGAAATATATTGCAAACAGATATTTCATAAGTAATTTTCGTTTCGATAAATTCTTTAATTTGATTTTCATTAGAGAAAAAAATTTTATAAAATGGTTCAAGAAATTAAGTATTCATAGAAATTATGTGATCATTTAGATTAGATTATTTTTTTAGAATTTCATTTAATATTCACGATTTTCAACAACATAATTTTAAAACATGCAATTTTAAAAAAAAAATCATAATAATAGAACTGTAATATACTTCTCGCCACCGTTATTTGAAACACTTTAGGGATGGAAAACAGAAACCGGTTTTTTGCCCTCGGTTTTGACCAAAAAAACGGTTTCTCAAAAGGCCAGTCTTAAGGTTCAGTAAAACCGAAAAACCGGTTCTTGAAACACCGTTTTTTTTTCTGAAAAACCGCCATCCCTACCTTTTCTTATTAGGTTGGTGGCGAGTATAGCAAATTGTAGTCTGTTAAAATGACGAGAAGCTATAGCAACCATTACTATAAAAACAATAGCACTAATGCACATCATTGAAAAAAACCTACGATATTAGAGATGGGTCATTCGAATACTATTTATGTATGAATAAGCAATGATTAATTTCTATCATCTTTCTGACGAACTGGCTTTTAAAAAAAAACTTTCAAATACAGTAATATATTTGTCTTACTAACGATTTCATAATTTTCGTTTAAACCATAGGTTAATATCGAAAAGTAACAGTTTTTTATGATTATTCGGATTTCTATTTAGCGAAAATCTCGAAATAAATTGTGACTTCTGTGTTTAAAAAAAAGCATAAAAAGTATTTAATGTTGTTGTTACTCTTCGTGGAATATACTTTTTTGAATTTATATTGGTTGGAAAGTCATTAAAATATTGCAACTAAGATGGCTCGGACATTTATGTAGATATGCTGATGAAAATCCGGTTAAAAATATAACATTTCCAAATCCTGCATTAAACAGAAAAAGAGATAGGCCCCGGACAAGGTGGATGAACCAATAGAGAAAAGAACTTTAGGATTTTAAGCGAGAATAATTGGAAAACATTGGCGTCTGATAGAGCAAGATGGTTCAAGGTTATTGAGACAGCCTTTGCCGGAAATTAGCTGTAGAGCTAAAGAAGAAAAAGACTAGTTGGTTGTTTTATAATACGATAATCAAATGGAGAAATCGTTCAAGCAAATTTTCTTTTTGCTGTGTATGACAGGAATTTTTAATTACGGAGAGATTCTAAGAAACAGAGAAATGCAATTTGGTGTGCTACTTTTACTGTACTTATTAATGTCTTTCAGATATTAATAACAATATCTGAATGCGTTTATATTCGAAACATCAAACGGTTGGGAAATGAAGTATTTCTAAATGTTTTAATCATGGTTTACCGATTGATGCTAGGAATGAAACTTCAAAAAATGGAAGACACAGCCCTTGAGTTAGGCAGATTATTGAAAAATCATAAAATAAGGAAACTTAGCTTGATGTATATTTGGGCTTGCTTCAATGTATTGATGTGTATCCCTCAATTTTTCTATTGCATACGATTAATGGCCAATATAGATATAAGAATACTGTTTTTTGGGTTTTCTTTTGACAATCAACTTTATAATATTATTGGCAGTTACTTATATGCAGTCTACTTCTTGATGTTTCAAATCGTTCCTCCGAACCTTTTTGCCATATACTATGTTTTCATTTGTAATGAAATCAGGAAAATAATTATAACTGTTGGTATTAAATTTGAAAATACCTCTGTTGGAAATATTAAACCTTTGAAGACATACAATTCAATTAGGAAATTTTCCAAATCCATTGATAACGAAATGTCGCTTCTAGTTCTTGCAACAATTATAATAAGTTTAGCTTTCTTATACATATCAGCAGGTGTTATATTTCATGAAGAAGAGTTTCCTCTTTTAGACACTAGAATTTGGATTTTCACCTTATTTGTAAGTAATTTTGCATCGTTTATCGCAATCAGTGTTTCTGCCTCGTTAGTTTCAGAGTCATCTATTGAGTTTGCTGAAAATGTTCAGCAACTGATAACTGATGGTGATATTTCAGACAAAAATCAGTTGAGATTGGGTAAGAGGCTTAAAACTGTAGAATTCACTGTTTGGAAAATAGCACCAATTCAGAGAAGTTTTATCTTTTCGTCTCTGGGTCTGTTTTTTACTTACGTTGTTATTTTTGATGATTTTAAAATTTGAATGTTTGTGATTGTTTTATCCATCTTAATATTGTACCAATATATGCATCTTTAATAATATGAGTATATTTCTCAATGTATACTACAAAATATATGTATTGCACTGACTAAGTATATTGCAAAATAATACATTTCATAATGTATGTAAATTACTCAATATATGTATCTTACTCAGTATATGGATCGTACTCATTATACAGGCTCGGCAAAAGTAACGCAGCAAAAGTTTTTTTTGCGATTACAGCGCAACGCGTGTAACTATAATATCGGTGATTGTTGCCCTAGAACAGGGGTTCCCAACAAAATTTTCTTGAGGACCCCTCATCGAGCCGCTATTGTGGCAAGGACCCCCATTAATTCCTAACCCTAAAATTAAAAAGTTTGAGTCAAATTAAGAGTTTGTATACTTCATGCGTTTTTTACAGTTACAACAGAGTACTCCATCAGTATGCAGTTAGTTTTATTTTCAGTTCTTAAAGAGTTGAGTTCAATCTGTCATTTGAGCCCATTATTTCTGAAATTTTTGGTTTCAAACTTGAAACTTTCCCTCTGACCGCATACAACAGAACTATTGCCTCTATCGCATTCCACACTCTTAAAACAAAAGAGTGAAATCCACTCCAGTTGGAGAAGTGCATTTTCGACACCCTAAAGGCATGCATATTTTCTCAGACTGAGTTAAAATCACTCGTTTGGAGTGATCCTGTCGGAGGTTTAGCACACAAAGGATCCACTCCAAAAGGAGAAGTGCATTTTCCAGTCTGGAGGAGTGAAATCCACTCAGGCTGAGGTAAATTGGGAGTGTTTGTTTTAAGAGTGCAGTTTTGCGCTAGACTCTGCTCAAGCAGGTTAAGCGGCTAAAACAAAACAAAAAAATCTATAATCATAAAAACATTTAATATATATTTTTTATTCTAATAGCATCTTGCGGACCCCTCTGGCATTATTCGCGGACCCCTAGGGGTCCGCGGACCACCTGTTGAGAACCACTGTCCTAGAAAGCTTGGAATATGCAAATTAGTTACCGGTAGAAAAAGGAAGAATCAAGTGAAAGGCTTTTGATTCTTATCGCATTAAACAATGAGTATACTTTTTTGTTTCGACTGTTCTAAAAGAAGAGCAGTAAGTGGCCTGGGATATTCAATTATTATAAATAAAAGCACAGATTCTGAGCTGTCGATTAATATTACTTTCGAAGAAAAATGAAGTGTTTTAGGTAGTTTATTTGTGTTTGGAACAGTCAGAGAACCAGACCGAAATTTGGAAAACTGGTTACTCCGCGTTTAAACTTGAAGCAGCGGATATTTATTGTGATGAATTATGAACTTTGTGATAGATGATCATCGAAGTTTTCTAATCTTTATGAAAATACCTTTGAGAAGCAAAAATCTCTCCATAGGAACATGATTAATGCATTTATATCAAAATTTAAGGATACTAAAAGTGTTGTCAATAACAATGACTATAAAACAGGTAGACCACGTTCTGCTATAATTACAGAAAATATTCTAAAAGTAAATGACAGGATAAGTGAGGAACCTCACACTTCCCAATCAAGAATAACTCATTAAATCGGGATATCAGAGAGAAGTGTTCCCCGGATTTCCAAAGAGGAAAAACGACTTTAAAAGAATACTGGAAAAGGTGGTTTGAATGGAATTTGGACCAATCGACCAATTCGTGTAACTTTTTGGCAGAGAATGCCCTTTATTTTGATACTAGCTGTTAAACCCGACGTTGCACGGGTAGAGGTGAAAAAATAGTTAATACTCAATTTAACCATTTTCATTTGAATTACATAAAATATAAAGATTACCCAGAATTTTCCATTTAATTACCCATCCTGGATATAATAATAATTATTAATTTTTAAAAAAAAATACCTTTGATAAGAAGCTCAAATTAAAAAGAATACATATTTAAGAAAAAAAATAATCAGTAATAATTAAAAATAAGCTATTCCGGCAAACAACAAACGATTTGCATTTTTATATAGGTAAGTTCAATTCATCTATCATTTAATCCGTTATAGAATAGTAAGCTTATGTTGCTGTTACCTTTCGTTATAAAGTACAGAATCCCGTTACTTATATTACCTTAAAAATTCAAAATTTAAAAAATGCTATAAAATTAACAGTTGTCATAGTAATTTCCCGAATAAAAATATTTTAGCTCATTTGGCGTGTTTGAAAAATTTTGCCAGGAAAATATATAGCTACTATTACACCCATTCAGCTCTGGCGCAAAGACCATCGCACAACCAACCAGCTATTTTAAAAAAAATGCTATTTTGCGCTGTTTTTGTAATAACTTGGCGAGTTTGGCAAAGTATTTCGCGAAAAAAGGAAGACATAAAACCCTAATATGCATCTGCGACGGCCTTCAAAAAACAACATAGTTCAGTATAAGCTTTAACTATGCTTTTAAAAAAATTCATAATTAAAATCATATAGGCACAATAAAATAATAGAATGGAGACTGATATGATTACGTCACTTGAAACATATAAATTATTTTTCAAATTATTAATTTAGTTTCTGAAGGCAATGAACAAATATTAAATAAATTAAACATTTTCAATTTCAATTGTTTTCTAAAAAGTTTTATTTAAATTTTTCTGCCTGATGGCATCACGAAAGAGAAAAAATTATTGGATTTGAGCGAAAGTGGTGTATTTTTCCCCTTAAAACGTTCGAAAACGATAGAAGGAATGGTCTGATTCGAAAAATTCTTAGCCTATGTTTGTTCTGGAGATGAGATGAATTTTTGTGCCAAATTTCGTGACGATCTGTTGCGTGGCTCTTAAGTTCTTGCGTCCTATACAAACAAACAGACAGACAAACAGAAGTCGCCTTTTATGTATATAGATATAATTTATTTTGATAATTAAAGTAGTTTAAATTTTATGAGCAAAAAACTTTGCTGCGTTACTTTTGCCGGACCCTGTATATGCATCTTACTTAACGTATATAATAAAGAGTCTGTGTGTCTGTCTGTGGATCGTGAAAGACCTACTTATACTACCCTCAAAGTTTCGAAAATTTTAATATCGATTCCATTTAATACCTACGTTTGCACCAGAGGCTTAAATTGTGGCTTTTGATTTTTCAATTAGTATAGTATTTTTCAAAATACACGTCTTCCATTTAAGATTGAGATTACTAAAACAGGGTTCGAAACCATAGGCTTGGCCAAAACAGGGGCTTGGCGTCATCCGTCAATAAACGGGAAAATCTAGCAAGAATAGTTGGTAAAAAAAAAGTTAGTAAACAATTTTTATCTTTTATTTACTAATCTATATTTTTATGCATTGAATTCTTTAAATATTACTTTGAAAGTTTTCATTTTTTATTGTTTGTTTTTGTATTGACGTAATTGTAATACGAGTTGTAATACGTAATTTGTAATACGAAATTGGTTTTGTTTTGAATACTTTAATTTGATTTTGGTGAAAACGCCATAAAAAAAAAAAGTGAAAAAATCCACTCCAGTTGGAGAAGTTTATTTTCACCGTAAAGCATGCATATTTATTTACTCAAAAAAATAAACCGTTTGGAGTGATCCTGTCGGAGGTTTAGGTTTAACACACAAATCCACTCCTCCCAAAGAGAAGTGATTTTCCCAGTCTGGGGGAGTGAATCCACACAGAGACTTAGTTAAATAGGAGTGTTTGTTTTAAGAATGTAGCCAATACGAATATTCAATTTATTTAAATAGTTTAATAACTGCATGCCTTCTAAAAAGAAAAATACGTTCGCATGAAACCAAAGAAAAAAACCGAAAACTTTTACTGAGTCGAAAATTTTTGGATATTTCGCTGTGAACATACAATACTAACATTCCAAAGTAACTCGCTATCTTTTAAAAAATGTTGCAAAACATTTTTTCATTTTTTTTTTTTTTTTGCGAAATGAATTCACCACAACTTGAGTATGCATTTGTTAATTCTTTATATTTTGTTGTTGATTTTTTATTATGACCATTAAAAAGATTTATTACATGTTACTGAATAAGTATTTCGTATACTATGGCAAAAAAAATACATAACATTTTCAAGAATAAAGTGATATTGCGAAAGTTAAAAACATCAACAATGCATTATCACCATGGCAACCATGTAACAACAAAAAAATAATAATTTAATGCAAACAAGTAATTCAAAAACACTAAACCAATAATACAATAAATTATAATCCATTGGATTCCATTAAATGAATTTATGCTATAGAGAAATATCTTCATGATAACATTTGAGAAATTAAGTATTTTTTAACTTATTTGTCAATTTTCACTTTTATTTTTTACAATTTCATTTATTGTTTACGATTTTATTGAATACCATCTAAGAGCACTATTTTTTTTCAAATTTAAACATAAAAACTGTTCCAGCAAATAATAGATTGGGATCCATAGCAACCACACATGTCATTCTGTACGGACGGAACATTACGAAATTATCGAAATGTCCTTTAGATAGCATTCATCGTCACATATTTATGTTTTGATCCTATCATCCTTACCAACTAATTCTACAAATTTTAAACAACAGTACAACATGGAAAGATCGTTCAAGCACATTTTATTTTTATTACGAATAACGGGAGTTTTTAAATTACACAGAGGTTTTAAGAAAAAGAGAAATGCATGTTGGCCGATTACTTTGACTGTATTTATCAGTGCCTTTCAGATTGTAACCATAATTTCCGAATGGATGAATTTAGGAAACAGCAAAGAGTTGCCTTTAGAAGTATTTGTAAATATTTTTACCTTGGTTTACCGATATATCCTTGGAATGAAACTTCAAAAAATGGAAGACATTGCTATCGAAGTGAGTGGAAAACATCCCAAAGTCAGAAAAATTAGCTTGATGTATATTTGGGCTTGCTTCAACGTACTGATGATTATTCTTCAATTGTTCTACGGCGTACGCGCAATGAAAAATTTGGGTTTGAACAACCGTTTCTTCGGCTTTTCTTTTGACAATCAACTTTATAACGTTATAGGTAGTGGCTTGTATGCAGCTTACTTTGTGGTGTTCCAAATTATTCCTCCGAGCCTTTTTGCCGTATACTATGGATTTGTTTGTCATAAAATCAGGCAAATGATTCTAACTGTTGGTAATAAAATTGAAAATATTAATGGTGGATATACTAAACCTTTGAAGACTTATTATTCAATTAGAAAATTTTCCAAATTCATTGATGACGAAATGTCACTTGCTGTTCTTGCTACAATTATATTAAGTTTAGCTTTCCTATACATATCAGCAACTGTTATATTTCATGAAGAAGAGTTTCCTCTTTTAAATCTTAGAATTTGGATTTACTGCACATTTGCTAATAACTTTTCATTTTTCATTGGGATAAGTGTGTCTGCCTCGCTGGTGTCAGAGTCATCTGCTGAGGTTACTGAAAAGGTTCTGCAACTGATAACTGATGGCAAGATTCCTGACAAGGATCAATTAAGATTAGGTTTGAATCTCAAAACTATAGAATTTACTGTTTGGAAGATTGCGCCGATTCGGAGAAGTTTTATCTTTTCATCTCTGGGTCTGTTTTTCACTTACGTTGTTATTTTTGGCGATTTACAAATTTGAATGTTTGCGATTGTTTGATACATCTTATTATAGATTCAATCTATGTATTTTGCAAAATATATGTAACGCTCTCAATATGTGAATCTTACACAATGTATCTATCTTACACAATTTGTGTACCTCACATAATGTTTGCATCTTAAAAAATGTATGCTATTTACTGTAAGAATCGTAATATATGTATCTGTGTTCGCAGCTTTTAAACATAATAACTTGATAATTTTCATTATACTTGTCTATCAATATTACAACAAACTATTCAATATTTTTCTCAAGAAACCATAAAAATTGTTAAACTGTTTTAAGTATGCAACATTGAAATATTTTAAAATGTTTTGGAACAAACTGTAACCTTCTCATTTAGCATTACGGTCGAAGCGAAAATAGTGTTTTTCGAACGGGTATAACTAAACAGACCATGTTTGTAACAATTAACCATTTTCCCTCGTAATACTATATATAACTAATGGTAATATTTTGCTTGAGTGCGAAGTTCGTCCCAAAACTCCACTACTAAAACATTTTTTTAAGTCGGAGGAGGCGACCCATAAATAACATTAATTCTAATGGAGAAATTGAGTGCAATAAAAATGTGTATGTCTTTAAAAAAACCCTTTCAGTACCAGAAATTTACTACACTACAGAAACTTCTGATATTCACAAAATAAGCTTATTTTAGGTCAAATATACGAGTTCCATAAGGAGAAAAATTCATTTTAATTTTTTGTATGGTTTTTGAAATAATGCCAAAATTTTTTAACTGTAGAAAACTACAAATAAAAATATATGTATTACCTAAAAACACTTTGAGTTATATATTTTAAGGTAACTGACCATATTATTAAAAAAAAGTTTAGTAATTATTTAAACTAAAATAGTTTAAATTGTGTTTTAAATATGTGGAACTGAAGTGAACTTATCAAAAATCAGGTGAAACGCTTGTTGGCTATTTTCTGAATATAAAAAATAATAGTTCTGACTTCTATTGATATGAATGTAAAATAGAACAAAGTGTGAAGAATCGAATGATGTGTGTTTGGATGTCATAACGAAACATAAACATTTTGAAAAAAAAATATTGAAAGTGATAATGCCAAATGGCATCACTGGGACTGAAAAGGTTAAGGGATGTGTGCAAGCTTTTAGATTTTTATTAGTTAAGTACCAGTGTAAAATATTAACATTTTGAAATATTTAAGGAGTTGCACCATGATTCTCTTTTTAAAAAACATTTTTATTTATTGTGATAGTACAGTCAAACGGATAAGATTATCATATATGTGAAACCTAAATATTTCTAAAGCACTTGTCGTTTGAACCATACTTACAAAACATTACCAGCATTTGATTAAATATTAATAAATTATAATTTATAACAAATTTATATACACACCGTCTAAAAGATTTCAATGATCAAGGTCGCAATTTACGTCCAACTCTTACACGGGAATTGAACCCGGACCACCAAAGCTGCTGCAGTCAAGAGCTGCAACCTTTAAATCTTTTAAAACCATGCCATTCTCTAAACTCAAGTCAGTAAGGAACAACTTACTTCGTGAAATACTAACTAAAAGGAGTAGATAGATGTGCCCATTTGAGTGCCTTACTCCAAAGTCACGAATGGTCCTATAAATTCTTTACTATACTTTAGAATATTGTCCTAGAAATAAACCTACTTGGGAAAAGATCAACTCCAGTATTCAACTAAACTGCTTTATTTCCTTGGCTTAATACTATATTATGTGGGGATATTTTTTTCAGACATATTTTTGATGATAATATCTGGTTATTTATTAGTATAAGTATATATACTATTTTTCAAGTTAGAGGTTTGTTTCTAAATCATATATTTTCTTGTATACGAATATTGCCATACTATCAATATTGTTCGATTGCCGTTTAAAGTTATCCATTGATTTCCAGAAACTATTTTGTCATCCCAAACACAGGGAAATTTAAGCAGCAAAAAAAGAATGTAATATGATTCTGACGACTCTAACTTCGCCATGAATTTCTCGTCTACGTTATATATTGATTTTCAACATGAATAAATGAAAATTGAAGTATCTTTGTATTGTGAAAGGGATATTATTATGGTGGGTAAAAACTGAGAATTTCATGTACTTTTAGATACTTTTAAGAGTTACTAAAGTGAAAGGAACAATATAAATCGGATTTCATTTCTTTGTTACTTTAAATTACCTAATATAAAGTATGAGGTAATGAAAGTGTGGTGTTTCACACTACTAATAGTTTATATAGATTTGCAATATCGTATATCAAGTGCGATTAAAAATTACGAGACTTGAGTGGCTGTATTAAAGTTCTATTTGGAGACTAGAAATAAACAGCCATAAACGTTCAAAACAAACTAAACCTAGCTTTTAAAGTTTGACATTAGCATGAGAGGATTTCACTTTTGAAAATAATTACTGATTTTTAATCCAATTCCAATTTAAGTTAATAACGAACGATCTGAAAGGTATTTTATTCCATTTGTCTGTTCGTTTCCAATTTTCAACTCAAGAGCCATAAATTCAAATGTTCAATTATATCTTATTACCAGGCTCAAAAGTTCATTCCAGTTTTTATTGGAAAATTTTGACTAACAGCACATTTAAAACATATACCCTGAAATCATTATTAGTTAAATCTAAAGTGATTACATTTACTAATATTTTATCAAAAATACTGTGAAAAAAATACAAAGATAATATTATTAAATATTTTCTATTGACCATTTCTAAATTATATTTTATAAATCTATACCAATTTAAATTTAAACTTTTTTTTATTTTATCATTTTTATTTTTGTGTCATAATAAGGTACCTTAGCTCAAATGTATAAAGTATACAATTCATAACTTAATAATAATTATTTGATTTCCTTAAAACAATACTTTTAAATCCTCTTTTTAAAATAATTATACCTCAGATTAAGAGAAGTGTCTAATGCTAAAATTTATTATTTAAGAATGCCCGTTGTGAGTAAAAATGTCTAACTTCACAGCCTGTGCATTATATGAAAATTAATACCGGCTCCTTAACTAAGAAAAATGCTTATTCATACTTCAAACCTAACATAAATAAGAAATTGAGTGGAAAACGCAGCTTCATTTTAATGAGAGTTCCGATACTTTAAACTATGCCGAAAATGATTTAGATTTAATTGGATACTTGGAAATAAAATCTTAGCTATATTTATTTGGAATTGATCTCCTTGAAAACTCAAGAAATTAAAATATTCTTGTTTGTATCTCTTAATTCAGGAGATCCTGTAAACAGTTACAAATTTGACAGTCACGCAGATGTTTTGAAGATTTTAATTTTCTTTTATCGATAGTAAATATTTTGCTCCTCGAAATAAACTTTTCCCGAGTTGCGCCTGTTTGGATCATATCGAATTGTACATAAAATTAGTATGACAAAGCAGATGTTCTCCTTTTGGGTTATTTCTATTATAGTTAAAGTAAAAGCATTGTTCAGTTGTTTCTTAGATTCTTTTTAGTTTCTTTTAGGGGAGGCAAAGTTAGTTTCAAACTTTTGTTTTTTAAACCTTTTTAACTGTTTTAATTGGTTCACTCTTGTTCTTCTTTAAAAATTAGTTATAGCATTTGTAGTTGTTCAAGACAGGTTTTAATTTCCACGTATATAAAAAAAGAAGATTGGAAGCCAATAAATAGTTAGCTGAATCAGGATTGTATCTTCACATAAACACAAATAAACGGTACGCCTATTTAAAATCTGAATTTAAAACAGAAATTGTTATGTAAAATGGCAAAACTTTTACTAAAATGATATAAAATATAAAAAAAATTCTAAGAAAGCAATTATTCCATTTTCGAACACTGTAATACACTATCATTTCACTAATGTTTGTAAAATATGTATTGCCCCATGATAACTTTTACGAAATGTCCATATCCTGATTATTAGTTCTCTTTTCAACTACTTTTGAAAGCACAACTTTTAATTCCATACGACAAACTACTGATTGTTTTCTGAAGACAGATCGAAATATCAATAGTACAAATGAAATTTGACTTGATAATAACTGCACTATTTTATTGCAAAAAAAGCAAAACAGTGTCAAAAATATCCTTATTACGTTGTATATCCAAGAAAAGTTTTCCTTACGTTATGTCTCCAAAATTACGTTTTGAAACCAAATATTACGTTGGACAAAAATAAGTTGATGTAATAGGTGAAATAAGTGAGGACAAAAAATGGATACAAATTTGTTCTTATTATGTTGTAAATCTAAAAAATGTTTGCCTTAATTTTTAGCCCTCAATATTACGTTTCAAAACCAAGCATATTCCGTTTCAAAATAAGGAACACAGCATGGCTCCCTGGTTACAGATAAAATTCTGCCCTGTCGCCATAGCGACGAAAATGAGTGGTAGAACCAAACCTCAAAATGGCGCCCAGGCAAAGTCAGTTTTAAACCCCTTTCGAATAGTTCCACAGTGTGCAATATAAAAGCTGGAAATCTCCAAGGATTTAAACTCTCGAGAGTTGGGAAACAGGGGACTTTTGAGAGCTCTGAGGGGGGTGGCTTTTAACTTTAACAAGTTCTTTTTGCGTCTTTTTCGAAAGAGTTCCATCTTAGTTTGGACTTTGAATCGCAGCAACAGCAGTTGAAGCGTGGAACGAAGAGGAAACGAGTTGGTTTAAAAATGCGTCGAATTTGTTTGACAAAATGCCTTTGGAATATTTTTCTGAAGTATATCTATGTTTTCAATCTTTATTTTTAAATATTTGTTTGAACTATCAGCTTTTTGTTTATGTATATAGATCTGTTGATCGATAAAAAGTGATACTTAAGTCATGAAAAATCACGTGCTAAAACATACAGGGTGTCCGTAAGAGAATGCCCGAGTTTTAATGGTATATTGCAGGAGTTTATTTTATAATAAATGTAACAAATCATAAGTGAAATTGAAGGAAAACTAACCTAGTTTTTCCTGTAAGTGCTCAATGAGTGCGCCTTTAGTGGTACGGCACACATCCAAACGAAAATGCAATTCTTCCCATTCTGTCTGCAGCAAGTCCGGAGTAATGGAAGCAAGTAATGAGTAGATGACACTCCAACTAGGAAAATGATGTAGCGGTACAAGCGAATGCGCTTATCTGAAACTGTTGGAGTTATTCTTTATTCGCCACCTTCAACCACAACTGTCGAACGATTTCAACTGATACTATTACAATTTGAAACTCGGACATTTTTTTACGGACAGAAAAGAATACGGACATAAACTTCCATTCTGCAAAGTATAAACGAGATATGGGCTTCAGTCTGTTTATAGGTAACTTTGTTCAAATGGCTTTACGATTATCAAAAGTTGCCAATTAAACGATCCGGACCCTATAACTTAGTGATACTTTGAATAATGTAAGCTTTGCAATTGAGCACTTCATTTCTATTTTTCGAACCCACTCAAAATGTCGAGTGCTAGTTATAATTTTGGCTAATTTACGCAAATCGTGTTAAAAACTTGAAGTGTGAAGATAGATTTTTAAGGAATATTAGTATAAATATTGCAACGCGTTTAAACTTTAGTTGAATGGCAATTTTTGTAGAAAGATGGTAGTTGAATTTTTAAGAAAATTAACCTATTCAAAATACACATATTTTTAAAATATTGCGCTTTTAAACAGTATGTTGGCCTCTAATTTTTCTTTTGTAAATAAACAACTTTGTCTCTAACCAACTTTCTATACTCTATCTTATTTTGAAAGTCAGTAAGCGTATCTACACTAGAATTTTGTTAATATCAACTTTTCAGGTTCCCTTGGAGTTTAATAAAATGAGTTTCCTTCATTTTCTCAAAACTCAGTATTTGCAGATAATACGTCAAGTTTTTGTTTGGACATGTCAATTTAAAAACGTTTGAGGTTTTGTTTAATTAGTAAATTCTAAGAGCTATGAATTGATTCTACAAAGGTTCTTTGTTCATACCTCTGGAGTAAAAAGTCTAATTAATGAACATTGAATTTATTTTAACTGAAAATTTGAGACATAAGGAATCAATTTGAATTAATTTATTGTTTCGCAACAGTCATTCGCAATTTTAAAAAGTAAAAATAGGAAAAAAATGCTGCAAAATTTCAAAAAAGTTAAAAAGTAAGAAAAAATAGTAAGGAGTAGTATAATAAAAATAGCAATTTGTAAGACTATTTTGCTATTGTGCTTGCTTACGATTCAAAAAAAATTATAACTGGTCATAATTTATAGCTAGCAATGTGACGAAATTAAACAAATTCAACCGAAACAAAAAAGTGTTAATCACAACATTTTGCATTACAAATTTCTCTTAATTTTATTTAAAAAGCAATTACTCAAATCTCTCTTAGCCCTTTCAACGCGTTTGACCCGCCCCCTTCGACGCAATTAGGTGACGTCATTCATCTTGGTTTCCTGACAGCGACAGCGCATTCATTACGATTAATCGTCACCAACTACCTAGATTCATCACCTGTTACGCTTAACCGATAACATTCCTCGGCGGTGTCCGGCGGTTTAATGCAGGATAAATCTGCGACACGAGTTGTAGGAGTTTGAATGTAGGATGTGAAAGATGAGGTTGTGATGTTCGTTTTGACTTGTTCTTTTTAGGTTCATTTCACACCTAGCGGTAATGTTCACTGGCTTACGGCGTTTATTATTCAATGTGACTTTGGTTTGGAGTGCAGGCTTTTCGTGTTTTCCAAATACTAGAAAAATATTCAAAAACAAAACAATACAATCGAATTTTAAGTTTTATAAAACTGTTTGGCAGTAGTTCTAAAACACGTGTCACTAATAGCCCTCGTGTAGCTCTAGTGCGACACTTATTCAACCCAAACCTAATGGTTGGCGAATTCGAAGTGCGGAAAAATGTGTTGCCGTATATTATCTATTGAATCAGTGGGGTTTTTTTTCAGTTTATAGAAATATTTTAATTTTTTCCTAGTTCTTGGAGTTATTTTATCGAGAATTTTTTTTCAATGAAAGCAGAGATTTAAGATGCCTGCAAAATTGAGAATAAAGAGAACTTAAACCGTGAATGAGGCAAAATTTTCGTAAAACTCAATAAGCAAGTCAAGTTTGGTTTTTTTAACAGAGGGACATGAATGCAATGTTGTTTGTCAGTATCGATTCATATGATCTGCATGTTTATCATGACAAATCTTTTAAAAATATTTTTTAATCCTTTTTTCTTTATTAATCGCTTTTATTTAGCAATAATCAAAATTATGTACTGTGAAAAATATGAATAATTTTAATGTTTAGCAGTATTTCAGTCTAAAAATAAAACAACATTTTATTAAAATAATTTTACAGGTTTTTTTTTTAAGTTAAAGATAACAAAACAACAGCTTTTTGAAAATAGCTTTTACTTTAAAATACTACACTTGTTAAACACTCAGAGGTTGTTTGATTAATTACTTTTAAGTAGACGATTGCCACCTTGAGATGTGGGTGAGGTCAAATGAATTGAGTTCATTTTGCATTTCCGTTTGTTGTTGGTGGCAACGTTCATCTTGACATCAAATTTGGAACGTGCGCACAATCTTTGAAAAAACTTTTAGATAACTTTGAATTCAAAGAAAAATTAAGATTCCTATACATTCATAGTTTTTCAGATATTTTCTGAGCTTTTTTTAATTTATAAATGGCATATTGCCTTAATTATTATAATCAAAACCTTTTATGCGTGTTTTTCGCTCCTAAATCGTATTAATGTAAATTTGACATAGCACTCGTAAAGCTCATAAAGCGAAAGTTTTTTAATTAAATGATTTTTAGTATTTATCTGTTGCTCCTATTACCACAACATTCCGTTTTGTCATTCATTTTGGCCGAACGACATTCCATTTCCTCTAAGGTATGCCTGACAACTTCACATCATTATGATCCTCTTTTTTCCTTTTGAATGATGATTTTTGAAATGATGATTTTTTAATTAAATGATTTTTAGTCTCTACCTGTTGCTCCTACTACCACAACATTCCGTTTTGTCATTCAGTTTGACCAAACGAAATTCCATTTCCACTCAGATATCCTTGACAACTTCAAATCATTCTGATCCTCCTTTTTGCCTTTTACAAATATCTGAATTTAAATAATAACATACTTTTACAAGCACATACATAAAAACTCTTTCAAGCCCTCACTTTATTTCTATCCCGTTAATGTTCGGTCAATCCTATCTAATGACTGATTTGACGAACCATACCAAGACCAATAACTTACCACAAAGATCTCCCCCATCCAAATCAGTATTTGAAGCATTAACACATCCCCCATACTCTGTAATTGCTCCCAGATAGACACATTTAGCATCTACCCAGCCACACGCATCGCAAATAGCTTCCGTTTCACTAACTTAATGGTCAAGCCCACTGTATAATATTCATTGCAGTGGTGTGGCCAGTATTTACCTTTAAATGAAGCAAGACATTGTCAAGCCCAAAGGTCGTTTACAAACTTAACATGCTGGTCTGGCATATCATGATGAACGAAATTTATACAAGAATTTGTGTCCGAAAATTCCAACTGAGACCTCTAGGGGGCGATAAGTGCAGGTTTGGAGGAGGAGAAAAATGTGATATCGACAACGGTAATAATATGATTTTTATTACAAAACATCATTACATCACAGCAAATGTTCACAATTCCTTCCATTCACCCCAATGCACGTTTCACAGCGTCGTCGCAAGGATTCACGAACCCGTTTAAAGTGGCCAGGGGTGTCACGGACACGTTCAGTGCATAGCCCTCGTGTAGCTCTGGTGCGACGATTCAAATCAAACCAAACCACGGACACGTGCTGCCGCAATCCTTGGCGATAAGATCCATGTCCCATATTACGGGTGTCTCGTACACTATGGACTATGTATCCCTACAGGTAGAAATCCAGGGAAGTCAGGCCATTGCACTGGTCCGCATACTGATAGACAGAACGATGGACCAATGCACCAATCCAGTCTTAATTTTCGGACACAAGTTCCTCTGTAAATCTGGTTCATCATGATATGACAGACAAGCATGTTAAGTTTGTAAACGACCTTTTAGGACGCCCTTTATAGGTCCTTTGAACGAGAACCGATATACATTAATGGATATGACCCTTCGTTTCCCATTTCGTCCAAGTGAATTTATCATCATCAAAATTACGATTGGGCCCTTTAGCAATAAATATAGTTTGTAGAATGTGATTTTTGCAACTCAACCCTTCATTAAATATATCTGGTCCCATCACAGGGTAATGTGATTTGACCAGTGTATGGTCTTGCTATCCAGCGAATGTTATATACACAATCTCCAATGTCACTACTTCCTAAGACCCTACTGACCTTCTTGTTCTCCTTATTAATGTGTAGTCGCTTGTTCCAGTTGCCATCTAGGCTCTTCATATAGAATGGAATGAACCTAAAAAGAACCCCTACATAGAGTCACATGATGGATATCGTTTATTTTCGTTCCAAAGTATTACTATTAGATAATCGGCCATCTTCATTTAGGTCACTGGACAAAACTATCGCTTCCCCACGTACAGTGCTATGCAGTAGTAGATTTGACATTTAAACGTTAGGCCAGCCACACCGCTATATTGAAGATTGATTAACAAGAAGCTTCTACAACACTAAGTGAGGTCTCCGTGTCCAAATATTCACTGCTGAAACCCTAAAGTGCTCTAGTGTTCCCTGGACTGGAAACACTCTAGGATGCCCCCGATGGATTGTTCTACATGATTGGATCTGAAATTGATGAATGTAAAGGATAGTCTTGTCGTGGTGACTGAAAAGCATTTGCCACAATGTTTGGATTGATTAATTGACACGCTTGAGGCTGTTACATAACAAGAGTTAGAGTGAGAGGTAAAACTGTTAATTGAAATGAGAAACTAACTGATGTTGTATAGAAATACAATCAACTTCTAAAAAATGTAAAGTCAGCAAAATAAATATGAGATCTCTAATAGCAAAAGTCATATTCTCTGAATTTTGTGTTTGAGCTATGATACTGTCTATGCAACTTATATATGTATATAACATTCACTAGATAACAGGGCCATACACTGGTCACATCACATTACCCTGTGATGGGACCAGAGACATTTAACACATTCACGCCGGGACAAATTTCTATGTTTTTCCGCGTGAGGCGGGATTGTCTTATATCGTTACGCTTCGTCGGGTGGGGAAACACTTTGCGAGTTCGAAAGCGCCTGATGCGAGATCACAACTAGTGATGATCACAACTAGTGAAAATACAAGGTAGATAAAAAGTAAAAAAGTAACGACATATTGTAAGCTTTGTAAAGGCCTGCTCGCATTATATTTGGAATGCTTTGAAAAGTTGCATAAATATATCATGGATATGCTATTTATTTGGAACTTTTGGCGATCGTAAAAAAAAATAACTCTGGGTTGTTGTATATATTAAGTTACATTAAAGTCTAACTGAAATGTTTACCACATTCATGTTTGCAGAATATACTATCATGTCTAAAAATTCTAACCATTGTAATTTCAGTTTCAGGAGATGGTGAATCGTGACGAGGTCCTGCGTAAGCTCTTGCAGTACTGGCCCGTGACCGTTTTTGCCCCGACTAATGACGCCATTGAGAAGAACAACGAGTGGATAGTGGGCAGAGAGAACAAAGTGGTGTCTTACCACGTCCGTGAGTGATCTCTTTTTCTTACTATATCCTCTTAAGACCAGGGCAAAATCCTACACGAGTATTCTAAAAACATACTTTTCATACAAATATATGCTAAAAGAATGTTTTAAAGAGTAATTTTTTTAAAAAAAACTATATTTAATAGTTACTGAGAGACACGCCTTAAGCGCTAAAAATACACATTTTTGTGCTATAAATGCTATACAAAAGGCTGTAACACTTACTTAAAGTTAAAAGGTTATTTTAACATTGATTTTAATGCGAAATTCTTTTAAAATTTACTACTAAAACAACTTTTTGAAAAGTTTGAAAAAAATTATAATTTCTAAAAGAAATTTAATATCGTATTGACCCTTGCTCAACTTCATTTTTTATAGAAATAAATTACTGATACCTGTAATCAAAGGCTGAAAACTGATATTTGAATCTTCTTCCATCGGACCAGGTCAATTTTGGAGCTATTTTAATTGTTTGTGGGGAGGTTTTGAAAAATGTCTCCAAATGGGGACGCCAGGTCGCAAAAGTATATACACGGTATTGAGAAACATACGCATCTTATACCAGAAATTGTATTTTAAAAAAAAGACTTTAATACTATTAAAACAATAGAGACTCAATAATACTATGAAAGCGATAATGCAAATGAACACAGGTAGAAACATGTTAATATATTTGAAGCGATTGAGACCCACAATAATACCATTAAAGCTATAGACATGTTACTATCCTAAAAGCACCATTAAAGCTATATAGTCACATTAATAACTAAAAGCTATAGACATATTAATACCATTAAAGAAATAAAGACACATTAATTCTATTAAAATGATTGCGACACTTTAATGCAATATGCAAAACCGATCCAGCACTTATCTACCACACACACGATTTATTGTGGAATTTGCCTTCTTACAACGTCAAATGACGTAGTAAAACCGGGTGAGATGCCATTATGAACAGTTTTTTTACCATTGAATACTAATATCCAAGTCAAATTCTTTTGCGCATGTAAGTTATTGGCTCCTGAAAATTGAGAAGTATTAATCGTAAATTTGCCTTCTCGGGAAGAAGCCCCCTTATATTTATTTAAGAAAATTATTAAAATAAATCAATTTAATTTTAAAGGCAAGACTGGAATTTTTTTCCAAGACTTTATATAATATCATTGAAATATTTCAGAACTCATCCTATTTCTTCTATTTGAACGCGACTGAATGAAAAGACGTGAAAAAAATCAATCGTGCTCTTAATAAAATATCTGAAAATTTTTCAAATTAAACATATTTCAGATACTTTCTTTTTCGAAAGTACAATACATTAAAAAAGAGAAAAAACACGGAAGAAGACATTTACAATGTCTTTCTCTTGGAATTTGAACAATCTCATTTTCGGACAGCAGTTCGAAAATTTAGTTATTTTATCTGCTTTTACTATTCTGCAAAGCTATAAAAATGTTTTATCCTTCCAAATGGATATATATTTCAACTCGCATAGTGAAAATGTATTCTATAATAAAAGTTGGAGTTTAACTATGAAATTTCCAAATCCGTAAATGTTTTTAATTTGTGGTATTTTTATGAAGCAATTATAGTGTAGTTTAAACTTATAAAGTTAAATACTTTTTGCCAAAAATTATAATTGTTTTTATTGCATAGTGAATCAAGTGGCTGAGAAGTCATCTTTTCCATTCAAGTCCCCAACCAACTTGGCTGGATCGCCTCCCCTGTACTTGGCTGTCAAAGAAGGACCTTGGAAGGTAAGATATCTACCTTTATCTACGAAGCAAATCATTTAAGGCTTATACACATTATCTCACTAATACTGGAAAAGAATCTTTGCGATGCTTCGAATTTCAAAAGATCCCTAGAGGGCCCATTTAGCATGGGTTCTCTCGGCAAAATTAAATCTCGGCATACTTTAACAACCCCATAGAACTCAGATTCATTGTAATCTATGCATAAAAATTGGTAGCGAGAGTCGCCTACATGGAACCACAAAAAAAGGACTCATTTCTAGAAAATATGCCGAGTCTGCAAAGGCTTGACCGCCAAAATTTCAGCCCCATTAGAGAAAAAAATCAAACTAAGGATGTGTCTTTCAAATACAGCTCAATAAATCAATGTTCCATTCAAATCCTTTAAAGGTATTTATATACCTTATACGATAATTTCAATAACTTTAAAACCTTAAAAGTTAGCTACCTTTTGAGATTTTCTCAAAAACATTATTATGACAAAATACATGTGAACAGGGTTTTTTTTGTAAAGGTGATCGCTTTTCAGTTAACTCTTTATCACAAACACTTTTTTTTTAAGAAAATATAATATCTTGCCTTTATTCAGTTGTATTCTTATACGCATTAATGTTTTTAAAACAATTCATTTATTACATTAAAAGATAATGTATTGATTTCCATCGTACCAAAATTATCCAACCAACCTTTCAGAATTTATAATTATAAAGGAAGTGCCGAATTTCCGGAATAAATACTTAATCCTCCCTCCACATAAATCGAAAAATCTCCACTATTGAAGATTTCAAACTATCCAATTAGATTCCAATATAGCCAATCAGCGTCCACTTTGAACTGACTCTTTTCAAATTATCCAATTGCAGCTTTAATTCAGGTCTGCCACTTCTTTCATTGGTTTTCCAGGAAATCCTCAAACTTTGGCTGGATTTCGCAATGCAGAAACCAATTAGTGGCATAACTAATGCGCCAAGAACGATGTTAGCGGCATTAATACCCATCTCCTAAACCGTTAAACATGTACTAATTGAATATTTTTTACCTGCTATGTAATTACTTTAATCATGAACATTGATACGCTTTTTTAATAGAAGCGGTTTAAAAAGGCTGTTTTTTGGGTACGTTTTTACATTATCACAAAATGATTAGTTTTTTTTATCAGAGACAGTGCAATGTGATGTAAATTAGAATTTTTATGTACGTTTTAAATAAAACTAGGAATAGATGAAAAAAAAAATTTGACCTACATTATGTGAAATATAAATGGTACATCAAAAATCCCATTTTCCCTTCAATTTTTTTTTTCGAGATATAAAATAAAATTCAGAATCCATTCCTGTCCAATAGATTTGTAATGAAGTGACTTTCTCATAATTGTTTTTCGTAATGACTGATTTTTTTTAACTGAAGTTAATTGAAAAATGAGTATTAAATTCGTGTTGTCTTGGCAGAAGATTAGGCAGAACTAGTTGAGAATGTGACTGTTTAACGTCGTTTGTCCTCGGTCTTACAGAATTCTACCGTTTTGTCTTGTACGTTTGTGTTGTCCTAAATAAAGATAAGCCTTGTCCTAAGAGCAGTTCTTCAGCGCAAAGTAGTACAACATTGTATGGAAGTGAAACAAATCAGTCGAAAAAATATGAGAATTAAAAAAAAATTAGTTGAAGGTTTTATAATCCTCAAAAAAAATTAATGTTTTCAGATATCGCCAGCTATTTTATAAAATTATCAAGTTTAATATACGTTAATTTATTTCAAACATTTCTTTCTCTTCCACTAAAATGACTGGTTGAGGTTCCTCTTTCTGTTTTTGGCACCCGTGATTTTTTTTGAGTGTTCAGTAGTAACGCGCCAATACTATTAAAAGTAACTTAATCCACCAATCTAAATACCAATAAGATTAACAATTTTTATTTCAATCTAAAATAAATTAAAAATTAAAAATGAATATGCTTATTGTTCAGTATCCATTCAAAGATTTTTATAGGAAATAGGAACCTTTTATTAACGTTTTCTTGAAAAATGTTCTACAGTTAAGAGGTTATAAACAAAAATCATATTTCTGTATAAATACAGGAACAGTTATCAACTAATATCCAAAACTAACCCTATAATTAGATCTCCGATAAATCGCATTTTCGAAAGACAGCTTTAATCTGCTAAAACCTATTCCCTTAGGGTAAACGCTGAGTAACAAAGAGGGAGTGGGTAGTTACAAATTGGAGTATACACGGCACGGAACAGTCGAATTCTGAGTTATTAACTCTTTACGAAATTAAGGCAGTGCGAATGTAACGGAAAGGATTTAATTGGACGCTAGACGGCCGGCGGGATTTGGTCTGAAATTAATAATACGCTGTGCACACGAGGACCGTTATTGAATTGTATAGGGAGTCGTGGTTTCTGGTTACTTCTTGACAGGCGAACATTGGAACAGGAATTTTTCGTAATGGAATTGGATTTGGATAGGACCCTTTTAACTCCTTAACGATTGGGTGATTTTGAAGAAGACGGTGATAAAAGTGCCTATTTTAAATATTTTGATGTTTTATTTATGAATATTTTATGTACAATTGATTTGACCATGTGGTAAAAGAGATCTCAGAAGGGCCATAAAGTGCTTTGTTACTGAATTGGAAAGTTGAAGAGGTAAATCGGTGTATAATACAGAGATTAATAAAGAAATAATTTAACAAAGCACAAATTTAAGCACTCATTTTCTAGGTTTGAATCGTTTGCTGCTAGTTTCTTTTATGTTATAAAAATAAAAAGTTCTAACTAGCCAAAAAATTAGCTATAATGAAATGGACAACAATATTAAAAAGCGCAAAATTCAATCCAACGCAGTAGTTGACTTTCAAAGCAATTCATTTTTTGATGCAAACGAATAGTTAAACTTTTTATTAATATGCATTGAAATGCTAGTAACTTATTATTGACCATAATTATTATTGACCTGATTAAAATTTCCTCATGAACTTTCATACAAATGATTTTTGTCGAAATATTTTCAATTTGAGTAATTATTGATATTTTTTTCAATGATTATTTCTTATACTTAAAAAAATTAATTTATCAATACATGTACATTTGAATCGCATTTGCCATCCAAAGAAGGTAACCTTACCACTTTTCAGCCTTCAAAGAAGGGAAAATTGTTATTTACTTTCCCTAACACTTTCAACATCCATTTCCTTAAGTCCAGGAACCCTAAAAATCGATACCAAAAATACATTTATAGCAAGTGTATGTAAACTTCCTCCTTTATTGACTGAGCTCTCAAACTACTCTCAGTCAACAAGATCTTAAAGTTTGAAAAAGAAGTTTTTACGCTAAAAAAAACTTCCATATGCCCTTTCTTGAAAGAGTTTGAATCTCGTTTATTACTTTTGCCGATTCAAATTTCAGTATTACGATCTTGAAACTTATTTAACCGATAATTTTGAAATTTTTTCCTTTATTAATATATTTGGAATCAAAATTACTTTTGTCATATAACGGAGTAAAATTATAAAAACAAAATATGATTTTGAGTTTTTACCAAAACACATTCAAGCGTTCCGTTTATTACGTTTAGGTTTATGAAACACAAAATGTCATCGAATTTTTGAAACTCAACAAAAAAATGAATTTAGTTTTTAATAAATGGGTTCAAAATTAGTTTAGGTATTAAAATGCATAAAAAATTCATTTTAGTAAAAATTAATGTGGGTGAAACGTTGTTTTCATAGATAAAATCATGTAAGTTATATCGTTAAACGTTAAATAAGCATATGCTTATTATTTTTCTGTGTATATTTTATAACAAAAAATACATTAAATTTAAAATTCTAATCTTTAGAAAAAGGGTAATAAAAATAGTATTGGTGTTATTTAAAGAGGTTTTCACTTATCATTTGTGAATTTCAGATTTCACATTTTCATTGATAACGAAGTCAAATTAATTAAATATTATATCAATACACAGTTCTTTGAACGCTAGAAGTTTTATTGTATATGTAATATTTATTTCTAACATCCTTAATATTTTTATATCAGAGAAAAATTATTTAAAAATGGGCTTAATTTAAAACTATAAATTTAAAATAAATCTATGCTTTTCTTGCGAATTATCAGTTGTGAGGAAAACTCGATATCCAGATATTAAATTTAATACTCCCCAAATAGTTTCGCTAAGCATTTATAGAGCTTGTTCATAGTATTATGCAAATTTAAATCCCCAAAGTCTGAGCTAAGTTTTGGGCTCAGACTATCGGGATTATAGCAATGCTTTGTTTATGAAAGCTTCCACTACAGAATTTTCGATTTCGGATTTGTTTGGTGGAAGTATTGGGGAATTATAAGTTATTCATATATATTACTGTGACTAGAGGCAGTGAATAAAAAGAAATATTTTTATTAATTTTATTATAAACAAAACTAGCCTAGCATTTTTAAGGATTTTTATGTACTTTTTTATAATCATAATATATAACTCTAGTTTATAATGTTTTAAATTCAATATAAAATCTTTTTATATTGAATTGATATTGATAAAGTTGTTGGTATAAAATCTGTTTTCGGTGGAGACCTGAACCGTCGGTTTTTACTTTAAATTACCTAATATGAAGTATAAAGTAGTGGCAGTGTGCAATTAGGTAATGTGGATAGTAATGCGATTTAAATCGAAAATAGAGAACTTGCGTTTTCTACACGATTTGGAGGGTGCTTATTCTAAAAAATTGGTTTTAGAGCATTGGTCAGTTTGTCTTGTCTGAAACCACCCTACAACTTGAACAAAAATTCTTTGGACCTAAAACAGTAGTTCCCAGTACCTTTCGGAAGTAATAATAAGGTTTCTGAAAAAAATCTCTCATGCGTAAAGAATAGCTGCCGTTGAACTATAGTACTTGTATTCAATATGGACAGTGCTCTCAGTGTAAAAACCTCTAATATCTTAAAAAGTTAACTTTTAAAAGAGAAATAAAGCCACATGTCCGTAAAGAAAAGCAGTTTTAAAAAACATTTAAGTTTAATGTTTTAGAAAGCTGATTAAACATATTTTCAATTTTCTTGTTTTTATTGCTTGATACAGTTTATTTATATATTTGTTACAAGATTTAGCAAAACTAAGGCTGATTTCCAATACGGACACCTTACGTCTCCGTTGGAAGTACAGCAAATGAATTTTCAGTTCACACATTTGTAAAATATCTGTTTAAGATGATTTTATCTAGCTAATTAATAATAAATTAATGTTCATATTTTTCACGTTACTGCCCTTTTTGAAGGTCCTCGAAGAGCCACAACGAAAAATGACCTTGACTCCTTTCTAACGTACACATTTTGAAGATATTTACTTTATCTTCCTCCTCCACAATACTTAGATATGTTACCTTTAAAGTTACCAGCTAAAACTAGAACTAGTGAGTACTAGTTTAAACTGAGGCCATTAGGGAAAACTAGTTTCTTCTAGCTAAAACTAGACCTCTCTAGCTAATACTAGTTTTGAAGAGTTGTATTGGTTAAAATTAGTTGCAATTAGCAAAATCTAGAACTATCTAGCGTGTTTCTTACAGATCTAGAAATAACTGCAAGAGCTTGACTTTTAATTTATGGTGAACGTTAATTTCTTTAAAAAGTTCTGGCAATGCGTAAACTTAGAAAGATTTGCTTTTTGTTGCACTGTAATTTAAAATCCTTCACTTTGCTTTATGAATTGAACCTGAATCTATTATTAAATATTCGATTAGAGGAATTTCATGGTTCTATTACGGCAAGAAGAAGAGTCTGCCAATGAAGAGTCTGCCAATGCCTTTATTACACTTCAGCAATAATTCCAATAACTAAGCTAAACCAAACTTTAATACCTTAAAACGTGCTATTTTCCATTAATTCTATTTTATATCTAATATAAGTTTTTTAAAGTTACATTTAGTTTAAGCCAATCTGTTTCGTCAAAACCAGTATTACCTGGGGGTAACTGGTTTTAACTAGTGGAAACCGGTTTTAACTGATGGCTTCAGTTAAAACGAGTTCTTACTTGCTAATTCTAATTCTAGTTGATTTTGGGTATTAACTATAAGAGATATACTTTTTATTCCCACTTTTTTAAATCCCTTGAAAGAGTAGCTCTTCCATCCAGTAGTACTTCCATGAGGATCCGCCTGTCAATATGGACATCCATGTCAATAATAGAGACACTAGGTTCCTAATATGGATACTTGTAAACATTTTTTGTTTTTATTATTTAAATTAAACCGGAATAAGTACAAGGTCACTCATTTTAATGTTGGTAGTCAACAGTCTAGGGATTGTGGACACAAATTTAAGTCCTGTGACTTGTACAAGGTGAAAAATAATAATTTTCTTTTGGGTTTTCAGATTGACTGCAGGTACTATATTTTGGGTTTAAAGTCATTCTGAAAAACGAGGTGTCTAAAATCAATTTTTATTTTTTAAATTTATTTTTAAAGCAACCAACTTTTCTAAAAGTAAGTTTTTTTCAATTGATTGTCGCAAAACTGAAAATAGTTACACAATTTCGTTTTGTATTATGCAAGTTCAAACACTTAACTTAAAAATGAAAAAAATAACGTTCTTAATAATCACATTGAAACTCAACTTTAATTTAAAAGCAACAAACGAAAAAAATAAATCGATTCTCTAAGATATTTCTTTTCTTACATTTCAGAAAAACGACCATATTATCTTTACAAACCCATTTCCACTTTTTAAATTTCTTGACCGTCACTTCTCACCGTGACTTCTTTCACCGTCTTCGGCTCAGAACTATTTGCCATTGACATGGCTCTAGACTTTTCTTTAGAACGACAACTCGTCGGAGATATTTGGTTACTTGTAGATAGTCGTAGCGTTATACAGTATCTTGAAAATTGGAGGAATATTGTTGACCAACGGGGCATCCGTGTTTTTGAAAAACTTAAGATGATATCCAGGTCCTCCATTATACATTTTCAATGGATACCATCTCATGTTAACCTTAAATATAATGACATCGCCGATAGTTTGGCTAAGAACGGGTCATCTCTGCCCCTGCGTCTTGCTGAGCCTTTAACTTTCCAAGAAATATACTCCAGAAGAAAGGCTCTTGTCAACTCGTCTTGGAAACTATCACCTCCTCATCCTTGGTACTCTGGCTCTAGCCCTGGCGGTGCTCTGAGCTTTGACGGTGTAAGACAGGACCAGACAGCATTGACAAGGCTCAAATCCGGTCATCTTAGGACTCTTAGGTTCTCCGGGGGAAACAAAATCTTCTCCACTTGTACAAAGTGTAACACAAGCGAGGCCACTGCCGAGCATTTACTTCGATGTATTGCCTTATCTCGGGAGGACCTTCTGCGTAGCCCTCATGTTGTTCTAGATAAACTGAAGGCGGAGGGACTCATGGAACTGATCTGATCCAGATCAGAGGGATAAGAAAGAAGAAGAAGAAGAAATTTCTTGAAAAACATCGAAAGCGACTAGTTTCGATTTTACTGACTTTTCATTCAACTTAATTGGCTTAATATTTTACGGTATGTTACAATATCCCCGAACTACTGTATCAGGGTTCTTTTAAGGATACAATGGAAGCCATTGAAGATATTAAGTTAACATTTTATGTTATTCCGCTCCTTTGACTTTCTGTACTTTCTGCAATTCGATTTTAAAATTATATGAATCAAATACGACAAGAAATGGTAAAAAAAAAAACTATTGTTGTACAAATAAAATATGGTTCGCTTGAATTCTTAAAATGAGAAATATATTCTCTTTTCAAAAAGAGTTAAAATGTTTATTTTGAAATGGAAAATGTCTTTTATATTAAATATTTACAGTTCATAGACGATATTTTTAGTTTTAATAGCGAAAGGGAGACCAAGGATAGTTTTTCACGGTTTTTTGTTATATATACTTTTTTTACTTTTATTTATTTTGGAAAAAGCTCAATATCATTACTTTTCTCACACTTTTATCTGCTCACTTTTATCTATCAAACTATACTTATAGGCCGACCTGGCGGCGGAATGGATAGAGAGCTAGCCTTTGGTGTATCTGGGTCAGGGTTGGCATCCCGATAGGCATGGATGTTTGTGTTTGTTGAGTATCTGCGGAGTGCGTGCGCGTTATCTCATTATCGTTACACGTTAGTTCGTTAGCTTCCTTCTAAATAAGGAGGTTTCACTTAATTTAACTTGCTCCAAATCTAATAACTAGCTTTATTTTTGAGGATAAGCTCTTCAATGCATGCGGAGGAATATAAAACATGGCCCAATAGTCTTTCACCTTTCCCTCGCTTTTAAAGGGAAATAGGCGTGCTGGACCAAAGTCTCTAAACTCAAGCGCCTCAATGTTAATCCAATGAAAAAAAACTATTTTCCCTGCCACATTTCTCCGTCTGTATTGAATATTTCAACGAACGATTTTTTTTTAATAAAAATGTAGATAACTTACAGGTCTCTATAACTCTTGTGCACGATGGACTTAATAATAATACATTTTAAAATCTAAATTAATAGCTAGAGTTCTACAAATTGAAAATAATCATTGAATAAAATCACTTCCCTAAAATTGCTTATTTTAATTATTCATTCCCTAACTTTAAAATGATGATGATCCTCAAAATGACACAATTTATTTAAAAAGAAAAGTTTTGTTAAATATGATCATTTTAAGAGTAACAGCTTCTATAAAAAAAATATTATTTTAAAACATTTCACACTCTAAAATTATTAAATAAGAGACAATTCAAGCCAAAAAAAACTCTTTTATTTAGGGAAAAATGCAAAAAAATATATTACCAGCTTTACAAAAAAATTTCAATAACATGATCCTAAAAATTCAAGAGTTTTGTTTAACATTTTCAATAACATTTCAGTTCAACATTTCAACATTTTCAATGCTATCTGCTAGGCTCATCACATGCTTTCTTTGAACTTCATCATCTGGGAAAGTAGCAGTGATGAACACAGTCTATATAATCTATATTTCGGCTTGTATCCACATAAATCAGGTAGACAAGGCGATTCTTTAGCAATTTTCTAGATTTCGGAGCTCCAACGTCCTTAACAACTTCCTTCTTCAGATCAAGGCACAACTGCTCTACTGTAAGGATCATAAAATTGTTCGGGAGCCTTTCAAACCACATACATTGCCACGTGTTCTCACAGCATTGCCGGCTCTACAGAGGTTGCCCATTTTGAAGAGGACATGACCTCTTTGTACTTCATCACCAGGGAAAGAGGCCGGAAAGAACACAGGCTTTGAAGACTCCATATTTCAGCACATAGGTCAGGACATGTAGAAACTCATGTAGACCGGATTATTCTTTAGAAGTCGTCCGAAATTTGACACTGCAACGACTTGACTTCGACATTACTTTCGACCTTTCCATCAATACTGCCACGTCTTTTCACTGTTTTGCCTAAGTGGTCGTCCATTTTGAAAGGGACAACAGTTGACCTCATTCCCTTGAAATTTATACCATCTAACTCTTTACTATAGTTCATTACTCTTAACTATAGTTCAAAACTTTCTCTTTATTTCAATAAGAAAGTTTTTACCCTCCTCTCCCTCCACTCGGTCGATTTTCTTTACGGCTCGACGTCTTTTGACAGCCTGCAAGAAAAAGAGAAACGCATTAACTATAACAAATATAATTAAACTTTAACAAAAAAGCATTTATTTATATACTGAGGGTAAGTTATTGTGTAAACAAGAAGTTACAAAAAAACAGAAAAAAGCCTACTTTCCAGTAACTTTATAGGTTACAAACACCCTTACAGTAAGAACAAACTTGCAGAAAGACACAAAGTTATAAAACTCTATGAAACATAGTTATCTGATTTGATATATTTCAAACAAATAAATAATTTTGAAAACATAAAAATTATAACTAAAGTCGACAGGTCGACAGGGGTTTTTGATGATGTCAATACCCTTCTTAAACTTTTTTAAAAAATCTAAATTTTCCTGAGAAGATAGATAATTGTATAAAATACTTACGCAAATGTTAAATTGTTTTGTTCATGTGCTGTCATTTTGAAGACGTCCAATTTTTCACCAATAACGTGAAAGTATACTTCTATCAATGAGTTTTGTTTCAAGTGATCTAAAAATGTATGAATAAAAATAATTAAATAACTATACAAACACAGCGACTGCAATATTAAAACATTCTTAAAAGCATTTTGTGCTAAAAAAAAAAGTGTATAATTGCATTACTATTATGATATTTTCATAAATATACGTTAAAAACTTTGAAATTTTAAAAAGAGAAATACCATTGAAGTATATTAATTTTTAAAATTTTAATATTTCGTATCTAAATCTTGTACATTTTCAAAATATATCTATTTTAAAATAACTTTTAGATTTAATAACAAGATACAGACTAAAATATTTGCGGACTAAAAAGTCTAACGTGCAAAAATACAGCTAAAAATCTAAAAATATGACTAAAACTCTCTTTGCGTAGTCTCTTTTACTTACCATAGTTAGATTTTTGGCTATTTTTAATAGGCAGGAATATTTTAACCATTTGCTTGTGGTACATATCCGCCTTTTCCTCCTCGCCTCTGGGAAATTTTTTTAACATTTCTTCCACTTTAATGACATCTGATTGATATTCAGCTGCAAAAGTAATTTAAATTAATTAAAGATACAATCTAATATTTTCCCATACACACACATACAGAATCTATAAATTACTTTTGTTTATAAACTTATATTTAGGTACAGCAAAAGCATATATTTAGTTTGCATTTCATCGTTATATTTCAGTTTTTAAGGTGACATCGCATGGTAAATAGTTTTATTTAGTTGTTCCATTTAAAACTTTTAATAAATTAAAATTATTAAAAAGTATTTTTAGCAATTCATAACTGCATCAACTTAAAATTTTTCTGTAATTAGAAAAGTAGCAATTTTTACGCAATAAAATACCATACACTTTCTTTATGAAAGCAATAATACTATACACTTTTGACTACATTAAATTAAAATATCCAATACATTTATTTAACAAACAAAAAAAGGACTGTTATTTTTTTAATAATATTTGACAATAAAAAGAAAACATTTTTTAAATACCAAAACAGTTTTTAGTAAAAAAAAAACCTCAACGAACCGATGTATGGGAGGCAAGGGGCCTTCATCTCGTCCTGTAGATGTCTTAAATCCGTCATATTAAAATCACTTTCTATGAGAAGGCACATTTTTTCAAACTTTTTCTTAAGAGCTTTTGGAACCAGCTGCAATGAAAACAAAGGTAAATTAAAACAGCAAATTTTAAAAACTAAAACACCACAATTTATACATTTCCAGTAATAATATAAACCCGATATGAACTGTTAAGGTAAATTCGAATTTTGTCTTCCCAGAGCTGCAAAAGGGTTATTGGCGACGTTTGTCGTAATTTAGAACCACTGACGAGTCAACACCCGAGCAGACACACAGTGCAACCGTTAAGAGAGACTTCGTATACAGAGTCAGAAGTTTGGACAATATTTAACGTGCACCCACTCACTCGTCGGATCTAATAGCTGAATAGACTGTTTATATAGGTCAGTAGTTATTTTGGAGATGCCCGGGTCCGAACCTGGAGCCTTCCGCATGCAAGGCACTTGAACTCCCCAACCCTCGCTTATGAACTGGCATTTTTAAATATTGCGGAACGAGGTTTCCGAAAATCTCTAAAACATTTCTGAAAATTACGCCTCTGGGAAAATTTTTTAACATTTCTTCCACTTTAATGACATCTGATTGATATTCAGCTGCAAAAGTAATTTAAATTAATTAAAGGTACAATCTAATATTTTCCCATACACACATACAGAATCTATAAATTACTTTTGTTTATAAACTCATATTTAGGTACAGCAAAAGCATATATTTAGTTTGCATTTCATCGTTATATTTCAGTTTTTAAGGTGACAACGCATGGTAAATAGTTTTATTTAGTTGTTCCATTTAAAACTTTTAATAGATTAAAATTATTAAAAAGTATTTTTAGCAATTCATAACTGCATCAACTTTAAAATTTTTCTGTAATTAGAAAAGTAGCAATTTTTTACGCAATAAAATACCATACACTTACTTAATGAAAGCAATAATACTATACACTTTTGACTACATTAAATTAAAATATCCAATACATTTACTTAACAAACAAAAAAAGGACTGTTATTTTTTTAATAATATTTGACAATAAAAAGAAAACATTTTTTAAATACCAAAACAGTTTTTAGTAAAAAAAAAACCTCAACGAACCGATGTATGGGAGGCAAGGGGCCTTCATCTCGTCCTGTAGATGTCTTAAATCCGTCATATTAAAATCACTTTCTATGAGAAGGCACATTTTTTCAAACTTTTTCTTAAGAGCTTTTGGAACCAGCTGCAATGAAAACAAAGGTAAATTAAAACAGCAAATTTTAAAAACTAAAACACCACAATTTATACATTTCCAGTAATAATATAAACCCGATATGAACTGTTAAGGTAAATTCGAATTTTGTCTTCCCAGAGCTGCAAAAGGGTTATTGGCGACGTTTGTCGTAATTTAGAACCACTGACGAGTCAACACCCGAGCAGACACACAGTGCAACCGTTAAGAGAGACTTCGTATACAGAGTCAGAAGTTTGGACAATATTTAACGTGCACCCACTCACTCGTCGGATCTAATAGCTGAATAGACTGTTTATATAGGTCAGTAGTTATTTTGGAGATGCCCGGGTCCGAACCTGGAGCCTTCCGCATGCAAGGCACTTGAACTCCCCAACCCTCGCTTATGAACTGGCATTTTTAAATATTGCGGAACGAGGTTTCCGAAAATCTCTAAAACATTTCTGAAAATTACGCCTCTGGGAAAATTTTTTAACATTTCTTCCACTTTAATGACATCTGATTGATATTCAGCTGCAAAAGTAATTTAAATTAATTAAAGGTACAATCTAATATTTTCCCATACACACATACAGAATCTATAAATTACTTTTGTTTATAAACTCATATTTAGGTACAGCAAAAGCATATATTTAGTTTGCATTTCATCGTTATATTTCAGTTTTTAAGGTGACAACGCATGGTAAATAGTTTTATTTAGTTGTTCCATTTAAAACTTTTAATAGATTAAAATTATTAAAAAGTATTTTTAGCAATTCATAACTGCATCAACTTTAAAATTTTTCTGTAATTAGAAAAGTAGCAATTTTTTACGCAATAAAATACCATACACTTACTTAATGAAAGCAATAATACTATACACTTTTGACTACATTAAATTAAAATATCCAATACATTTACTTAACAAACAAAAAAAAGGACTGTTATTTTTTTAATAATATTTGACAATAAAAAGAAAACATTTTTTAAATACCAAAACAGTTTTTAGTAAAAAAAAAACCTCAACGAACCGATGTATGGGAGGCAAGGGGCCTTCATCTCGTCCTGTAGATGTCTTAAATCCGTCATATTAAAATCACTTTCTATGAGAAGGCACATTTTTTCAAACTTTTTCTTAAGGGCTTTTGGAACCAGCTGCAATGAAAACAAAGGTAAATTAAAACAGCAAATTTTAAAAACTAAAACACCACAATTTATACATTTCCAGTAATAATATTAACTCGATATGAACTGGTCTTCCCAGAGCTGCAAAAGGGTTATTGGCGACGTTTGTCGTAATTTAGAACCACTGACGAGTCAACACCCGAGCAGGCACACAGTGCAACCGTTAAGAGCGACTTCGTATACAGAGTCAAAAGTTTGAACAATATTTAACGTGCACCCACTCACTCGTCGGATCTAATAGCTGAATAGACTGTTTATATAGGTCAGTAGTTCTTTTGGAGATGCCCGGATCCGAACCTGGAGCCTTCCGCATGCAAGGCACTTGAACTCCCCAACCCTCGCTTATGAACTGGCATTTTTAAATATTGCGGAACGAGGTTTCCGAAAATCTCTGAAACATTTCTGAAAATTACATGCACCTGAATTACACCATTTACACAGAAACTGTCTCTGAACTATTTTTATAACAGTATACAGCGATTAGTGTTAAAAATGGAGGGTAAAAACATCACTTACCTCCCATGTTTGTTTGAGCCTATGAATTGCAGCAGTCCTTAGAGCAACGAGGATGGCAACCATTGAGTTCAGGTTGTTCACTTTGCGAAGCTCGACTGCTAACTTGATGAAGAACGAGATTAGTTTGGCTCGATTTTTGGCCTCTTGAAAAGTCAAGATTTCAGACACAGCCCAATAGGTGACCTGAAACGTATAATTTCTCACGTTAACTTCATAGTTTAAAGTTACAAGTACAATTAAAGTTATTATTTAAATTAACTAAAATGTATAAGAGTTTCAAAGCGAAGAATTGAAAATGTTAAATTTTCTTACATTTTTTTTTAAATTTTACCCCACTTTATTAATTCTAAGTTTCAGAAACTGTAGTTTAATCTATAATAATAAAAGAAAGAGTCTGTCTGTGTGTATGTCTGTGGATCGCAAAAGACCTACTTAGACTGCACTAAAAAATTCGAAATTTTTAATATAGATTCCTTTTAATACCTACGTGTGCACCTGAGGCTTAGTTTTTTCATATTTGATTGTGATTTTTAATTAATATAATTAGTTTCAAAAATACGTCATCCACGTGGGATTGCGAGACCATAACCGGGCTTGAAAATACATGGACCGGGCCGAAACGGGGGCTTGACGCCATCCTCTATTAGTTTGATTGATGAGTTTGGTTGAGATATGCGCTCGCCCTAAGGCTGCTTCATCCTCTATTAGTGTTTGCTTTTTTAAGGGCGCATGCACCAACACGAATTTAATTTTGTTTTGATTTTGAGTGCATTTTCGCAAGTAAGCATGCCTCTAAAAGGGAGCAATGCGAAGTTAACGGGTTCCCAGTAAGGCGGGACCATACTGCTAGTAAATGAATAAATAAATAAATAAAAATATAAATAAAATGTGTAAATGGGATAAATATTCGTCTATCTATAAAATCATCTTAATCTAGCACAGCCCACTACAAGTTGTGCAAATATGAAAACCATTGTGAACCATTTAAAAATCCCATATACTATCTTCCTTTATGGTTAATAATAACTGAATACATAACTGACATGTTAAGGCTGTGTTATTGGTTTTTTTTAATTAGCAACATTAATACTTAAGTGCATACAATAAAAAGTTTTGAAGATCATATTTGTACCCTAATCATTGGAAAAATTAATTGACTTATACATAATAGTGAAAATCAATTAGAAGTATAAGTACTTGTAAACGTGTCCAGTATAAAGCTATATAGTTTTTCAACCATTCAATGTATACTTGATAACAAAATATCAGAAAAATATTGAAAAGACTTTTGTACTGTATTGTAAAAGGAATGGTCGATTGGAAAAATAACTGTAATAGAAATGCCAATATAAAATGTAATACTTACGAAGTTGTGCTGGTCCTTGAAGGCATCAACATTAGGAGTATTTTCCTTGTTGAAGGGAGGATTAGAAAATTCCTGAAATAATTAAATGAATGTATTTTTTAGCTTCTAAAATGCTTTCTTTATTAATAAAAAATAACAATTTAACTAACACAAAATTAACAGCTATAGGTGTTAAATTGCTATATAAATATAAATAGTACGACTAAATTAAAATACATACCTCAAAGGTGATATTTTTGAAGACATTGAAGTCCATTATGGTAATTTGAGCCTGAAAGAAAGCAAGATTTTAATTTTTAACTGTTTTAAATTTTAACAAAGACTTAATTCACATGGGCTAACTCGTTTTTACTAAGTTTTTACTTACTAGCCAGTAGCTTCTGTTCATTTTTATCAAAAAGAGAAGGTCAATGGTGCAAATATTACAAATATTTTATAACAAGTAAATGTTAAGAACTATTTTGACTTGTTTTGAAAATGTGAGATTTCAGATTTTTTTTGTTTTCGACGTGTTTAATTCTTTGGGCATTCAATTTACTTGATTAATTAGCTACGAGAGTGGCACCATGTTACGGTTACGTTTTGTCTAGCATTAACTTACTCAGAGTGAACATTTTACATTGAAAATTTGGTTGCAATTATCCTTAAATAAAAGTAATAATACGTACGGTTGGACTCGTTCGAAATTAAACTGATTAGTTCTCATGTTTTTATTTTTATTTCTGCGAAACTAATTACTTTTCTATAAATTTCTTTTCGAAATAATACTTATTCTTAAAACATAAAATGTAAGTAATTTGTATTGGACATTTTGCTAAAAGCATACTCACTAAAAACTTTAATCGTTATAAGACAATTGTTGTCGTAAAAAAGTTATGTTTTTTAATTACAAGGAAACATTAGCAATTATTAACTTAATGATTTTATTTGCTTAGTACTTATAAAAACAGTTACTTACCGCATACTTTTTTGGCGAAGCTCTAATCAATGGTCCAGCGGAACCACTTTTTAAACACGGAAATCTGAAAAATAAATTTTTAATTCTATTAGTAAAATTTCTCAAGAGGTAAACTATCATTTTACCATTACATTTTAGCTCCATATATATTCCAGTACTGAGAAGCATACCACATTTACTACGTGAATGCAATTAGTGCATATCTGTTTTATATGCAAAATACACTTATGGATCAGTATATGTTAAAACATGAAATTTTTGTTTGAATTCTGATCAATTATTAATATTTCTTCTTTATTTTTCTATGAAATGTATGTTTTCTATGATATTTTATTGTTACAAACCTATTGAAATCGGTTTCAAAGCAAATTAAAATTCAGAAAATTAGTTATTTTCAAGTATAGGTTAGCTTGGCGTGTTATTTTGCGTTACTTTACAAATAAAACTTTTTGTCACACCTAATAAGCTTACATTGTCTTAATCTTCCAATCTTTCACCATATAAACCTGATATACGATCAACTTAGTTTCATTTAACTTTTTAAAAAGATATTACTTATTAAAATATTAAAATCAACTCACGTGTTTTTAAGGATTTTTTTAAGATACTTTGGCATGATTTTTGCTCCAAAGTTTCTATATTATCAAGAATTATATACTTTTTTATTTCTCAATAACAGTTTTAACGCTTTGCTAGTGCAAGTTTTTATCAAATGGGACCGATTTCTCTTTTGTTGGCAGTATCATTGTTTAAGCTAACAGCATTTAATTGTTAGTTTTAATTGTTATACTGCCCGATTGAAACAATTAATGCAAACATACTATTTGATATTTAACAATGTACTTTACAAAGTGTTTAATTGTTTAACAATGTCAAAACTTGTTTTATTTCAAACTGTTTTATAAAAGCTGTAATAACGTTTATTAAAGGATTACCTCTAAAGTTGTATTAACGTATAATCATCATTTAAGATATTTATCATGACTATACAAAAGAGAACAAGAAGTTCTAACAGAAATAAAATAGCCTACTTTATTTTTACTTGTATACTTACTGAAATTTGTATTTAAAATACAAGTGGGGTTCTAACAGTAACGGTCACATAGAATCTTCCTTACAAGATTCATATACCTTAGGAGAGAGAAAAATCGCCATAAACACCATTAAGCTGTAAAAAAAAACATGAAACATCACCAAATTGAATTAATAAACAAAGATATGTAAATTAAAAAACACATTTAATGAACACATTTTATACCAAAAAAATTGCTATTGTCTACTAATTGTTATTTGTTATTTTTTTTTAAATTAAAATCTAAACAGTGAGAAAAAACATATTTGGTTAATATTTGCTAGTTTTGTTTACTTCAAATTATAAAATAGTTTATTTTATAATTTTAAGTAAAAAAAAGGAGCAATATATTACCCTAAAAATTGGCCAAATGTGTTTTTCTCTCATAATTTAGATTTTAATTGAAAAAAAAATGAAACGGAATGAATAAAATCAGTAGATAGTTAAAACAAAACAAATTAAATGAAGTACTAATAGAGTGCATAAAAAACATATTAGATGTAATTTAATTGAGTGCATACAATATGCATTTGAATTGAAGAAATTTAATTTTAAAAAATACAGCGAGCCCCATTTATAGTCGTAGTGGTCTTAATATTCAGGCTGTCGTCAAGAGATAAAATAGCAAAGAAGGTAAGAAAAAACAACAAGTTTCATTGTTTTCTTCCTGCTTCGGTGAAAATACCGATTTGGAGAATGACGAGAATAGGACAGGACTTCATTAGTTGTTGAAAAATGGACAGGGTGTTCAAAACAAATAAAGGCCGGGCTTGTATTTTGGTTAGTTCAGTTATGCTCACACACATATTGCACACTGTCAGAACCCGTGAAGCGTTATAAACATCGGTCACTGCTTCAATGACACACGATGAAATATAGGGTAATGATATTTTTATGATATGCTACGCGGCAACAAAAATCTTCATAAGCAAAGATGTAATTGTTAAAGAGAAGCTTGTAATTAAATTATCGCTGCTTCAGAAACTGAATCGACGTTGCTTTTTCGCCGTATTAGATAGACATACAGCAGCTGTATGGCCTCATATACACCATATGTGGCGTACTATTACATAATACAGCTGCAAAAGCTTCTGCAGCAGCTTCTTGTGTGACAAGCATTTGGTCAAAATTCAATCGTCAAATGCCTTAACTATCACGTTATTAACTTTAGCCCTATCTGAATAATGTTACTGAGACTCTACTTCCTCTCTTTTTCTATAGTGTCCACTCCCTGTTATGAGCCCTGTGGTCAGTGTAGCGATTTACGGATCGGAAAGTCTCGCGATCGAAACCTGGCCGCTGAAAACTCACCGAGTATATGCGGAGTACGTGCTCGTTAAATCTGCTGGGTCCGAAAGTCCTTTGGGCGGTCATTTCTCAGTTTCCAATGGGCACAGGTCCCTGGAGACTATTTCCATCCCCTACAGGGACATGTCTAAATTGTGGAGGTGGCGCGCGATAGATGGCAGCATCTGTCGCGTATGTGTGTGTGCCTATTGTGTCTGTCTTACTTGACGAGGGTTTATAAGCGGGTCTCTGACCAAGCACACAAGTCTGAAAAAAAATGTCAACCAACAGACATACTTATAGACAATTAATGGTTAAATGCAAACACGTTTAAAATCTTCAACGGTCTTTGGAGGAGGGTTTTTTTTTTTTTTGTAACTGATTTTTTGGCCTAAAACTGAAAAAATATCCAAATTTCTTTTTTGTACTAAAAGAAATTTCTGATCTCAAAGTATGCAACTTAATTTCCTTTTTTAAAACATTCATTTTGAAAAACCATTATACAGAACCATAAAAATCAAATTTTAAAAAAGGCAATAAGTAATAGTAACGTTACTCATTTTACAAAATAAATAATGAGTGATATTAAACGTCGATCCATTGCAAGCCAAAGCAAAATTCATTATCCAATGCACAATTTAGATTTTCGAATTGAAATTAAAATAATTCGATATTTCTAAAGCTAACAAGAAGTTAATTTTCATTATTTTTCTTTGTGGTATTATAAAAATTTTACGGTTAATTATTTTATGTTCATTAAATGAAATACTACAATTCCCTTGTTTGTTCATTCGAACGAAACATTTTAATACCAATTTCTAAGTTTAATTGCTAAATCATTTGCTATTTATAATTACATACTTTTTTTACTAAATATAATTAGAATTCTACGGTTTCGTTTATTCATTGAATTTGGAATAAATACTGAATATAAAAACTTGATGCCCTTGAGAGATAAATAATGTCTCTGTTCTGACATAATTACTATAAAATAAAATTAATTATAGTTTTGTAATATCATTGCTATTAGTACTTGATTTTGTAATCAGACTGGTAAGTGGGGAAAACTATTTTTTATATCAAAAGTATTAAGATTTTAATGACAAAGTTTTCAGTTTTTAAACACATTTACTTCTTTTTAGACATAAACTTTTCTGATAATAGTGTTAACGACACGCACTTTTTAACTTTGTAATTACTCAATTTGTTATTTTTTATTAGATAGAAACTAATTTAGAGCATTTGAATTTGAAAAGATTTTTCTAGCTTTTGTTTTGAAAAAAATAAATAATATTACGTATGTTTTTACATTTATTATGTGAAATAAACTTCACATTTCATTAAGTATTTTAAAATTAATAAACTTCATTATAATAACTTTGAATTTAAGTTTGAAACTTTGACTTAAGACTTACCAGGAATTTAATGCAAATGGGTTTGAAGTAGATTTATATTTTAAGGTACCTAAAGTAAATAACTTATAAAAGTAAAATGTTCGAACTCGGGTCTTTCTCCTCAAACGGATTCTCCAATTGCACCAAATTTTCTTCGTTTTAAAGGAAACGTTACAGGTGAAACATTCCGATTAATTCGGAATATTAATTCTGAAAAATTTGAGACTTTATTTTGTCACTTTTTAAAAACATAATTTTAATCAGAGAAGACATATCTCATTAACATTCAAGCATGCATTTCATACTAAAAATTCAATTTTAGCAAACATATTTAATAAAGTTAAGAAAATGATTTTAACTTATTCTTAGAATAATTGCCTCCTTTTTAATGCTTGCTATGTATTTTGATACTTCTAATAAAAGTAGTTTGAGTTTCAATCTTGAAATTTTCTGATCTTCCTGGTCATCATAAGCAACATACAACGATAGTTTCAATACTGAACAGTGCAAAACACTACACAAACAATAAACTTACTAATAACTGTAATGAGTCATTCGACCTTAATGAAGAAAACATTTTGTCAAATGTTTGGCAGTACTGTTTGTCCATAATTACGTAATCTTCAGAAAAAATATAGTCAAAATTTAAAAAAAAATAATAAGGGTTTAAGGATTGATTAATCAACCCAAGTAAAACAAATTTATTTCTGATATATTAAGCACCAAATTATCGATTACGTTTATTAAAGTTAATACAAATATACACCAAAACCGACTTTAAGTTTGCAGCAGAGAAATGTACTAGGTGGAGGATACTGCGTAAACAACGCTGCTGGCGCCGAAATTTCGCCTGATCCCATTGGTTGCTCCCTTGACCCTGATATTCGTGCGCCCTGTTACGTAAAAATCGAAGGAAAAAAATAATTAAAATAACACTCTAACTGAAGCTAAACTAATAAAAATAATAAATTTATAGCTTGAAATAACAAATAAATTTGTTTATTGAATGGGAAATGCCTTTTTGTATTCGATTCTCGCACTCAAAAATGAGAACTATTTACCATTTTTCTCGTAGAACATTTGTATACTGCAAACTTAAGGTCGGTTTTGGTGTAGTATTCATTTTTGCAGGAATTGTGACTTAAAATTTCGTCAAATCAACTTCAACGCCACATTCTAACTACTTCAAAAACAACAAACATGCCATATCTTTTTGAATTAGGAAGGAGACACGCATATTTATTCTTTCGAATAATTTCAACCACGTGTAAATAGAGAGAGAACCATTCTAGAACAATAAACTGTCAACGGCAACTGCCACGAGATAATGCCATTCTTTTTATTTTGTTATATTTGCGAAGATAAAACTTCGAGCCAAGTTCGCTTATTCCTGCGATCGAACCAGGAAACTTGGATGTTTCGGAATTAATTGATTTTGCCACGCTCCCAACTTCTTCGGAGATATTAATTTCACTTTTGGGTTGCCAGATGCAAGAGAAGTAATGTACTCGTTGTTATTAACACGAATTGCCCGAAGGAATTTAGTATTTTCTGTTTTTTTATAAACTTGGCTATCGTAATAGGAATGTTTCAAGTCGTGGGTGGCAACAGTTCCAGCGGTATTGTTTTCATGTTTGTTTCTTCTGTAATTACATTTGTTTTGAACAATACAATATTTTCTTGCGTTTCTAAAACGAATGATGTGCAACTTTTCCTTCAGTAGAACTAAAGCTTTTCTCAGCTAGTGAATCTCCTTAAATTGCTGTCCCGCACGTTTGCTTAATTTCTCTGCACAAGACATAATATCTTCTAAATCGAAATAGATATTTTTTTTCTTAGACAGACCTATCACAATCATTTAACATATTAACGCCGAATTTGTAGCTACCATTGAAAACTTTGCTTCAAAAAGAAAACGTTAACTTTGAAATTTTCAAATTAATTTTTATGTAACTTACCTACTTTAATTGTTCACGTCTATAGTCTTCTTTTGTCTTATATTTTGTTTATTTAGATAAATTTAAGCAGAGGCCTAATTTTAACGAGGTTTATATATGAATCTTTAAACCTAAATCAAAGACAAATTTTATTCTTACGCCTCGACTTATATCATCTAATTCTGTTTTAGTATTTAAAATATAACTGTCTATCAGCTCTAGTTTTCCTGTTATTAAATTTTTAATGATATATTTTTAAAACGCGCTAAAAATGCAATTATTTTTGTTAAAAAAAATAATTCGACACAAAAAAATATATATAACACGTACTGCATTTTCCTCCAGCGAAGCTATAATTAACCACAATCATATAAAAAAAGATTTTGTGAACATAATTCTATACAGAGCTTCACCATCAGACAAGCAAAGGACACACGCAGTTAACCAATGTCGAGATAAGACTGTTTTAATAAGGAAGGATGAGCTCTGTATCCTTACCTTAATTGACAGAAACAAGTTGCTGTAAATTAAGTCCACCACGTGCTTATGATAGCTTGTCTTGTGGGTGGGCACTTAGGGGAGAAAATGGCATATGTATGATGTTGTATTATGGGACTTATGTCTTTACTGTAATAAGGTAAAGAATGTAAAGCCTTAGAAAGATATGTTTTTTCTTTGATGTTGTGTGCTCGGTCTGTTTGAAGTTACGTTTTTTAAGTTTACAAATATATTTTTTTTTAGTTTGTGATCTTGATTAAATTTTTTTTATAAGATATTTTGCTAGAATTAAAAATCCTGACGTAATTTAAGTCAATTATAATATTCAAAAATTGAAAATTGAAAGTATGATTACTGAAGTGTCAGCTTAACTGTTATACCTAAAACAAGCAGCATGTCTTAGGTGACTATCTCTAAAAAGTACTAAATGCTGTAATATAGTTGTCAATGCAATCAAAATTCGGCAAGTGTTTTGGTGTGAGTAGAATTTGTATAATATATATTATCCTCACTTCTCCGCCAAACTATAAATATAGGTTTGAAAAGTCAAAATTAATTTTTGAGCACTAAGGCAATTATCGTGTTATTTTGCCTTTATTGGTTGGCAAACGCATAATTCAGTCAATTTGATACAATAAAACTAATTTTTGTTACTTTATAATAGGTTGTTAAATCGAATTTTTAACTCGCCGCAAAAGTACAATTTTGACAAACTAAAATATTTACTCAAGCTAATTCCTTATAGTAAAATCCTACTTCAATTAAGTTAATCTTCTGTTTTCTATGCTCATTTGCAAATGAAGAATGGAAAATGCAATGAAGAATGGAAATACGTTCATTTGGCTTTGTGATAAATAAAAAAAGAAATGTTTAACAGAAGTGGAATTTAAAAAAAAAATGATGCATTAATGGTGGAAATATCGGACTATTACGGTATCATTAAGTAATTTCCAAACATAAGAATTGGCCACGGTTACAACATTCCTACAAAAATGCACTGGAAATAATGACTACAGCATAATAAATGATAAAGAAGCTACGTGATACTTATGGTAAAATTATAACATAAAAGTTTTATGAAGACCCTTGTGCTTAATAGCGTTTCAGTAATTAAGAAATACATTATGAATACGTAGATTTTTCCACTTAAGTGTTTTTTCTAATAACGATAAAGTAATTCACTAGCAGGAATACATGTCTTAAGAAATGGATGCACAACTGCACTTTATTCCATTAAATAATAAGAATAGAATAATGGTTTTACCATTACCCACTTATCCCTCATTCGCTACTTGTTAATACACGTTATTCTAAAACAAAAACTATTCTATCAAAGAAACATTAGCGTTCCTTATTTCATCAATTTTTCATATTATAAAGGGTTGCATGACTTTAACTATAATAAAATTTATTTGTAACTCTCCAAGTTGAAAACAAAAGGATATTCAAATATTTAATTATTATTTCTTTCTGTTCTGCACAGGAGTACTTCGTGAAAGCTAAAATAATCCACTCAAGACAATGATACCAAAGCATTTAATGAATGTGTTTTCTATTCTGTACAGGAGTACTTCGTGAACAACGCTAAAATATTCCACGTGAAGTGAAAGATCCTCAATTATTTAATAAATATTTCTTTCTGTTCTATGCAGGAGTACTCCGTGAACAAAGCTAAACTAATAAACTCAAGACAATAATGCCAAAACATTCAATGAATTTTTTCTATTCTGTACAGGAGTACTTCGTGAACAACGCTAAAATCCTCCGATCTGAGGACTACATATCCCAAGAAGGTAGCAAGCAACTGCTGTACGTCATCGACGAGATTCTCATGCCGTACGTCTCCAGCACTTCTCTACCGCCCACCGCATTCGACCTGCTAGACCAACCGGAATCGTACGATATCCGAGAACCACTAAGGTAAGAAAACCTATTTATATTAAAATCACACTGTTAAATATTTTTGACTTGGTTTCACCCAAAAAAATGGTTCATCGTAACTGCAACGGCTGTGTGATGAAATGTGTCAACATTTTTTTGGAATTCGGTTAAACTATTTTGCAGGTTTTGGTTTGTGAAATCTGAAAAACGGTTCAACAGAATTCAAAAAATCTGATGAAACCTTTCACCACATTTTATGGTGAAACCTAGCTTGAAATTTTTAACAGTGTGCAACCGAAAATCGAGGATGTAATGTCATACAGAACACTAAACAAGAATTCTTTTCCTTAACCCACTTTTGTTAATATAATATATTTCCTCAATTTTAATCATATCTAAGTTTATATTTAACTTAAAATACTTATAAAGAACAAAAACAATGCTAGCTTTTTGCTAAGGAAATCTTTAATTGCTAAAGCATTAATTAGCATTAGCTAATTAGCATGAATTAGTAGATAATCTGGTAAGGGGGAGTCAAACTCAAAATGAAGGTCGTTAAGATTCGATATTTGTAGTAATAGGTAGCCTTATTTAATATATTAACTGAGGTCCCAATCATCAAACTAGCTACTTGACTAGGACAATTGCAAGTTACTGCAGAGTTTACTTAACTTACTTTACGCCAATGACCACAGCAAATCATATAGGCCAAAACCAGACAAAAAGCCAGGCCGAATTTATTACGACACACTCTCAGAAATAACACTTTCATTTTTGACGATTCATGAATCCTCAAGTCTTATTTCGTTAATTTTGAGGATTGTTTCGTGAAACTATCACGCGACTTTTGAGCAAACGCGAATCCTCACTTTTACGATCGTGATTTGACGATTCTGTATCTTGATTTTGAGGAAACTGAATCTCATTTTTGTACTCACATGCTCAAAAATGACGAAATATTTCTTTAGATTAGACGACATTCAAATCCACATAAAAAATGACGATTCCAATTTCCTCACTTTGAGGAAACGAAAACTCGGAGCATTTGCCAGTAACGTAATCGTCAGAATTAAGGAAAATTTCGTCGTTTTTGAGCATTCATTTTTTAGAGTGCAGCATAAGCAAAAGCAAGACTACATTAGCAAAGTGGCCATGTAAAGTTTGCATACAGCAGTACCAAAAATATATAGCAGTACAAAACATGATTCTCTAAAAGTTTCAGAAAAAAATCTTTATTTACTGAACTATACGTATAAGAAAGCTAAAAATTTAGCATCTTAAAAACCTTTATTCTGTAAAAGCGACTTGCATTTTTGAGACCTGATGTTTTAATAAAATATATCTGCACTTTTGGGTAGAGTTGCGGCTCTATTCAAAAAGAACATAATTGCTCCCTTGGCTACAGCTTTAGATGTATTAGCTTTAAGAAAGTGCAAGCATATTTTAAAAGAGGCACGAGCCTTGGAGATGTCTCCTTCTTAAAATAAATCGCTATTATCCTAGCATACTTCCTAAATTATTTTCTTATGTTAAACTTAAATTAGGATGCTGTATATAAGGAAAAGATTTGTGGGAAGGACTATTTATAAGCCTGCACGAAAATTTGTGAAGCTAATGTTAATAGTATCACACATATTTTCTGGATTTTAAAGGCAGTTAACATTAAATAAGAATTGTACTTGTATTCATACTCTATTACCAAAGATAACAAAATTTATTCAATAACTTATATTAAGTGATGCGTTAATCAATTACATTTCATGGAAAAAAATCTTAAATATTATAGAATTAGTATTTGCGTCAACCTATTTTGAAAGATGTTATCCTACACGCATTTAAATTCTACCTTAAATCAAAATTTAGAGTCCAAATGTTCTATTTACCAAAATAAAAAAAAATTCCACTGAAGTTACATTTCTATTGAAAATTACTATATAAATTATCAGTTCCTAGAATATGGGAACATACTTAAGGGCCTTCCAGAGAAATCGGTAGAAAAGACAATATCCAACCATTTAAAGAAGTAATGTATTAGAAAATGGGGTGTGACTTAAATAAAAACTTAAGTGATGGAACTTACATTAAATTAAAAGGAATTCTCCCATGATAGAGACGTGTCTGTGGGTTTATACACTTTTAAAAGAAATTTGGTTCAACCTTGTGCAAAAATTTGGTTTATTCCTGCTGCAACCAAACTTTCGTGCTGAGCTTCACAATTTATTGTGCTGTGGACACTAAATTTTGGATCAACGTTAAACCATAATTTGAGATTTGTAGCAGCATCAGTCTTTGGTGAAACTAAGCACTAAGCTTTGGTTGTAGCTGAATTTAAGCAAATTTAGGTGAGGGTCGAACCAATTCTAACAATTTTTCATTCTGTAAATACTGTTGTTAAATACGCATTTGTTTACACTTAGAGTTTCATTGTAAAACTCGACCATAACAAGATGCTCCTACTTTTCGCCGCTTCAGAACGAACGTGGCCCTGCCGTTTGTTGCACAGAAAGGCATAAAAGCTTTGACGACTGAGCACGTTCGCCACTATTGGGTGTTTTTATGATTCTGAATGTACAGTTTTTGATTGAATAATTCTGCACCTTTTGGACAGAACATTTCAGAAGTTTATTTTTATAATTGTCGAATGGAGTAGCTTTGAACCTGTAGTGTAAATTTGATCCAAGCTTAAACTATTGACTTCTAGTTGCTAACCCTTTCAGCCCCAATGATGCCATTTGGAATCATCCCTTTCAATATTTTTTTTTACAAATGTTTATGTCCATTATGACATCCAAACACACATCATTCGATTCTTCACACTTTGTTCTATTAGACAGTATTTTACATTAATCTCAATAAAAGTCAGAACTACTATTTTTTTTTATTTAGAAAATAGTAACAAGCGTGTCACCTGAATTTTGACAAGTTCACTTCAGTTCCACATATTTAAAACACAATTTATACTATTACGGATAAAATATTTACTAAATTTTTTTTAATAATATGGTCAGTTTTAATAATATGGTCAGATACCTTAAAATATATAAATCGAGGTGTTTTTAGGTAATATATATTTTTTTATTTTGTTGTTTTCCACAGTTAAACAATTTTGGCATTATTTCAAAAACTATATAAAAAAAAATTGAAATTACTCATAGGTTGATCGAAACAATTATTTTAGGTCAATTTCTCAGTCAAAATAGAGCAAAAAACAAAGTGGAGTATCTGCAATTTGGAGGCCCTAGGCCAGGCCTAACGGGCCTTGTGGAAGAACAGGCCCTGCCTGTAATTGTACATCTCATTTTTCTGCAACTCATTTCGATGCTGATTCTTCTTTGTGTAACTTATTTCGATGTTGATTCTTCTTTGCGTAACTTATTGCGAAGTCGATTCTTCTTTGTGTAACTTATTTCGATGTTGATTCTTCTTTGTGTAACTCTTTTCGATGTCGATTCTTCTTTGTGTGTGTGCAGTGCCTTCGACTTCCGCGTGAAACAGGAAGGGCTGGAAGAGCTGTTCATGCGCGAGGGGAACAACACCTTCTTCCTTCCCGTGGGCGCGGGGGTCGGCCACTCCTTCAACCGACAACAAGAGGTCGACAAGTGGGTGAGTGGACATCTTTTTTTACAGCAACTGGTCTTAATCCCTGTCAAAAACAACGATTAAAATAAAATATTTTAAAATTGAAAGCTGTAACGGCCATGCCTATTTATCCCTCTTTCACTCCATCACTGGAGCATAGGGCCTCCGTCAGATTCTTCCATCTTACTCTGTTGGTGGCCAGATGTTTCGCCTCCCACCATGTTGCCCCCACGTCCTTCAGTTCTTTTTCGATAGTCCGTCTCCAAGTGTTTCTTGGTCATGTCTACACTGTTTAAAAAAATCCTTGTAAAATAACGGGCAGGAAGCGGCAGCAGATATTGCAATCACAATTCGTTAAAAAAAAAACTCATGCTCCTCTTTTCCTATAGCTAATTGATAAGCTAAAACTGTAAAAATACAGGATTCACCCTAAGAGACAACAAATAGGCTTCATACACTGTTAAAAATTTTGATGCAGAATTGCACAGGAATTCTGGAACTTTCTAGCTGCAGCTACTATTTGGAGCATAGATTTATCACTTTTGCTGTGTTTCAGAGTTATAGTTTCACAGCAAAATTATTGAACTCAGACACCAAATAGTGGTAGTAGTTAGAAAGTTCCGAAAATCCGGTGAAATTAGGCACCAAAATTTTTTACAGTGTAGTTTTTCTTCGGAAAAACCAACAATCCGAACAGCAACGTCGCGAAGAGTTCTGAGGAATTAACGTTGAACGACCATGGCCGTGGTCAGGTAAACCGCAGTAACCACTACAATTAGATAATTTTTTCTCTGTGAAGTTATCAGGTTTAGTTTAGTTTAAATATCGTCGCACTAGAACTACACACGGGCTATTGGAGACAGGCTTCGTATTTTAGAAACTCAGTCAAAGGACGAGTCGACACCTGAGTATGCACCCAACGCAACAGTTAAGGGTGACATCATTTGCAGCGTTAGGACTTAGAAGCATATTTAACGTGCACTCCTTCTACACTTGGTATTATTCGTCGGACATTTCGGCTGCATGGGCCGTTTGTAGGTCGGCAGTTATTTTGGCGACGCCCGGACCCGAACCTGGGACCTTTCACGTGCTAGGCATAATCAGTCATTTAGTATACTTTCATTTAGGCTAGAATTATTGAGAGCTTTCAAAAATGGTCCAAGAGTTATTTGTCTAGATACTGAAATTCGGTAGAGACCTGCCCAAGGCAGTGTACTCGGAAAATTCTCCTAGAGGAAGGATCTACTTGAAAAAACGGAAGAACGAATGGTTTGGATGGTTGTAGATTATATAGCTTTAAAAGACCATATATCTTTGTTCCATGTGCTCGAACAATTAATTCTATATTGAATTCTATTCGAACTTAATTCTATATTGAATTGTATTCGAACTTAATTCTATATGGAATTCTATTCGAACTTAATTCTATATTGAATTCTATTCGAACTTAATTCTGTATTAAATTCTATTCGAACTTAATTCTATATTGAATTCTATTCGAACTTAATTCTATATTGAAATCTATTCGAACTTAATTCTATAGTGAACAAATAACTTATTATAAGCTATTTATTTAGGTTATCCGAGGTCATGTGATACCAAAGACCATTCTCTTTACACGACTGGTCAGCTTTGATAGCTACCCCAGCGATGCCTATGGTGATGACATCAAAGTCGAGTTGTCCATCATCAATGAATCAAATGCCATGGGAAATTCCTACACACGTAAGTTGATCCACTTTCTTAAGACTGCGACTGATAAACAACTTGATTTATGAATAATCAATAAATTTATGACAATAACTTGTAATCCCCTATGTACTTTATTGATTGTCTTTGAGTCAACTATATTACGGTTGGATGCTTTATGCTTCGCAACCACGTTACTTAACATTTGATTTTCCGTGGCAGTGTACTATTTTGCGCTGAAGAAATTGCTCTTATTACGAGACATCTTTTTATTACCTACAGCACAAATGTACAAGACAAACGGTAAAATTCTGCAAGAGCAAGGATAAGGACAAACGATGGTTAGCAGTCACATTCCTAGCAAGTTCTGACAAATCTGTCTCCAAGGCGAACACCAATTTTTACACATGCTTCAAATCACTTCAGTTCAAAAAAAAGTAGTCATACGAAAAAATAATTATTTACAAGAAAGTCACGTCATTACAGCAGTAAATAAATGAAGCAATATCCAAAATATACCTTACATGTTTGAACACCTATCGCCTTTCAAATTTAAACAAACAGAATATGAGAGGACTGGGTATTGTACTCATTTCTTTGACTAGTCTATCAGAGGGCCGGATATTAGTTCATGGAATGGACTTTCATCAAACCTGCTGAGCTAGGCAAATATATACCAGCTTTAAAAAAAAGACTACGCTTAAAGGGGATAGAAAGCTATGTATGTTGAGTTGATTGTTGTACAAGGCCATTTAATTTTGTTTCGAGCTATATTTTCGTTATGTACACTACTTTGCCTGTTTGAAAGTTATTGTTGATGATAGTGTATAATTATTTTTAATTTATACCATGTCTCTGATCAGCAACATATTTAAACAGCCATAAAAAAGATGCCGTTCTATATTAGGCAAATTCTGTTATGCCGCCAAACAATGAATATTTTTGAAGTTTTGTAAATATTCCACTTCATTATCAATTACAAGACATTTTGATGGATACAGCAACCTTACTTAATTGTATAGATCGCCAAAAGTCACCGATGAACAAACAACCCTAAATCAAAGCTGTTAAAAAACCTATCCTATAATTTTAGTTACTTTTCCTTTTCACTTGCAATAATCATGCCAATTAAATATAATCTGACTGGTTTTCCCACTGCTCGAGATATAAATCCTAATTGTTCACAAATTATTCTCCATTTCTAAAGTTTCTTGAAAAAGAAATATTTGACAAATGCCAGTGAGTGCGCCCTCTAGAAGGGATGAGCATAGGCTTTATAGCCCGTTGCCCAGCTCGCCAGAAGAGACAGTCATAACTCATAAGAGACACCCAAAGAAGGACGACAAGAACAACAAAAAACAACAATTATTGACCAACACAAAAATCCATACCTTGCCCCGATTCGAACCAGAACCCAGCAGCTCCAAAGGGCAGCACCCTAACCATTAAGCCGCCGGGTCGGCAAAAGAAGTATTTAATTATTAAGGATTTTGTTTGAAGTGGTGATGTATTGGTTTTAACCACACATCAGTTTCGTTCCTCATCGCTTGCGAAATGGAAAAGTACATATAATTATTTTTTTTAAGTTAAATGAATTTTGAAACTTTATTGCCTTACTTTACTTTCAGTGCATGCCCAGAGCAACACCATTCACAGCGACTACCGTCACAAAAAGGGCGTTGTGATGGCCAAGATCCTCAAGCCCAACATTCCCGTGAAGAACGGCGTTGTGCACCTCATCGAGTCGCCACTCATGATCATAGACGTCACGGTGTGGAAGTTCCTGCACAACGAACGCGACGGAAGGCTCTCGTCAGTATAGTTTAATTACGCCACTTTAAAACGTCTTTTAAGGGGGAATGGGAGTGCTGGACCACGGGTCTCCAAAACAAAGTGAATCAGTGTTAATCCAATGGGAAAAAATTATTTTCTTTGAAACATTTATCCGGCTGCATTGAATATTTATACAAGCGTTTTTTTTAATGATAAATGTAGATAACTTACAGGTCTATATAATCCCACTTTTTGAAATTGCTTCTAATATTTTAGGTAAATTATTTATTGAAAATTTGAAAAAAAATATTCGTTCTAATTTCAAAAAGTGGGGTTGTCGGAACCTGTAAGTCAGCTACATTTATCACATAAAAAATCCATTTGTAAAAATATTCAATACAACCGGATTTACACTGTAGCACTTTGCTTAAGAGACCCGTGGTCCAGCACTCCCATTCCCTCTTAAGGAAGGCGAATACCCAAAATTCCCCCAAATTCTAACATTTTTACTATTACTTTAATCTTTTCCAAATTTGGTATAGTGATTTCAAATATAATGAATAATACTATTTAGGCATTTTTTTAAATTTAAATATAATTTATTTGTTTTAAACGGTGTTTTTCTACTAAAAAAAAGAGGTTTACGCTAACAAGTCTACCACATTGAATTTTCATCCTATAAACATTAATTATGTGTTAAATTCTTCGTTTTGAACTGATGCATGCAATGACCCTCTAGAGTTACATACAAATTACAAGAAAAGAAGTTATTAAGAAAAATGTCATAAATTAACCACAAAAAAAGGATTTTTTTTCGATTAACTTACACTTGGACATTTTTATAAAAAAAACTTATATGTTTACACCAAATGTTAGAGGTTCATGGCACAGATATATATTGAAATAGCATCTGTAAAAATTTTCTGGTAAATTAATGTAAAACTTTTTATACTAGAACTGTTGGTGTAAACCCCTTTTTTTAGTTGAAAAACACCGTTTAAAATAAATCAATTATATTTAAATAAAAAAAATTGCACAAAAAGCATTGTTCATTATTGAAATCACTATGCCAAATTTGGAAAAGATTAAAGTAATAGTAATAATTTTAGAATTTTGGGTATTCGCCTACCTTTAAATAGTATTTCTGTACGTAATTGTAATGACCGCGGGTCTTCTTACCAAAGTGCCTTTAAATGTGCCTTAATCCAATGGCTAAAAATGATTTCCTATGCCACATTTCTCCGACTGTATTAAATATTTATATAAATGTTTCTATATGATAAATGTAGTTGACTTACAGCACTATTTAATCCCACTTTTTGAAATCGGTCGAATGTTTTAATTTTTTATTTTTCCATAAATATTATTTCAACAAAATATTCTAACCGGGGACAAAATAATAATTATAAAATTTTCAAATGTGACGTAAATCGTAAACTATAGTAATAAACGAAGCTTGCTCGACCTTCGAATACACTTAACATATTAGCTAATGTACATTTTAGATTTAGGCCGAATTACAAATCTTCAAATTTCAAAACTCTTAAATTTCAAAACAAAGTTCTAGCATTATTTCATTTTAAATATTTAATCTTACGTATAAAGTATTTAGCCTCAAACTCAACTCGTAAAACGTTTGGGAATTTTCCTCTATCCCTTTTCCCCCATTTTATCTACCGTACTGGAATAGCGTATTTCTTCTGAGTGAAACAACTTGCCGCTCCGAGTGCTATCAGACGTTCTTAAAATAAGAATACAACTAAAAAAAATAGTACACATAATTTATGATAGAATATTTATTTATTTTAATTTTTTTCATTCTTTTGAAGTAACAAAATGCAAGGAAGAACAATGAAACATGAAGCAGAAACATCTGTTTAACTTTACCGACTTAATTGTTGAGTGTTATTCAAATCACCACATATAAAAGAAATTATATATGTACTTTGTTGCATAAATAAAAAACGAAAAAATAAATAATATACAAACGACAACAAGAACATAAATGGCTTTTATAAGTTTTGGCAGAATATGTTTTGTTTCGTGATTCAATAGTAATACAATAACAAAGAGACGAGGATTAATAACAATAGGCTTCAAATTCCCACTTCTAACATGCGAAAAGCATTCGTATTCCTTTGAAAAATATTAAACAAAGACTTTCAACATTGAAAGCACAATGTCCTAGTAAGTCAACAATGTTCTTCGTCGTCGGCAGCTGACAAAACTTTTCTAGAATGAGAAGTCGAATTGCCTTGTTTCCAGTCGCACCTTTACGTTAGCGGCATCAATTTGTTTGCCTTTGGGGATAAATAGAACGATGCCGTCTTTACTCCTGAGTTTATTCTACTTTCATTAAAAATAGTTCCTCAATTCATTCCACTTTCATTGAAAATAATTCCAGGATTTATTCTAGTTTCTTTGAAAATAATTTATGAATTTAATTCTACTTTCACTGAAAATAATTTCTGGAATAATTCTATTTTCATTGGAAGTAATTCCTGAATTTCTTCCAATACTACTACTACTAACTCCAAAGTTAATTCTTTTACTTTATTGCTCTTCTAACGAAGGCAATTCGTAACAAAATATCAGTTGTAACTTCTTCGGAATGAGAAGGAGCATATTTTAATAAGAGAGAAGCATAAAAATTTCATTATGCTGAACTATTAAAATTTAAAATTTGTATTTCCTTGTATTTAATTGACAGAAAATTCTTAAATTAAACTATCAAGATTCCTCTTAAACTAATCTCATCAACTCACCTCAAATTTCTCACACTAATACATTGATTTTTTAAAATGAAATAAAAAAAAACCTTTAAACCTCCAAAGGTCTTAACACACTTTTTAAGAAATTAATATACGTTAGTTGGACTAAAAATTTAATAATGGGGAAATATAATGTTTACAAACTAATGTGATCATGACCAACTCTATTGTTGTTCACATCTACTAATGATGGTCCTGGTTAAAACACATTGTTATCGGCGTATATTAATGGTGGATCTGACAAACACCCATAGTTGCTTATATCTAAAAATGACGATCGTGACCAAAGCACATTGTTACCCCCTACTAATGGTGGTCTTGGCCAAAACATATTGTTTCCTGCTTATACCTATGGCAGATCTGACCAAAACGTATTGTTGTCTATATCTACCAATGGTGGTCCTGTTAAAAACGCATAATTGTTCTCATCTACTAATCGTGGTCTTGAGCATGTTCATAACACATTCTTATATCTACAGTGAGTTTCTGACCTGATCATTCTGACCAAAACACATTGTTGTCTATATGTACCAATGGTGGTCCTGTTCAAAACGCATTGTTGTCCTCTTCTACTATGGTGGTCTTGATCATGTTCATAGTACATTGTTATATCTACAGTGAGTTTCTGGACCTGATCAGTCTGACCAAAACACATTGTTGTCTATATCTACCAATGGTGGACCTGTTCAAAACGCATTGTTGTTCTCATCTACAAATCGTGGTCTTGAGCATGTTCATAATACATTTGTTATATCTACAGTGAGTTTCTGGACCTGATCAGATCTGACCAAAACACATTGTTGTCTATATCTACCAATGGTGGTCCTGTTCAAAACGCATGGTTGTTCTCATCTACTAATCGTGGTCTTGAGCATGTCCATAATACATTGTTATATTTACAGTGAGTTTCTGGACCTGATCAGATCTGACCAAAACGCATTGTTGTCTATATCTACCAATGTTGTCTATATCTACGTGTGCAAAACGCATTGCTGTTCTCATCTACTAATCGTGGTCTTGAGCATGTCCATAATACATTGTTATATTTACAATGAGTTTCTGGACCTGATCAGATCTGACCAAAACACATTATTGTATACATCTACCAATGGTGGTCCTGTTCAAACGCATTGTTGTTCTCATCTACTAATCGTAGTCTTGAGCATGTTCATAACACATTTGTTATATTTACAGTGAGTTTCTGGACCTCGTAAACTACGCCCCCGACTTTAAGGAGATCCTGATGAGTTCTCAGGAGAAGACCCTGTTCGCCCCATCCAACGAGGCCATTCGACAACTGCCAGCGGAAGCTGTCACCCAGATCAAGACCAACATAACAGCCATCACAAACGTGAGTATTGAAATACTAAGACACATTAAATCTGCCTTGGGATGGTAAACTGCAGTAACTACTATAATGTCTTGGACCATTGTTGCAAGCACTCAATTAGTCTAACAATTAAGAAAACATACTATAATTTGTATTATTTCAGATCAAAAATGGTGCAACTCATTGTTGCGATTACTGCAGTTTACCTGCCCACGGCAGAAATTTGTCGTAATTCAAATATTTTAGTTGCTCTCCGTCAATGTTGTCAACACTTACTATTGTAATGATAAACTATTGTGCCTTATCGCAAGTTAAATCGACACTAGCCTAATAATTTCAAATTCGTTGATTTTACTAAAAGGTACTTAAGTTATTTGTATGTTTATATCGACCTCGTAACTACTATTCAAATTGGGAGTTATGTATATTCTGGGTTGAAGATTTTAACAAGGCTGAAGATTGGCAGTAAATATCAAATATCACTTTCTAGTCCTCAATAGTTGAAGGTAAAATCTCTATAAAGGGGATAAAATATATTGCCGGAAGCGTTAACTGACGAAAGACCGACATTGAGGTCCTTCAGAAAATTTCACCACAATTACGAACGGAATAATAGGAGTATACAAAAAACTAAAGAAAAGTCTCACTGTTAAAACTAATGTTTTGAAAATAAGTTTACCCAAATACTTTCCTTTTTAACTTAAAAGCAATGACGAAATTGATTTGTTTTATTTGGATTACCTACAATCCATAGAACCAGTACAGTTTTAATCCAGGACGTTTCTGCGGACGATCCAATAGTTACAAAATATTGGTTCAATATGACCATCTTCTAAAACAATATACGGTAGTCCTCTTTTGAATATTCACCCTGGCCCTCAAGGTATACTATCCGAAAAGTATTGATCTTATTCAAGAGACGCAAGAACACGCGCTTAAGGAAGCCTTGATTTACGTCCATGCTTAAAGGACCCGAAATTGTTTCTGTGTTCCACGCTTCGCACTCGTTTTGTTACTCGTTGTCTTGGAGGAATGATAAAGAAATAACATTGAGTTGATTTTAAAATGTTCTTTGGTTTTATACTGATAATTAACGGATCTTGAGTCCTGTGAAATAATGTATTTTGAGGAATTTCCTTGTACATAAAATTTGAGATTTCACCAATTTTACAATTCTATCTACTAACTAATGACTTGACTCCATGGCAACTTGAACCTCTGATAGTTTATATTAAATTGGGCACCTCGCTTGCAACTGCACTGTATTAAAAGGTACCAAAGAAAAATGCTAGTTAAACTCTGAGTTTAGCAGTTCCTTGTTAAAGTTTTTAACTATTGTTCGAAATTCTCCGTAACATTTGCTCTTCTTTAACTGTTTGGGGTCGTATTGGTATTTCAGAAAAAGAACAGTATGGTGCAAAATGCCTGAGTGGAATTTCATTTAATTTCTCTGAATGTATATCTATGGCGAATGTAGTTTGTCTGAATAAGCATCTCATGAATTCTCAAAACGACAATTAACATACCAAAGATCGCGTGATGCAAGTGACCATCACCCTCAATGCCTCATATCATCCCAAGATGACGCCACGAGACCACAATACAATATTTTCTATACAAACCAGCAAAAAGCATAACATCAAACGTTATTCGCCGAATTTGAACTAGTTTTCATAATTGAAGAACTTTGTGGAAGGGCGAACGTCCTAAGTAACAAAAAGGTGAAAATGAGAAAAGGATCTTGAAAGATTTTCGTTTGCACTTAGATACGTTTTAAGGGCACTTACAAAGAGTAAAAAAATATACTTAAATGAAAGTTTATGAAAATTGGGAGCTTGTTATCTTTAAATGAGGAAATAACATGCTCCTTAACATAAAAATCCCAATTTCTTTCAGTTCGTTCTTTCACTAAGCTCTTCAACTATACATTCCACTTTAGAAGGTTATGAAAAATAACTAATAACCAAAAGTATAACTCTCTATTGTGATGGGGAAAACATAAAATAAGACATCTGTTCTAGAAAAATAACACTAATGCTTTGATCTCATCCTATGACACTGAATGAAAATTTATGTACGGAGAGCACAGAAAACGGGATGCTCATATTTCATCCCTTGTTTATCATCCTGTCCGACGGGCAATATGGTAGGCATGCATTGTTTATGGATTGTTTTTGAATTGAAATAAAAACCGGCAAGTGCGAAGTTGTAAACAACACTTTTTCATCATCTGTACATGGTATTTTGGAGCAGTCGGAATATGCGGAACTGTTTAAATTTTACTGTCTCTAATTTACGAAATTAATTAAATAAACGTTTCGGTTAAAAATAGGGGAAACTGAACAGAATAATGCGAAATTTAACATGAACACTTTTTGTGTAGTAACAATTGAACAATGAAAATATAAGATTAGGAGTGTGTATTGTGTAACACTGTGCGACTTTCAAGTAACACTCAATAAATCAATATACATTAAAAGGTAATTAATTACCTCTGAGGTAATTTCAATAACTTAAAAACCTAAAAAGTTCTAAGGCAGATACCATTTCGCATGTGCGATTCTCTCAAAATTCTTATTATGACGTGTGATAGGTATTGAGATTTCAAGTGCCAAATTTGAACTGTGACAAACGGGCCAATGTATGAAAACCCCTTTTTCAGAATCAGCGCTCTCCATAACGTGTACACTCTTAAAACAAACGAGCGATTTTAACTCAGTCTGAGTTAATTTTCACTCTTTCCAATGTCGAAAATGCACTTCTCCTATAGGAGTGGAATTCACTCTTTTGTTTAGTTAAACCTCCAACAGGATCTCCACAACAGTCCCCTACGCTTTGACATTTGAACTGCGGACAAGTGACGCAAATGACACCAGAGCTTTCAAACAATGAAAATTCGAGCTGTTTGAAAATACAAAGTTAGGTGTTGTAAATATATAGGTGTATGTAAGTTGTATCAAATATATTTCCTTCTAATAAATATCATTCGTGCACTTTAAAACAAACGAGCAATTTTAACTCAGTCAGAATTAATTATCACTCCTTTCCAATGTCGAAAATGCACTTCTCCTATAGGAGTGGATTTCACTCCTTTGTTTTAAGAGTGTAGAAAACCCAAAATCTTCATCTCAGATATTCAACCCCCATCGCAATATTTTCATTTACCTTTCATATCAAGTAACTGAAAATAATAAGGTTATCCTATGGTAAGGTTAAAACTCAACCATCTTTTCAATGACGGACGTAACTTGGTCAGATCATGTCAGTCCGTCTTGTGATATAATTATATTGCGCAGTTTTGATTAGATAGATGCGATACATCAGTGAATTTTAGACTTGTTGCGTGTCTCCATTGTACAGTACAATTACTCAATTGTACAGTATATTAGCTAAATTGATTTTCAATAAAGTTGGACAGTGCTCTTCGAATGCCTTTATTAACTTATCGATTTTTTAAACAAAAGATTTTATTTTTTAGCCATTTTTAATTTTTACTTCAATTGTTTCTCTAATTATTTATAAAAATATACATATATGCTTTATTTTATATTGACCACATTAAAGATGCAAGTTTAATGTAATTCAATATACGTAAGTTCTAAAGCCCATGTGTATACATATTTAATTCAGCATTTCAAAACATTTTATTACATTTTTATTTGATTTCGCTAGCCAAAAGCATAAAACTTCATCTTGATAGCATTCCTTATATCTTTTAAAACAACAATACACTTATCTATTATTCAATATTTTTCAACCTTACCATAATTCAAAGGTAACATAGAAACTAATGTTTACCTAGAAATTGCACAGTCCACAACTTTATTGTTCCTTAATAAACCCAATTATCTTTAATACCCCGTATTATTAAGTTTTAAAATATTCTAGGGGCATTCTAATAGCTATTAATATTTTCCATCAAAATATCCGAACAACAATAAAATTTTAACAATGCCCGTTAACTTCCCAATACACGGAGGTATCTTGACGTCATCTATTTGAGGTGGTTTGACAAAAATTAAACTACTTGTCGCTTAAAATCAAGTACAACTGAAGGCTGTAGTTTCAAAGACCCACTTTCTCCAAAGTGGGCCCGTTCGTGGCCGAGTGGTTAAGACATCCGCCTCGGGATTCAGCCTTCTCAGGAGTGCGGGGGTTCGAATCCCACCTTCTGCAAGTCATCCTATAAATCGGATATATGTACTGGTAAAGAGTAGAAAATCCAATTCGTGAGGGATGGGCCCGAGTACACTGGGACAGACGTGCTCGTTAAATCTGTGGAGTCCAAAGTCCTGACGGCGTCAGCGTATGATGTCGAAGTTCCGTTGGGTGCCCGCTCAGGTGTCGACCTCGTCACTTGACCAGAGCTCTAAATTACGAGGCTTTATTGGCTGTGTTAAAGCTAATAATGGAGGCTAGAAATGGGCAGTCGGAAATGATTACACTACATTACACTACACTCCAAAGTATAACTGAGATATATGCCTGATATGTTCATTAGGGTCCTCGTTGAATTGAATTAACGATCGTCAAAAGTAGCAATGATTCTGTAACTTAGTTATACTTTGAAGAATGCACTTTTTGCAATTAGAAAATGAGAAGTGTAAATAATGCTGTGATATAAAGCTGCTAGTATTCATCTAGCATTTTTTAACAACCAACAACTGGATGGCATAACAAGTCGACTTCATTTAAAAATAAACTTATTCAATAATATCTTTAAGAATATTCAAGGTACTTACAATTGAGGTTAATAGGGATAATGATTTACGGTGAAAGGGGAAACACTGATTGATATTTTATAACATTTAACAATAACAGGTTATATATAAAATTTTGTTTGGAAAAATACAAAGAAATTGAATACTAGATAAATGGAGCGATCGAGTAATACCAAAATATTGTTCAGATATTGTGTTTTTATCCGATCCCACGCAATAATATCCTATCTTAATCCATATGAGACATTGCACACGATTTGAACCAGCGCACTGCTATATATCTATGTCGATTTTGTTTTCTCTTATTGCATATAGTAAACTCCATATTATCGGGGGTGGATTACCCGCTTTGTGGATTATCCGCGGGCCACGATACCCTCTTTTTTCCCCTATAAAATTTATAATTTAACAAAACGTAGAGAAATGAATTTTTTCCGCTTCAAAACTTGGGGGGAATGCATTCCAACAACAACGAATTCCTTTCAAGAACGACGAATACATTTAAATAAGAACTACTATAAGGTAATTTAAATAAGAACTACTATAAGGTAATTTAAATAAGAACTACTATAAGGAACCTGGTGTGTGCCAAAATGTGTTTGGCCAGGTGCACTTCACGTGCTATTTGCCAAAAAGAGTCACTTGTAAAATAAACTATCCGCGATTTTAATTGAATTGCTTTGCGTGTTACCGCGGATGCCGTGTCACCCCATTTCGCGGATAATCGGGAGTTTACTACACAAGTGTATTTATTACCAAGTTCCCAAAATTACAATTATTCCACTCCAAAACCACTCAGTATTGACTAATGTATGCCGACAACAATCCTTTATTATTCTTATGCTGAGATATCGATTGGATGTCGATAGATGATCGTCAATCAAATCCTTCCAATGTCATTCCTGTACCATTCTGCCGTTACTACATCATTTCAAAATCTAGAGATAGTCTAGAATTGGGCACTTTTCGACTAAAATGTAAATTGCAATTCTGTCAAAACTAGGGCAGAATGTAAATTTTAGCCCACGATGCTTGGATGGGTTATGGTTTATTGATGAAAAGATTGTTGTTCCGTTATATCGCCGGTAGCAATGGTTCATTATCAGTTTATCTGGGAGGACGCAAAATAATAATAATAATAATAAATATTGATTGCATCACTTCATTTAATAGGACACGTCTGTACTATTTTTGCTAGTATCTTATATTGGGAATTTATTAACTGTCGTTGCAATTGAATTTTTAAATAAGCCATAAAGGGTCGTACAATTTTAGCCTGGTTTTGTTTTTTTATTCAAAAGAACTAAAATCAGGAAAATCCAAAAGAACTAATGTAGCCTACTTTCTTGATACTTAAGTACACACTAATATTTTTGTTTAAAAAACATGTACGTTTGTAACAGTAACTGCCACCAAGAAACGCATCCACACAAAATTTATACGCATTAGCAAAAAAATCGCTTCACCCAGTATTTAATTGTAATTTAAATTTTTTAAGCTCCAAAGTGGGCTGTTTTTACTAATTTTTTTCGCAAATTTAAATACAAATACAAAAATAGGTGACCAACAACAGGCCAGAGGAGCATCAAGGTAGGTCTAAAAGCTTACTATTGTTTTACTGGTCTCAATATCTCTCAAGAATCTTATTAAGTTTATATACTCTGATAGGCCCCTGGCCTGATGTTGGTCTTCAATTTTTTTGTTGAACTTGTTGAACTTTTGTAGTTTATTTGAACTTGCGAAATAAATCTAATTAAAATAGCTATTAATGAATAAAAAATTTAAACTTTATATTTTTAGTTGCTGAAACTACACCTGGTGATGAAGAGCATCTCGACTGATGACGTCATGTACGGACGTCACAAGGACTACATTTCGGCTGACAACAGGAATAGCCTCTATTTTAGAATTCTGGGAGACGAGAAGAACAAAAGTAATCATCGTAAATATCAAACAATTTGGTGCAACAATTTGGTGAATTAAAATATTCTAATTAATCTAAATATTTATTCTTCATTACACTTCAAATTAATATCAATTGCAATTGACATAATTAGAATCACCAAAAAAAGAGAAAAGGTGACTCGAGGAGCGATGTAGTTTTTTTTAGCAAAGAGCAATTAAATAAATTTGGCGGATATATAGCAAAAGAATAAATTTCTATATATGTTAGGTTAGGTTTGAATTATTATCGCACTAGAGCTACACGAGGGCTATCGATGAAGGGAGTCGTGTTTTAGAACCACAGTCAAATGACGAGCCGACACCTGAATAGGCACCCAACGCAACCGTTAAGGGCGACATCGTACGCAGCGTTAGGACTTTGAAGGATATTTAACGTGCACTCCTTTACACGGGGTATTATTCGTCGGAGATTTTTGGCTGCACGGTCCAATTATAGGTCGGCAGTTATTTTGGCACTGACCAGACCCGAACTTGGGACTTTTCGCATGCTAAGCGAGTGCCTAACCGACTGGGCTCCCCACCCCCTCTAGGTTCAGGTCCGGGCATCGCCTAAATAGCTGCCGACCTATAAACGGCCCGTGCAGCCAAAATGTCCGACGAATAATACCCCGTGTAAGGGAGTGCACGTTAAATATCCTTCAAAGTCCTAACGCTACGTACTGTCGCCCTTAACAGTTGCGTTGGGTGCCTACTCAGGTGTTGGTTCGTTACCTGACTCTGGTTCTAAAATACGACTTCCCGTCGCCAATAGCACTCGTGTAGCTCTAGTGCGACGATAATTCAAACCTAACCTAACCTAACACTGACAGCTCTGGCATATAGAGAAGCAGAATCATATTGAAGTCAACAAAAATGTGCCATGTGAATATCCATATAATCTTTTCGCCTGAACAAATTAGAACAGATAGACGTATTTACAGAAATTTGCCTTTATTTAATATCTCCATAATTAGATTGCTCCTTTGCCTCTCACCGAATAAAATTCCATTTTTCCACTATTGATCTTATCAAAATCACCATTATTAGTTTATTAAGTTTATTGTCATCTTAGAGAGCATTTTAAAACTTGAAAAATATTATAATCAAGTTCTACTTAAAATTTAGAAAAAAATCCAATAATACAGCGACATTTTCTCTTTAAATAGACAGGCTTTGTTCAGAATAATACATAGTAAAAAAATTTGTTTAAATAGGATTATCAAAAAACTACTTTTTATTAAATACTCAGGAAAAAAGGCTTTTAGTGTGTCAATATTACTTTAGCATATCCAATAACAAAATTATGTTTTGTTTTTTTGAAAATAATGTAGGAACTTTTTTTTCCCTTGAAATAATCTAGGCGCAACAGCGAGAAGCTTTTAGCTGTCAAAATGTTACTTTCATAAAAACAAGTATTTCGAACAATAAACACTTCCATATAAGTTCTTTTTCTAAAGTAACAAAAGTAAATGAAGAAAATAATTGGCACCTCAAAAGTAATTTCTTTGGACAAGTCTTTTTGAAGTAATGTTTTGTGCTAAGCCGTTAGGTGAACTACACAGGTAGGCTTCTGATTTTATCTTAGAAAGAAAACTGTAAAAAATTAGGTTTCTAAAATGGACATTTTATAGGTTTCTGATTTTGTCTTTGAAAGAAAACTTTTTAAAAAATTAGGTCTCTAAAATGAGCGTTTTTATATTGAAAAAGGTTTTAGAAATGCTTACAGAAATGAAACATATTCTTCATGGTTAACTCTACTTTAAAATATTTATTCAAAGTGATTTACTAAATGTGAAAATAAGTCAAGTCGATTGGCGGACTTCTCACAACTCTTTAAATATTTTAGTAAAGGAAGAAGTGCAAAGGGAAATCTTTTTAGGCTCGGACAATTTTTAACTTTAAAGATTCATATGATTCAAACAATTAAGGGGTCATAGGATTCTTCAAAATGTGCAAAGAAGGTACTACAAAGCATAGTTTGATCTTTCATGTAATTTTGCAATTATATATAAGTATAATATATAAGTATAATTTTTTATATGTAATTCTATAAGATTTATTTAATATAAAACAAATTTTATAATTTAAGAAACTTTACCAAAACTAAAATAAATGATATTAAACATAAAGCAATTTAAACACATTAGGATTAGGCTTGCGCGGCGAATTTTGAGGTCAAAATTGGAAAAATGACCAAGAAAATGACTTTGTATTGTACAAATATGTACAGACTAGGACTTATACCTAAATTCTCAGCTCAATTTTAATCAGAAATTATTTTTAAAAAAAATTAAAATCAAAATTTAAAAATTGTTATTAAGTTTTTAGAAAAAAGTTCTTAAAATAATTTCTAATTAAAATTGAGCTGAGAATTTAGCTATAAGTCTTTGTTTGTACATATTTGTACTTTCTTGGTCATTTTTTCAATTTTGACCTCAAAATTTGCCACGCAAGCCTAATCCCAATGTATCCAAATAGCTTTATGTTTAATATCATTTATTTTAATTTTGGCTAAAGTTTCATAAATTTTAAAATTTGTTTTATATTAAACAAATCTTAGAAAATTATATATAAAAAAATTATACTTATATATTGAGTAGATAAAAAATTACATGAAAGATCAAACTATGCTTTGTAGTACCTTCTTTGCACATTTTTAAGACTCCTATGACCCCTTAAGTTCAATTTTCGTTTTCTAATACGAAACCACGTGGTTTGAGACCAAGTCACGTGACTTGTGAGGATCCCCTTTTGTATTTGCCAATGTGCAGTCAGTCTATTAATTAATAAAATCTACATATATTACTTCAGCCCTGACCGTGGACGGAGTTGGCGTCAAGGCAGCGGCCGTGCAGTCCGATATCGGTGCCGTGGACGGTATGGTTCATATCATCGACCGACTCCTTGGCATGCCCTACCAGACCGTCTACCTGAAACTGCACTCCGACCCTGATCTTAAGTGAGTAGAATGAGAATAAAGAGTATTGGGAACACAAAGAGTATACACTCTTAAAACGAACGAGCGATTTTAACTCAATCTGAGTTGATTTTCACTCCTCTAGTCTAGAAAATGCACTTCTCCTATAGGAGTAGATCCTTTGTGTGTTAAACCTCCGACAGGATCACTCCAAACGAGTGATTTTAACTCAGTCTGAGTTAATATTCACTCCTTTCCAGTGTGGAAAATGCACATATCCTACTGGAGTGTATTTCACTCTTTTGTTTTAAGAGTGTAGGGTTGTTTTACGGTGAATCTGGCAATAGTTCTGCTGTTTTGTTTTCCTTACTATCGAAAGAGACAGGAAAGAGATCGAATTACTTTTGTTATTGGTTGGTAGAGAAAATCATTTTTGTGTGCTGATCAAGCGCACTAACCTGAATATAGGTCTACCTACCAACCAACTTAATCAAAGCAAAGGTCGTTCGAGAGTAAGGAAAACAAAGCCACAGAGCTATTGCCAGATTCATCACGGAACAACAACATTGATAATAAAAATAAATTCTTTTATTTATTCTTTATGAAAAAATCTTGAAATAAATGGTTATTAGGTTGATATTGTAATTTTTTGAAAAAAAAAATCAGGAACCGTCTAACCGAATGGAAAACTCGAACAAATCACTTAAAAACACTTTAGTTTGGTATTTTCATTAGTTTGAGAGTTTCTTTCTTCAAATACCGTTATGAAATTGATCAATAATAATTGTTTTCAATAAAAAATCGAATTTAAAAGCGTGCAAAGAGTCTTTCGTTCCGTATCCATCAATGCGAAATTCCTTTGGAAAATCGTAATTATTTGAACTTCCTAGCAAAATGAAAACTTTTGCTTGTGTAAAAACTGTCATTCTTTTAGTCTTGATATTTTCAATAAAATGCATGTTTTGTAAGTATTTTTATAGTATGATAATGAGATTTTCAATTGAACAAATCTTGACTTGACAATGCAAATCTTAGACTTGACAATGCAAATCTTAGACTTGACAATGTATTGCAAAAAAACCTAGAAAAACTTGTTTTTGCATTAATTACACACACAAAATTTGTATATGCAGGGCTAAAATCCTCAAACTCCGTTAAATGTTAAATTGATATGCTCCTGACCAAATATTACGTGAATTTTTTTTAATTACTTGCGAAACACACTTTCAAATATATACATTTGTCTGTAAAATAGGTTTATATAATACTTTTTTTTATATAAATAGGATTTGAGTGGAGATTGAAGATTGATAAAAAAAAGTGCTTAGGGATTTTATTTTCAGTGCTTCATGTGTCTTAGTACTTATACGCACTAAAAAGAATCTGTAAGCAAAATATATCCTGCCTTTTATATATATTTGTATATCTCTCAATTTTTGTAGGTCATTCAAGAAACGAATTAAATTGCAAGCTTTTATAACTAAAAAGCCATAACCTTACCAAGCTACAACTTAGCGTTGAAACCTTAAATCGAGTTTACTAATAATGTACGCATAAAGTACCTATTATAACAACTTTCCAATTCCTGAATGGTCTGAACGACGCAGTCTATTATCTTTCTTCCACTGATAAGTGCCTCTAATAAGTATGCAATGATAGGAACAATTCCAACCCATCTACCTAATTGAGTCCCCAATATTTGCACCATTTCACAATACGCTTAATATAACGTCCACCCAGAAAGGATAGTCAATAGTGAGGATGTTAAATAAAAGAACACCCGGCCTTAATAGCCTGTTCTTTGGCATTTACAGAAATTTTCATAAAAATGGCTCTTGTTTCAAAAGTGCAAATTTAATGCAACCAAACCATGAATATGATAGCGTTTCTGTGTGTGCCTGACTTAACTCTTTATAAGGCCATTTTTTTTCTAGTGTTACGTTAAAGTATTTCTAGGATTGAGATTGATTTATAAAAAGAAATTCATTTAGCTTATTACATAAAAATAATTTTAATTATTAAGACCATTTTATTTCGGTGGGAAGTATGTTTCCCATCGCCCGCTGGGAGCTATTCAAACTTATCGTCCATAGGAATCATGCATTAGTAATTTTGTTTGTGTTTTCTGAAGTTATCATGAGATTGCAGCACTAATCAAAATTGATGAAGTTGATGGGAAGTATACTTCCCACAGCCTTATAAATTGTTAACGAGAGATATATAGCAAGTGGTACTCAACTGAATATTTCTTCAACGCAAATAAAAAAAAATATGGATATTTTGTCTATCTCAAATGAATTCAAATAGACATTACAAAGAACTGTTATACATGTTGTTAATTGACGTGCTTTAAACTTAGGAGGCGTATATTGAGCAAAAATTGACTTAGTCCCAATTTACCTTGAAGCCTTCCCAACCTTTACCCTTTGCCGTCTTCAACAGGCCTGTAAAACTAAAGGGCTAACCAACAACACTAACATTGACAGTGCCATAACACAGGCGACAAATATTACAGTCTTAATTTTCTTGTTGAAAACGTCAATGAATTACAATATGTAGTACACTCTTAAAACAAAAGAGTGAAATCCGCTCCAGTAGGAGAAGTGCATTTTCGACACCGGAAAGGAGTGAATATTAACTCAGACTGAGTTAAAATCACTCGTTTGCAGTGATCCGGTTGGAGGTTTAACACACAAAGTATCCACTCCTTTCGGGGAAGTGCATTTTCAAGAATGGAGGTGTGAAAATTAACTCAGACTGAGTTTGTTTTAAGAGTAGCATATAAAATATTGGTTTATAATAAGATGTTGGGCCAACTTGTCTGCTCAATACTGTAATCTTTTGAAATATTTGTAACAAATAATTAATGCATAGGCTCGAAAAACCACCCTTCATCCCGTCCTCGGCGGTCAAAAATTCCCTGAGGACAACAAATTTCTCGAATCCGACGTCCTCGTGGACGGTCATTTCCCCGTTTCCAGATAACTTAGCTTTTGCCTTTTAAATTATTTCGTAAATGAAATACTAGCTAGGTTACCATTAACCTAGTATTTCTTTTATTACTGTATAATGTAATTCTAGTAACTAAAAATACATTGTGCAATTTCTATGAATGTTTGTAATAAATACAAAAAGTTATATTTTAATTTATTTAGAAGTTATATATATTTAAAAATTAAAGTACGGGTAAATTGTTAGATAAGCCGTCCACTGGACGGGTAAAATTTCCTTGCTTTTTCGAAGCCTGAATGCATATTTTAAATCTCTAAATCAGAGAAAAACTTAAATTTTAAATGCATAGCTTTTTATTTAAACGCAATAAACCAGTATAATCGTATTTCAGAAAAAGATTTTTTTTTGTCTTTTCCTAAATATTTTGTGACAGAAATTATGTCATAAAAATGCCCTTTATTATAAAAGAAATCAACTAAAAAAATTTAACTAAAAACACTTGTTCTTTAGGAATAATTTTTTCACAGATCATCGTTAGTCAATAGAATTCTATCAGATGAGACCCCATTAAGGGAAAATGTAAACAACTCTAGGAGCATTGAAAACATTTCTGTACTCTTTGTTTTTTGTTCGAAATCGGATGGCGTATTAAATCAAATCGGACAGTCCCTACTTTATATCAAGGTTTTATTCTGGGTTCTTGTTATTTTTAAAAAATAACGAATAAACTAACCCGATATTGGTTTTCAATGCGGATTTATTTGAGTTCTGTATCTCTACCATTTGTTGCAGTTTATTAGCGTGGTAGCTTATTCTCTAGAACTTATTTGCGAAATGAACATTGGTTCGAGTGATTTTTTATCTGCAACATATTGTCACAGCTTTAAATTTTAGGCTGAATATAAAATTTGGTTCGCTTTTTATTTATAAAAGATCTGAAACCATTAATTTTTAAGTTTAGATTCCACAGTTTAATACCTATAGAGTGATTAAAAGGCGTTTGCTTAAAGTGGTACCCTTATAATTCATGTTTTTTTTTACTCTAAAAAATAAGTGTTGATCTTTGATTGCTATACATCAAGAGAAAATATTTTTTTTTAATCTATCACTGGAACTTAATTATTTAAATTTATAAAACATTGGTAATCCCATAAACATTACGGATGATGCATTAAACTTAGGTAAATTGTATGCTTTCGTTAAACAGTATTCATTGTAAAATATCAATGTATTTTTCAATAGATGGCAATTGCTAAACTAATATCAACAACATTTTAAAGCATAAAAAGATTGAAGTGTGGGTCACTTTCTTTTTTAGTTCTGAAGCTCCATTCTAAGTGGAGGCTAAAAAAGAAAGCAGGAAGCGTTCAAATAAAACTTAAAAGATGATTATTGATATTTTGAATGACATATTTGAGAATGAGTGTATTGTTGGTAATTGTGGCTTTAAAAACATAATTAAACTACTTTTTGTTTCAACCAAAAACTCCATTTCATTTTTTCTAGAAAACTTATTCAAGTAACAATATCTACCGCTAAAACTAACCAGTTTTATAATTCTTTATTTTTTAAATATATTAGTTTTACATATTTTGTTGCGAAATTCAAAGTAAAGTTATTGAAATACAAGCGATAATTGTGCTGCCATCTAGTCACTGTTTGGAAAACTATTCTTATTATTTTCACGTACCAATGTAGTTTAGAAATAAGTATAAACTTCCATTTCAAAGGAGCTTTCAGAATACAACTTAATGCATTTCGATATTCAGAAACATTATAAGATGAATATTTAAAATGGTTTTTAGGAGCTTACTTTTCATAACAACGATGTTAAGTCCACATTTATTAAGAACTAGCACAATCGTTTCGAAACTTTAAAAAAAATTATGAAATATCTGTTCCGCAAAAAAAATATACTAAATCATATAGACTACATCAGTTTTAATGCACCAATTAAATAACAATATACTTAGACATCACAATATTATGTGGAATTCAGAGAAAATCTTATACCCTGTAAAACGACTTGTAAAACGACTTATTCCTTGTATGGACTTTTATCACAGAGAAGCCCAATACAAATGAAAATGGGCAAAATACACAATTTACTTGGTCCTGTAAATTATTTAAGGGGTCATAGGAGTCTAAAAATGTGCAAAGAAGGTACTACAAAGTATTGCTTGATCTTTCATGTAATTTTTTAACTACTCAATACATACAAATAATTTTTTATATGTAATTCTATAAGATATATTTAATATTAAACAAATTTTAAAATTTATGAAATTTTAGCCAAAACTAAAATAAATGATATTAAACATAAAGCTATTTTAACACATTGGGATTAGGCCTGCGCGGCAAATTTTGAGGTCAAAATTGAAAAAATGACCAAGAAAATGACTTTATATTGTACAAATATGTACAAACAAAGACTTATACCTAAATTTTCATCTCAACTTTAATTAGAAATTATTTTAAAAAGAAATTTAAAACCAAAATTTAAAAAAAAAATTATAAATTTTTTAGAAAAAAGTTCTTAAAATAATTTCTGATTAAAATTGAGCTGATAATTTAAGTATAAGTCCTAGTCTGTACATATTTGTACAATATAAAGTCATTTTCTTGGTCATTTTTTCAATTTTGACCTCAAAATTTGCCGCGCAAGCCTAATCACAATGTATTTAGATAGCTTTATGTTTAATATCATTTATTTTCGTTTTGGCTAAAGTTTCATAAATTTTAAAATTTGTTTTATAATAAATAAATCTTGTAGAATTTCATATAAAAAATTATACTTATGTACTGAGTAGTTAAAAAATTACATGAAATATCAAACTATGCTTTGTAGTACCTTCTTTGCACATTTTTAAGACTCCTATGACCCCTTAACTGGGATAATTTTATATTTATGTAAAAAAAAAATATTATTAAGTAAAATAAAATTCAAAAAAAAAGTATAAAAAGTCATTTTGAACTAAAACACGCGCCATTGATTTTTTTTATGATGTGGATTTCACGGACTTCATTGCCTGCACCCTGTAAAACGGTTTCTTCCTTGAGAGGAGTGTTATCACAGAGAAGTCAAATACAATTGCTAAATGGGCAAATGCTATTTTACAGAAAACTATCTTTTACAGATTTTCATTTATAAAATAGTAATGGAAAAATGATGAGACTCAGCAGTTAAAAATTGAGATATTTTTATCACTTTCAAGCCCATGATTATTTGAAACATTCTGATTTGATGAAATACAAGATCAAATCGTTACTATCCACTATTTATTTAGAATTATACAAGACTTGTTAAATTCTTATTTTTTAATGTTTTAATAGAATATATGAAACTAAGGTTATTACTGCTCAACTGTTTTTTATGGTAAAAATTACTTTACAGGTGGTTATAAAGTAAGTTACCCAATTTATTAAGCTATAGCTAACTATTGCTTCCCAACTTAAGCTAAGATTTCTTAATATTAGTTCTTTCATAATTTAGAAGAGTATTACTGTTGTTCCTGTAATTTAAGGTTTCCTAATATTAATCTTTTCATGACTAAGAGCGTTAAGGGGACCGGGGAGGCAAATTAATTTTTTTTTAAGTTACTGGCCGAAATGGATGAAATTTTTTTATAGCTCAGGGACATAAAATTTAATGAAAATACAAAATAATAAAAGAAAAATACGCAATAGTTTTTTATTAAAAAAAATATTAAATTTTTCACACTTTTTTTAAAAATGCTCCTTGCTATTCAATTTTTTTCTAAAATGTCTAATTTTTTTATGTAAGATATTTAAATATATGTTAACAAAACTGTGCATGGATTATTTTATTTGTCCTATTGGTTAATTAATTAAAATTAAAAAATTATGTTACTTGGAAATTTTTGATTTTTTTCATAATATGCTAAAAGTAAAACTGAGTAAAATATTAAAAAATGTTATCAGATTTCAAAATCCATGCACAATTATGTTTGAAAGATTATGAATAACAATTTTCCACAATTTTTGAATCGCAAGGAACAATTCGAATGTACGACAAACCACTAAAAACACTTATGGAGAAAAAGGCAAGTAAAGAAAATAATAACTTCCACTTAACGGACGATTTTCGGATTTCGGTGTTTACGAAAACTCCAACTGTATTTCGAATTCTTTTCGGATCGTTAAAAGTAAGATATGTTCTTAAAGATAAAAGTTCAAGCTATAACTTTTTATTGAAATACCAAAATCGATATTTTTGAAATTTTTTGCCTCCCCGGTCCCCTTAACTCATACACCGAAGACTTAGTGAACACCATTAATAGCAGCTTTATTTCCGTATAAAACCATTAACTTCAAATTTGCTTTTTTTTATTCGTATTTCTAGTAGCTTATTTGGACATACAATGTAAGGCTTCCTAATATATTAATCTTTTCATGACTAAGAGCATTAACTCATACACCGAAAGTGAACACCATTAATAACAGCTTTATTTCCGTATAAAACCATTAACTTCAAATTTGCTTTTTTTTATTCGTATTTCTAGTAGCTTAATTTGCCCTAAATAAATTTTTATGGACAATGGTGTTCATTTGTCCTATAGTATTTTGTTTATTTAGATGAGCATAATCAGAAGGTTCATTTTCGTGTGGCCAATTTTCTTGCCTTCCGTCGTTTATGACTTACTTTCGAGTATTAATGTTTTTCTCGTAAGCTAAAGTTTTCTAAGATTAGATCTTTTATAACTTCGAGCATTAATGTTGTTCCTTTCGGTTTTGACTTGCATTAATATTCCTTTAGTGCAAGGTTTCCTACGATAGTTCTTTCATAACTTCGTAAGTACTAATGTTGTTCTTTTGCGCAGAGTGAGCGCGACGATGAGCTCCCAGGACGACTGGGATTTTGACTTGTATTAATATTCCTTTAGCCCAAGGTTTCCTACGATTAGTTCTTTCATAACTTCGTAAGTACTAATGTTGTTCTTTTGCGCAGAGTGAGCGCGACGATGAGCTCCCAGGACGACTGGGATTTTGACTTGTATTAATATTCCTTTAGCCCAAGGTTTCCTACGATTAGTTCTTTCATAACTTCGTAAGTACTAATGTTGTTCTTTTGCGCAGAGTGAGCGCGACGATGAGCTCCCAGGACGACTGGGATTTTGACTTGTATTAATATTCATTTAGCCCAAGGTTTCCTACGATTAGTTCTTTCATAACTTCGTAAGTATTAATGTTGTTCTTTTGCGCAGAGTGAGCGCGACGATGAGCTCCCAGGACGACTGGGATTTTGACTTGTATTAATATTCCTTTAGCCCAAGGTTTCCTACGATTAGTTCTTTCATAACTTCGTAAGTACTAATGTTGTTCTTTTGCGCAGAGTGAGCGCGACGATGAGCTCCCAGGACGACTGGGATTTTGACTTGTATTAATATTCCTTTAGCCCAAGGTTTCCTACGATTAGTTCTTTCATAACTTCGTAAGTATTAATGTTGTTCTTTTGCGCAGGGTGAGCGCGACGATGAGCTCCCAGGACGACTGGGGCGGCGCGCTGGACGGCAACGAGAAGCGCTTCACCTTCTTCGTGCCCAGCAACGAGGCGTGGGCCCAGCTCAGGCGCGAGTTCCCCACGGAGTACAAGCAGCTGGCCATGGGCACATTCCCCTACCACGTGCACAAGGTGAGAGACAAAGGACATGCAATGTCAATGTTGCTATTGTTTCGAAGCTCAGGATCCAGTCAAGCAGTTCCTTATGTACAACATCAGCAGGCTCGGATCTGCGAAGACAGTTAATGGCATGCCCAGCTCTAGCTCAGTTCACAACTCTAACTAACCACTCTTCTCGGACAGTAGTCAAACAGTCTGGTCAACAACCAATGTCATCTTAGAACTCGCCTGACAGGGGTTAGACGGACAAATAGAGCTTCTGTTCTTCATGGATAGATCAAAGTGGATGGTTCTTTCAGATTTTTAATCACCATCTGGCTGTACCTTTTAGAAAATACCTACTCATTTTTAATGTTGTTAATTGAAAAAGAGTCCACCTCAGAGAAAGTGTCCCATATTGTGTCCGGCTTAGTAGGTTCAAGACACTACCGAACATGCTCAAACTATGACTGGGCAGTAGGGTGGAGCGAAAAACACTTTTTTTTCTGTAATCCATTTCTAATAGTGCGGAAAACTTGCGCATAGGCTTCTTTATAAATGGAAAAATATTTTAAAAAATTCTTTTCCAAAAATTGTAATCGCGCAGATGGCCTAAAGTTACCAAAAAAGTAAAAAAAACAGGTAAATTTCAAAAAATACAATATTTTTTTTTTGTTCTAATAGCGAAAAAAGTGTTTTCAAGAGTGTCCTTAAAGCATACAAAATATAATTAGACCCATTTGTGTGTTACTGATTTCGCGCAAAAGATCCAAAGTTGCGGGTTGTGTCGTAAAAAAACGAAATCTATATGATTTTTTGACGATTTTTAAACAAGTGCCAAAACGCATAAGTTTTATTTTTGATCTGTTTTATTTTATTTATTTGATCTGTTGCTAACAAACAACAAGATATATTCTGTTATACCATTGATGCTTGGGTTAAATACGCCGTGAAGTATTAAGAGCTTCTGATTTTTGTTAAAGTAGACTAAAACATAAGAAAATTAATCAGTATAAAATAAACAATACAAACATAGCCTTCTACAATTATATGTAAATATCCAATTCACCAACCAGTGCTTTTTACTATAAAATACTCTGGTAATCTTATTTATCATAGTCTATTAATTCATATTTCTATCCTACAAAACATTTTTAAAAATATTCATTATATTTGCTCTACGTTTTTTCCAGATTTTGGACCGCCATCTGGTTGTAAACCGGGAATTACGATCCACCGATTTAGAACGAATTAGTGATATTCAAATGGTCCATGGGCACTTTAAGGTCATTCATGGTGGATACCCGAACGGTAAGGTCACTTAAATTATGTTTCATTATATTATAAGGTATATTATTACGATCAGATGTAGAATACTGTTTTGTACTGTTTTCCGCAAAACAAAATTGTTCGCCAAGAGCACGAATCTATGAAAATGCCAAAAAATTTCAGGAATCGTTACATTTGGCGGTCGCTTAAGTGTTTAAATTTTAAATCTTGTAATGGATGTTGCATCAATACTTGTTGTATGATGGTGCTATTGTTTATGTCTTAAAGGGTAACATTTGAACAAACATTTTAAAAAATATATTATTATATTTTTGCCTGTATTAGTTTAATGACGCATCTTGCTAATTAAAAATATGAAATACAGGTATATTGTATAATAAGTTATAACTGCCAAATTGGTGTAAGTTTGTCTCTAAGGGACCCATTTTCCAAATTTAATGACACTATTAACACTAAAAGTCTATATACAGTAAAAAATAGCTTCAACAGTTTTTATTTTACCCTAAGTATGAACTTAGCAGTTAAAGGCTTGTTTTGATTTACTACGTCCTGTAGAATATTTTGCTATTTCAAGCATCGCAATGTCTGTGTAGTACCTTTCGTTTTGTTCCTTATACAGAACATAGAATCCTCATTCATAACATAGAAACCTCACTCGGAACACAGATTATAACGCTAGATACAAAATCGGTTAACTCTAAGATTATATTCCATTAGGAGTTAACATTAAGAGCATACAATTCCTTTAAAGTTAGAATCGATTCATTACAATATCCCATTAAGGGGGTTCAATATGTTGTATATCGGTAATGTTAAATTGGCCAATTGCAATGTACCTTTTCACAATAACTACTGATCAGATCATCTTAAAATTTTCTGTGTGTGTGTTGTACCAACCTTATATATTAATCTGAGGTTAAAAGTTTTTTCTAAATAACTGTTAGATTTTTTTAAATAAAATAAGTTCAAGTACCCAAAAAATCATGAAATTTTTCACTTTTTTGCCCCATAAAATTTTTTTCACTTTAGTTTTATTAAAATTTATAACCTCAGATTAATCTATACTATGTATTACATCATATAAAAAAATTTCACGAGGAAACGTAGCATAGTTTATGAGAAAAGGTACATTGAAGTTCAAAAATCAAGTTCTGAGAAAAAAGCATTTAAAGTTTTTATTGTTAACCCATTTCCTTACGAAGCCATGACATTAAAAAGGCTTTTAATGTCAAAAATATTTTTCCAATCGTCTTGATACTTTGTGACATTATTAATAAAGGTTGTAATAGTATTTTAAGCCAATAATTTTTGTTTTGATTTTTTCACCGATTTTTGGGTATTGAACCCCCTTAAGTAAATGTTAATTACATCTCATCAGTTTACTTACAGAGTATCCTTTTAAGGTACCAAAGGTTAGATAACAATATCCCATTAAGTTAACCCTCTCATTGAAAGTAGCCTTTTAAAATATCAAGGTTTAGGTAACAATATCCTTTATAAAGTAAATGCAAAGGGTATCCATTTAAGAGTTTACGTTTAAGGTATCATCCAAATGATGCATTATTTATGTGATATATTCCTAAAGAATGCTTTAAAAGTTTGGTGAATATGTAAAGCGGAAGAGTTATTAAGTAACGATGTAGTAATGAAGCATGATGTAGAATTAGTGAAGGATGCTAGATTAGTGTTGTGTACTTGAAATGCATGTCAAATTTGCACTTATTTATGTATTTCAGAATATCACAATAGCATGCTAAAATAGTCCAATTTTAAAGTGCGTGAGATAACTAATAAAAAAAGTTCAGAAAGTTCATCAACACTAAAACACAATATTTAAAAAAGAGTTTAAGTTTTACATTAAAACAAATAAAGATTTAATGATAGAAATAATTGTAACCATGGTCATCAAAATGTATACATATTTGCCCAAATTAAAATAACTTTGTGATTCCCCAAAATTTTTTTAAGTATAGTAGCATTTCAACCTTATACACGAAATAATTAAGTTCGAAGAACTAGTATTTTTCTCATAAATACTAAATACGATTTCTTAAATTTTTGAAAATAATCTCTCTGGACCTGAATCTATTGACCATGATTTTTTAATCATCATTATTACACTGTGTTTAGTTATTTTTCTACTTTAATAATGTTTGATGATTGCCTGCCTGTTTGCTTGGCCACACTGTTTTATTTTAAATCCAATTCTATTTCTGCTGCACTAATCAGGAAAGAGAAACTTATCTGGAGGCTTGCCTCCACTGGGTAAGTACGTTGTTGCATGCCTCACTCACTGCTTACCATTTTATTTAGATTACTTTTACCATTTACTGTCTGTAAAACTTGTCGTAACCATTTATTTTTGTGTATTTTATCCTAACCATTTACTTCTGTGTATTTATATCCTAACCATTAATTTTTGTGTATTTATGCCTTAACCATTTATTTTTGTCTATTACATCCTAACCATTTATTTTTGTGTATTACATCCTAACCATTTATATTTTGTGTGTCGTTTCCTATCCTTTATTATGTGGAACATTTTTTTAAATACTGGTAATACTTCTGTGTGTATTTAAATACTAAGCATGTGATATTTGTAAAAGTTTGTAGAAATGTATCATACAACGAAGTTCAGAATTTTGGAATTTAATTAATGATAGTTGTATTTAAATTATTGTAGCCAAAATAATTTTTCAACTATTATTAAATTTATAACGTCATTTTATATCTCAATACCTTCCTATCAATAAAAATATTGTATAATTTAGTTAGGCATGGTTAGCTTGGGATTTTCATATCAAGGAGCCCCAAGATCTATTTTCAAACTTAGTTATTTTGGGTTCATATTTTAATGAGTAAAAGTAAGTCATCAAATGTAACGAGAATGTAGAAACTATGTTATATTTTAGTGAGTGACATTGCTAGGGGGTCCAGCATAGACAGCTGACTTTTCTTATACTGAAGTCTGGATAGGGTCCTGTGTAGCTCTAATGCGGCGTTATTGAACTAAAATCCAAATTTTTTCTCTAATATCCATATTCCTCTGTCCACAGGTGAACTTCTTCTGGAGTGGGAGGGGCTCCAGGCCCGCATCATCCGCCCAGACGTACAAGCTGTGAATGGCGTCATCCACGTCATAGATCGCGTCATGATGAAGAGGCGTGACCTCACCAAGTCAGGGTCATCTCCAATCGGTCAGCAAGTCCCCGCCTACATTCGCGTCATCCTCTCCTTAGCCCTGGCCGCCATTTTTTTCTGAAGACCAACAGATTCACAGACACACACAAAAGACTTCTTAGAACACACACAAAAATGGAACAAAACCGATTTGGAATGGAGGACGTGTACTGGATCCCCAAACTGTGTGCTTATAACCAACACACAATATTCGGGCACTGCCACAAACTATGTGTTCAAAAAATATAAATACAAGACACAATGTATGAAATGACTTGGGCGAGATGGATTATATGTGTGTGCTACGGGGTACGATAAAATAGTGGGGAAATGCTACAAAATTATATATAAATTGATTGCTTATAAATAGATTATCAACAAGCCAAATGCTGGTGTAGTAAATTGTTAAATTTATAACGTCCAACTAAGCTTTCGAAGGCTTTGAAGAATTGCGTAATTTTTACAGATAAAAAGATATTTATTCATTCGATTGCAAGGAAATATTCTAAATAATGGAATTGTTACGGATATTATGCATAGATATATCCAAATTACCAATAGCATAAAATTAAGGAGAATATTTTAGCTCATTCCATGAAATAGTGGCAACAGCCTCAAGCGATTTTGAAGTTGCTTCAAAGGCACGAAAGATCTCATTCCAATATGAAAAAGATTTTTTGAAGATGAATTTATGCAACTTTTTGTATCTGTCTTGAATTTCAATGTAATTATGTGAAATATTTATTTGTATGTTCGCTCTGTCTAGTATATTTTTAATGTTACTAAGTTATTTAACAAAATGACTGTGCTTTGTGACTTTAAATATATTGTGATGACGCAAAGTTGTTTAAGAGAATGTCTGCAGACTTGTTTTTAGGACAAAGACAGAGGGCTATTTAGGTTGGCTTAGATTTGTGTATCCTTGTAGTGACCAATTGAAAACCAAAAATTATATTTGAAAACAATTGAATTTTTGATTTTCATATTCTTGTAGATTGTAAGTATGTGTAAATACAGTTTCAAAAAAAAACACCACCATTGCTTTTGCTGAAGGCACGCAGTTATTATTTATGTCATTTCAGACACGCTATTGATATGAACTTGAATGTTAATGCTGAAGCCCGGTATTTGAATGAATATTGTTATACCAAACAGATAAATATTGTTGTATCATGAGCTCCAAGTCATGGTGCAAGGCATGAACTGTATATGCAATGTTTGTGAACGCTACTAGAGTTTCGCTTTCCCCAAAAAATGTGTTCGTAGACCATTTGCCTATTTTGCAAAAGTGATGCTAATATGTGTTGAACTCAGTGTTTGTTATAAAAAAAATAATCAACTTTATATGATGGAAAAGATATGGTGTAAAGTCGAGGATTTGTGAGATAACAAGATCTAAGAATATTTGATAAAAACGAAATTGAAAGTTTTGTAGAATGTCCGCTTAACATGATTTGCTCTGAAATCTTCTGTAACTAAACAAGAAAACGAAAATGAAAAACTATAAAACTTTGATTTTTTTAATACAATTAAAAATATAAACCCACAAATAATGTAACTGTAAAACTATTTTTACTCTTACACCAAAAAATGCCGTGAATATCTAAACTAAAATATTTTAATGGTTAAATAGTCAATAAAAAATGGATTAATCTTAAGAATATCTCATTTTTTAACTCTATGAAAGTTAGAAAATAAACATTTTTTTTTTTTTTTTTGCAATTCACAAAAATCTGGTCCGACCCAAGTAAATAGATTACAGTTTTCTTACGCACGTTCAATTTGAAAATGAACGATCGCCGAACGTACGATTTGACTCTGTTGAATGAAATAATGTGCTATTTACCGAGCTATTGGTGCATTAAAATTTTAATTCGGTTAATTGGATGTCCTATAAAGCAACTGTCATTAATTACCGAAGTCTATTAATGGAATCACTATAATCATACGAACAGTTAATTTTAAAAGAGATGTTAAAGCATTAACCTGAATCAACCAAATTATATCCTTATTACGTCATACAAAACGGACCAAGGAAATGATAACATCAAGACAGAAGGTATCGTGAATCTGTTAAATACCATTTTAAAATTATTAGCGGTAAAATTATCTATTTTACAAATGAGCTATAATAGAATTCCGTGAAAAAAAACTAAGATGTTTGTTAAAATTGTGGCTTGCTGTGTGTTAATTTTTGCAAGTTACCATAAACGTTGTCAAAATTTATAATTGATTAAGTGGATGATGTTTTAAATAAATGGATTTTACTGCCGACTCGTGTATTTTACTTATTTACACATTTCACGCACCTAACTCTTTAACCATTAAAACATACATGATTGAACAGATAGGTAGGAAGGTACATATATATTCCAACTTGTTCAGAGAACCGCTTATAAGCTTTTGTCAAGTGGGACAGGCACAGAAAGTTTTTACAAGCACAAGAGACACACATAGAGAGGACAACACAAACATATAGACAAATAACAACATTTATTGACGGTAACAAACATCCATGCCTGACCGAGATTCGAACCCGACCCCAGCAGCTCCAAAGGCTAGCATCCTAACGATTGAGCGAAAAAGAAGAAAACAAGAAAATGAGCGCTTAAGTTTTTAGTTTGAAATTAGATCTGTTTATAAATTTAACTTTCAAACGGTAAAAAACATGCTTAACTTGAATTTTACAAAGAAGGAAACTTTTTTTATGTTTTAAGAAGGTAATTACATGTTCATCATCATCATATTTGGAAAGACAGCTCACGTTGAGCCAAGATACCTTCTGTTGGAGTCTCCTCTAGGACAGCCTACTCTTGGCCTGGGTCTTCCAGTCTTTTACTTTTAGGATTTTAAAATCCGACTCCACATAGTCAAATTAGGTTACCTATTTTCATTAACTTATTTGGTAAAATTATTTTGAAAATTAACTAATTGCTGATATAAGTATTGAAAACTTTCTTTCTAATGGTAATAAAGCATCAGATTGATCGGAAAAGTAGTTTGGAATCAACAATACAGCTATATGATGAATGTTAGAAAAGAAAACACACGATGTTAATAACACGATTACGATTAGAAAAAGCAATTAATTTTCAAACTGTTATACTATAAAAACTGAGATTTTATTGACAAATAAAATAACCAAATTTGTTGGGATTTGAATAAGAGAAAAATTATCAAAGTTGTCAATTGAATAAGAGAAAAATTATCAAAGTTGTCAATTGAATAAACGAACCATAATATTAATTTTAAAAAAATCGTACATCAACCAAAATTATCTACTGGCAAATATTTACACAACCAAAGGAATTGAAAGCTAAGGCAGCAATGATAATTTAAATTAATGTTTCATTTGCAAATTTAATTAGTTTTACTTTAGTTTACGGCGTAATAAACATTTTTTCATGCTTTTAATAACATACAATGGTTATTAATATTGAAAAATGCATCTCATGACATGTTCGAACCTTTAGGTACATCCATTTTTTTAATTCCTAATTCAATTACTGTTTAATCTTGATGCATTTTTCAAAAAGGAGTATTTAAGAAAGTCAAGGCAAAAGATTTATTTTTAAAAATACATTTTTCTTACAGATGATCATTAATTCCAATTATTTCAGTTGAAGTGCCGATTTTCTTGTAGAAAATATTCGATTTCATCACATTTATAGAAAACCTACCTCTGCATTTCAAAAACTGGCATTCATTTTTCTTTGTCTCAAAACCCCTCAACTACCCTCCACTCAGACATAAAAATTCCAAGAACAACCGATAAAAAACAGCCTCGAACTTAACTTCCAAACAACCAATCGCCAAAACTTTGACTGCGAAACACTACAAAATATATATTAAAAAAAAATGCCAACCTTTACTTTAGAACTGTTATTAAAAGTTATCCTGGTCCAAACGCTCCTATTTAATTTATTAGATTTTTACATTATAAGAAACTAGATCTAGCTAAAGTATGTAATCAATATCATTATTGATGATTTATCGAAAGCAAAAAGTAACGTATAATCTAAAACCTGAAGACAGACACACACACAAATGCAACACACTTTATAATGAACAGTGATTTTTGGGAAATTTTTTTTATTTAAATATAATTGATTTATTTTAAACGGTGTTTTTGAACTAAAAAAGGGGTTTACGCCAACACTTCTAGCATAAAAAGTTTTACATTAATTTACCTGAAATTTTTCACAGATGCTATTTCAATATATATCAGTGCCATGAACCTCTAACATCTGGTGTAAGTATGCAAGTTTTTTTTTAAATATCCAAGTGTAAGTTGATCGAAAAAAAATCCTTTTTTTGTGGTTAATTTATAACATTTTTCTTAATAACTTTTTTCTTGTAATTTGTATGTAACTCTAGAGGGTCATTGCACGCATCAGTTCAAAACGAAGAATTTAACACATAATAAATGTTCATAGGATGAAAATTCAGTGTGGTAGACTTGTTGGCGTAAACCTCTTTTTTTAGTAGAAAAACACCGTTTAAAATAAATATATTATATTTAAGTAAAAAAAAAAGTCTAAATAGTATTATTCATTATATTTGAAATCACTATGCCAAATTTGGAAAAGATTAAAGCAATAGTAAAAATTTTAGAATTTTGGGAAATTTTGGGTATTCGCCTACCTTTAGGCAGGTCGTTGCCTTTTATACGGCTAATGCTAAATTGATCTTTTTCATATTCCTTTTTCTTTGAAACTAACATACAAAACAATACAAGAAAATCTGTGGAATTTATGTACTTTGAACAATGCACTGAAATGAGATTTTATCAATACATATAATGTTTTTTTTAATATTGTTTAAGGTGATGTGTTATTTTTTTAAAAAAATTTAGCTTTTACATCACAAAATTATTCATATTTTTCTTCTCCTTCAAATTTTGGGAAATGCTCATTTCGGTAAACAAAACACCCTGAAACAATTATTTTGTAAAAATTTTAGGTATATACATGAAATAGTTTTCAAGAAAAAGCTACCTAATTAAATTTTAACTAAGTTAAAGTTGTCTGGATGGCATACAAAGGGCATCGTTGAAAAGCTCTTAAAACTCATTTTACACATATACTAAAATCAAAAAATTGATTCTTTTGAAAATTAGATGGTACTGACCTGCCTTAAACTCCTTTTGAAAAATTAAATTTGGTAAAATTGGTTGCGATAGTTGCCCAGATGGTGCCGCAAAAATAGCTTTCAGTTCTGTGGAATATGCCAGGTCTGCAAAAGGCTTGATCATCGAAATGAAAGCAGCCCCATTTAAAAAGAAAATCAAAGGTAGGAGAGTTGTAACTCGTTTCGTAAGCTAAAAATAGACAACCAAAAGCGTTCAAACTAAACAAAACAAAGGTTTTTTCATTGCTCTGTTTGCAGTTTCCCAATCTTCGTAGAACAAACCATAAAAAAGATCAACAGTTTCTAATCGTTAATGTGAAGCTAAGAACAAAACTACGGAATTTCGATTGAAAATTATAACCTGAAGATAAATTTGTTTCGTACTTCAAATTTACTTTTTCCTGATACATGTAGAATAGGGAAGTCATTTATCATTACAACAAACTTAATAAAGTAAACATTTAATATGAAATTGTAATATACTTTATCACTTCAATAAGTTTAAGTAATAACTTAATTTTTTACTGGATAATTAAATAAAAAAGGTGGTAAATAAAATCGCAAAAAAAATCCTTTTTATAGCACTTTGAAAACATATTGGATTTAAATTTAATTTTTAATAGTAATGGGCAATTTATTTAAAAAATTTTAATGCCATACAAATCATACTGTAACGTAAGAAAATTATCGTCATGAGAAGTATGATGAAATTTGTCAAATGATATATAAATACTTATTTCATTTGAAAAATAAAAGTAATATAAAAGAATAGATTCTAAAATGTATTAGTTTGTTAATTTAACGCATGCTATATAAGGAATAATTTTATTCTAAGAATAGGTCAACTTTTTCTGAATATAAAATTATCATTATCTTAAACTTTTTTTTTTAGTTCTGAAGATCCATTCTAAGTGGAGGCTAAGATAGAAAGCAGTAATCGTTCAAATAAAACTTAAAAGATGATTATTGATATTTTGAATGACATATTTGAGAATGAGTGTATTGTTGGTAATTGCAGCATTAAAACCATAATTATACTTAATTATACTTCTTTTTGATTCAACCAAAAACTCCATTTCATTTTTTCTAGAAAATTGATTTAAACTAACAATATCTACCGCTAAAACTAACTAGTTATACGAGTCTTTATTTTTAAAATAGATTAATTTTATATATTTTGTTGCGAAATTAAAAGTAAAGATATTGAAATACAAGCGATAATTGTGCTGCCATCTAGCCACTGTTTGGAAAACTATTCTTATTGCACGCATGTAGCTTAGGAATAGGTTAAATAAACTTCCACTTCAAAACAGCTTTCAGAATACAACTTAAAGCATTTCAATATTCAGAAACATTATACGATGAAGTACTATTTAAAATGATTTTTATAAGCTTACTTTTTAATGCAAAAATGTAAAGTCTACATTTATTTAAAAAAAACTAGCACAATGGTATCGAAACTTTTTAAAAAAAACATATGAAATATATATTTTGCAAAAAAATATAGAATAAATCGTTGTACTACATCAGTTTAATATACTAATAATAATATACTTTGACGTCACAATACCATGTGGAACTCCGAGAAAATCCGATACCCTGTAAAACCACTTCTTCCTTGTATGGAGTTTTATCACAAAGAAGCCCCAATACAAATGAAAATGGGCAAAATACTCTTGGACTTCTCTGTATGGGCTTTACTCTGTGATGTAAAATATTTAACTCTAATTTTTTTATTCATGTTTTTTAAAGTGTTTGACTTTAATGCTAAAATAAGCTAAAAATAGTAATAAAAATTATTTTAAATTAAAACGATTGTCATACATTATTTTATAATGTTAATTTCACAAATTCGTAGACTCTACCCTGTAAAACTGTTTCTTCTTTGAAAGGAGTGTTATCGCAGTAAAGTCTAATACAACTGCTTAATCTGCAAAATGCACTCGAAAAGTATCTTTTACAGATTTACAATTATAAATAGAGACTGCAGTTAAAAGTTTTAAGATACTTTATCACTTTCAAGTCCATGGTTAATTTTATAAATTCTAATCTTAATAAAATATAAGAGCAACTCGTTACTATCAACAACTTATATTGAAAAGTACAAGAATTCTAAATTTCTTTTTTCAAGGAGCTATTAATAAAACTATAACTGATCACCTGTATTTTATTGAACTTTACTTTACAGGTGGTTATGATGTCAGATTAAGAGTACCTTTTACGATAGCTGAAAAATTGGCAGATAATAAGTTTGTTTAAGTTATAATTATATGTAGGTTTAAGTTATATTTAAGTGTATATAATAAGTTATTTTATATACACCTATATATGTTATACACTATCAGTTCCGACTGTTTCTAACAAGTTTCATCATCTTCGGCACTCAGAACAGTGACGTCAAACTAATCGTCCACTCACTTTTTAGATTAGCTTTTCTGGCCTTGTAAGGCGAGTAAGCCGTGTTCTACTACTTCACCACTTAAGTCCAGATTTCTTAAGATTAGTTCTTTCACAACTTTGAGTTGTAATGTTGTTCCTTTAGTCTAAGGTATCCTACGGTTAGTTCCATCCTAACTTCGAGTACTAATGCTATACCTTCAGGCTGTTTTCTTAAGGTTAGTTATTTCATAACTTCGAGCATTAATGCTTTAAGCTACGGTTTCCTAAGGTAAAAGCTCGGTTTTGACTTCAAGTATTAATGTTCCTTTAGTCAAAGGTTTTCTACGGTTAGTTTTTTCCTAACTTCGAGTATATTAATGATGCAGGGTGAGCGCGACGATGAGCTCCCAGGACGACTGGGGCGGCGCGCTGGACGGCAACGAGAAGCGCTTCACCTTCTTCGTGCCCAGCAACGAGGCGTGGGCCCAGCTCAGGCGCGAGTTCCCCACGGAGTACAAGCAGCTGGCCATGGGCACATTCCCCTACCACGTGCACAAGGTGAGGGACAAAAGACATACAATGCGCATAGAATGCGGACATACAATGCGACATAGAACTCAGTAGGCGCGTTTACATGAGCCATCATATCCATGGAAGGCCAAAATTCCCATTGGGGGAAAAAGAGGTCGAGCAGGATTTCTAACCCAAATGATAGTCTGTGGCCGAATACATGGTATGAAACATCCAAACCCTCTATTATTGGGGGAGGGACCCCCCCCCCCCAATAAATTCTGCAATTCTGGTTCTGCCTGGGAGACCAAGAGGGAAAAATTGCTGAGTTTGCTCTTCAATCCATGGATTCGATGGTTCATGTGAACGCGCCTCGTCAGTGGCATAACATAACATAACAAGTATTAGCGCCCAATTAGGGAAGAGTGTAGGCTATATAGCCCATTTAGTTAGTGGCATAGTGGACAAGTGCCTTTTCTTTGTTAATGGTACTTTCTGATTTTGGACCGCCATCTGCGAGAAAATACCTGCTTTCCAGAAGTGTAAGATATGAGCTTTAACATGTTCTGCAGTGTTTTGAACTTATTTAGCAGGTAATAACATGAGACCCTTTGACAGTGTATAGTGACTCTTTACCTATCAGCAAACCTAAAACAGAGTAAATGGTATCATTACATGTAATGTTTAATAAGTTCAAGCCACGAATATATGATAGTCATTGCTTGAGCGTGATCTGAAGTGGCTTGAACTTATTAAATATTACATGTAATGGTACCATTTACTCCGTTTTAGGTTTGTTGATAGGTAAAGAGTCACTATGCACTGTCAAAGGGTCTCGTGTTATTACCTGCTAAATAAGTTCAAAACACTGCAGAACATGTTAAAGCTAATATAAGGTATCATAACATTTCCTGCCAGTCTGATAAGTCTTTGATCCATCCACAAAAAGTGCTTTATAAGTTCGAACAAAGTAGTTTGTGAATTTCTGTCCCAATTAATGTCTTAAAGAGTACCAATGCATTTTCTTGTGTACCATTGATGCTTGGATAAAATACTCCATGTTAGCTTTTCAGCAGATCTCTTAGGACAAAAGAGAATGAATCAATAGAAATGAACAATACATTGACAGTATGACAGTGATTGCGGCCTCTAGAAGGGAGAGTGTAGGCTTTATAGCCCATTACCCAGCTCGCCAGAAGAGACAGTCACAAGAGACACACAAAGAAGGACGACACGAACACATAGGCAAATAACAACATTTATTGACAAGCACAAACATCCATTCTTTTACCGGGATTCGAACCCGAGCCCACCAGCTCCAAAGGCTAGAACACTAACCATTGCGCCAACGGGCCGGCGAACAATACGTTATAGCCGCCCACAATGACATTTCTTTCCAGTTATTTTTCCAACCAGTTATTTTTACTATAAGATACTCAGGCTATATCAGTTATCAAGTCGCTGATTAATGTTACCATTATGTAAGTAGAGAACACTAAAAAATATTTACCATATTTTTTCACGTTTCTTTCAGATTTTGGACCGCCATCTGGTTGTGAACCGGGAACTACGTTCCACCGATTTAGAACGAATTAGTGATATTCAAATGGTCCATGGGCACTTTAAGGTCATTCATGGTGGATATCCGAATGGTAAGGTCCTTTCGTAATCAAAAAATTATGTTTATTCTTAAAGTACATATTACAGTCAGACGTAGATTGCCATTTTGCGCATTTTTCTGCCCGCAAAAAAATTCTCTAAAAGCACTAATCTGTGAAAATATTAAAAGACTAAAGGGGAGCAGTTAGTTTTGCTGTAGCTTGCAACGACGAATATTAAAAATATGTATTTACCTTCTTACATGTATTAGTTAAATGATGCATCTTTCTAAAAATAATAATAAAATATAGGTACATTCTATAATAAGTTACTACAGAATGAAATTGGGATAACCTTGTCCGTAAGCCTCATTTTCCCAATTTGATGACACTGTGAACCCTAAAAGTCTACGCCTACAAATAGCTTCAACAGTTTTTATTTTTCTCCTGAGTACGAAATTAGTTGTTGAAGGATTGTTTTGATTTAATGCTTCCTGCAGAATCTTTTGATATTTTACATATCACAATGTCTGTGTAATACCTTTAGTTTTGTTCTTCATATAGAAATAATTCGAACAGAAGATTTAAGGGGTCATAGGAGTCTTAAAAATGTGCAAAGAAGGCACTACCAAGTGTAGTTTGATCTTTCATGTAATTTTTTAACTACCCAATATATAAGTATAATTTTTATATGTATTTCTATAAGATTTATTTATTTTCAAACAAATTTTAAAATTTATGAAACTTTAGCCAAAACTAAAATAAATGATATTAAACTTAAAGCTATTTGAACACATTGGGATTAGGCTTGCGCGGCAAATTGTGAGGTCAAAATTGAAAAAATGACCAGGAAAATGACTTTATATTGTACAAATATGTACAAACAAAGACTTATACCTAAATTCTCAGCTCAATTTTAATTAGAAATTATTTTAAGAACTTTTTTCCAAAAAAATTAATAAAAATTTTAAAATTTTGATTTAAAATTTTTTAAAAAATAATTTCGAATTAAAATTGTGCTGAGAATTTAGGTATAAGTCTTTGTTTGTACATATTTGTACAATATAAAGTCATTTTCCTGGTCATTTTTTCAATTTTGACCTCACAATTTGCCGCGCAAGCCTAATCCCAATGTGTTCAAATAGCTTTATGTTTAATATCATTTATTTTAGTTTTGGCTAAAGTTTCATAAATTTAAACATTTGTTTTATAATAAATAAATCTTTTAGAATTACATATAAAAAAAATTATACTTAGGGGAGAGAAGGGGAATGGCGCCACCTTAAGGGAAATTGAATTTTCATGCAGAATTGTGTTTCAATTAATGTAAATTGTAATGATTATAGCATACAACAGTTCATAACCTATCTTGAAGTGATTTTTTAAAATTTAAATTTTTAATAGAAACTGAATAAATTAGTATTTTTCTAAAGCTCGCACAGTGGCGGGATTACCCCGGTATCTGGGGTAATGCCGCCACATCAATAAACAAATCAAATAATCTATAAATAATGGAAAATTACATAATAAAGCAATACATATAAAACTAAAATAGTTTCTATTAACTTTGGAATGGTAAATTGTACAGGGTACAGCACTTTTATTAACTTTCTGTGTGCAACTAACTATGCAGTTTTTTTAAAAAAACCTTCGTTGGTCTATTTTACCAGTTCAGTTATTCTTTTTCGGATACGTGGCATCTCTAACGAAAACTAATAGGTTGTAGGGCCAATATATGAAATTTCTATTTTACGGATTATGCCGCCATTCTTTTGCATGTGGCGGCATAACCCCAGAGTGATGTGGCGGCATTACCCCAGTAAGAAAAAATGGCATAGACGGCTGTTTAAAGAAAGGTAGTTAGCCTAGCGTCCAAACTAACGACGTGATAAAATAGCCAAATAATTACTCTTTTAAATGATATATAACTGATTTACCTAACTTAGAGATAGCAGTCACAAATCGCTTAATTTCAGAAGGCTCAAGATTAGATGAAAATCACTAAAAACCGTATTTTTTAAATAACTTTACACCAACTCACCGCACGGCCATTAGCGTCTATACTACAAATTACTTTGTTTCCTGCTACAGCTCAGCGCTCACAGCCCCCTCCCACACACACCGCTGGCGAGATACAAGGGGTGGCGGCATTACCGAGGTGGCGGGATTCCCCTGCTCTCCCCTATATATTGAGTAGTTAAAAAATTACATGAAAGATTAAACTATGCTTTGTAGTACCTTCTTTGCACATTTTTAAGCCTCCTATGACCCCTTAACGGCAGGCAGAAAATCGCTTAGCTCTAAAATTATTACATTAAGAGTTAACTATAAGAGCGTAACATTCTTTTAAAGTGAGCATCCATTACATTATCCCATTAATTAAATGTTAAGGTTATTTCATTAGCAGGTTACTTATAAAGTGTCATTTTATGGTACCAAAGGTTAGATAACAATATATCATTAAGATCAACCTTTTAATACTCCCATTTAAAGAAGAATAAATAAAATAGCAAAATAATAAAGCATGATTATGTAGTATTAGTTAGAGATTAGTATTGTGTACTAAACTGCATGTCTAGTTTGCACCTATTTGTGTATTTAAGCATATCACACGAGCATGTGAAAATGGTAAAATTTTAAAGTGTGTAAGATAATTAATAAAAACGTTCAGACAGTACAACATCAGTACAAAATGTATAAAATAGAAGTTTTTAAAAAATAATATACGTTCATTCAAATGACAATTTGTGATGATAGAATTAGTTATATCCGTGATCATCAAAATTTTAAAAAAAATTCTTTAAGCAAAGTAGCTTTAAGTGGCACTTATATGTGTAAACAAGCTTAGAATAAGTGTTATTCCATATAAAAGATATGTATTGAAATAGAATATGACTTCGAAAATGTGCGTATAATACATATACCTAACTATTTTAACAACTATATAACTGAAAAATATTTTTAGTTATATGTTTTCAACCATATACGAAATGATTAAATCCGAAGAACTAGTATTATTCTAATAAATACTAATTCCGATTTCTATATGGATGAATGTATACATATGATTGTTTTTTTTTATCATCATTATTACACTGTGTTTAGTTATTTTTCTATTTAAATAATGTTTGATGATCGCCTGCCTGTTTGCTTGGCTACACTGTTTTATTTTAAATCCAATTCTATTTTTGCTGCACTAATCAGGAAAGAGAAACTTATCTGGAGGCTTGCCTCCATTGGGTAAGTATGTTGTGGCATGCCTCACTCACTGCTTACCATTTTATTTAGATTACCTTTACCATTTACCGTCTGTAAAATTTATCGTAACCATTTGTTTTTGTGTATTTTATCCTAACCCTTTATTTCTGTGTATTTATATCCTAACCATTATTTTTTGTGTATCATGCCTTAACCATTAATTTTTGTGTATTATGCCTTAACCATTTATTTTTGTGTATTACATCCTAGCCATTTCTTTTTGTGTATTAAATCCTAACCATTTATATTTTGTGTGTCGTTTCCTATCCTTTATTATCTGGAACTTTTTTTTTTAAATTCTTGTAATACTTTGGTGTGTATTTATTTACGGGCATGTGAATTTTGTAAAGTTTGTGAAAATGTATTATACTACGCAGTCATAATTTTGGAGTTGAATTAATGATACTAGTTGTATTTAAATTATTATAAGCGAAATATTTTTTTAACTATAATTAGTTTTATAGTGTCATTTTATATCTTAATACCCTCTTATCAATAAAATATTGTATAATTGTAAAATTTATATTTGGGCACGGTTTTCTCTTGTATTCCCTTTTTGTGTTAACCCAGACTCCTTTCTGCTTGTATTTGCCATTTTCTATGGATTAACATTATTCCAATGAAGCCATATTTAAAATATATATATTTTTTAAATATACATCCAAATATATATAAAAATATCCATATTTTAATATATATTTGTACACGGTTAGCTCGGGATTTCCATATCAATCCTCAAGTAGCCCCAAGATCTATTTTCAAACAATCTATTTTCTGGGTATATATTTGAGTGAGTAAAAGTAAGTCGTGAAATGTAACGATAATGTAGAAATTATGTCATATTTTAGTGAGTGACATTGCAATGGGTAATTCTACAAGGGGCAATTTTACATAAACAGCTGGATTCTCTTATACTGAAGCATGGACCAAATCCAATATCCACATTCCTCTGTCCACAGGTGAACTTCTTCTGGAGTGGGAGGGGCTCCAGGCCCGCATCATCCGCCCAGACGTACAAGCTGTGAATGGCGTCATTCACGTCATAGATCGCGTCATGATGAAGAGGCGTGACCTCACCAAGTCAGGGTCATCTCCAATCGGTCAGCAAGTCCCCGCCTACATTCGCGTCATCCTCTCCTTAGCCCTGGCCGCCATTTTTTTCTGAAGACCAACAGATTCACAGACACACACAAAAGACTTCTTAGAACACACACAAAAATGGAACAAAACCGATTTGAAATGGAGGACGTGTACTGGATCCCCAAACTGTGTGCTTATAACCAACACACAATATTCGGGCACTGCCACAAACTATGTGTTCAAAAAAATATAAATACATGACACCAATGTATGAGATGATTTGGTCGAGATGGATCATATGTGTGTGCTACGGGGCGATAAAATAGTGGGGAAATGCTACAAAATTATATGTAAATTGATTGCTTATAATTAGATTATCAACAAGCCAAATGCTGGTGTAGTAAATTGTTAAATTTATAACGTCCAACTAAGCTTTCGAAGGCTTTGAAGAATTGCGTAAATTTTACCAGATAAAAAATATTTATTCATTCGATCGCAAGGAAATATTCTAAATAATGGAATTGTTACAGATATTGTGCATAGATATATCCAAATTACTGATAGCATAAAATTAATGAGAATATTTTAGATCATTCCATGAAATCAGCCTCAAGCGATTCTGAAGTTGCTTCAAAGGCACGAAAGATCTCATTCCAATAAGAAAAAGATTTTTTGAAGATGAATTTATGCAACTTTTTGTATCTGTCTTGAATTTCAATGTAATTATGTGAAATATTTATTTGTATGTTCGCTCTGTCTAGTATATTTTTAATGTTACTAAGTTATTTAACAAAATGACTGTGCTTTGTGACTTTAAATATATTGTGATGACACAAAGTTGTCTAAGAGAATGTCTGCAGACTTGTTTTTAGGACAAAGACAGAGGGCTTTTAGGTTGGCTTAGATTTGTGTATCCTTGTAGTGACCAATTGAAAACCAAAAATTATATTTGAAAACAATTGAATTTTTGATTTTCATATTCTTGTAGATTGTAAGTATGTGTAAATACAGTTTAAAAAAAACACCACCATTGTTTTTGCTGAAGGCACGCAGTTATTATTTATGTCATTTAAGACACGCTATTGATATGAACTTGAATGTTAATGCTGAAGCCCGGTATTTGAATGAATATTGTTATACCAAACAGATAAATATTGTTGTATCATGAGCTCCAAGTCATGGTGCAAGGCATGAACTGTACATGCAATGTTTGTGAACGCTACTAGAGTTTCGCTTTCCCCAAAAATGTGTTCGTAGACCATTTGCCTATTTTGCAAAAGTGATGCTAATATGTGTTGAACTCAGTGTTTGTTATAAAAAAAATAATTAACTTTATATGCTGGAAAAGATATGGTGTAAAGTCGAGGATTTGTGAGATAACAAGATCTAAGAATATTTGATAAAAACGAAATTGAAAGTTTTGTAGAATGTCCGCTTAACATGATTTGTTCTGAAATCTTCTGTAACTAAACAAGAAAACGAAAATGAAAAACTATGAAACTTTAATTTTTTTTAATACAATTAAAAATATAAACCCACAAATAATGTAACTGTAAGACTATTTTTATTCTTACACCAAAAAATGTCGTGAATATCTAAACTAAAATATTTTAATGGTTAAATAGTCAATAAAAAATGGATTAATCTTTAGAATATCTCATTTTTTAACTCTATGAAGTTGGAAAATAAACATTTTTTTTTTGCAATTCACAAAAATCTGGTCCGACCCAAGTAAATAGATTACAGTTTTCTTACGCACGTTCAATTTGAAAATGAACGATCACCGAACCTACGATTTGACTCAGTTGAATGAAATAATGCGCTATTTACCGAGCAATTGGTGCATTAAAATTTTAATTCGGTTAATTGGATGTCCCAATAAAGCAACTGTCCTTAATTACCGAAGTCTATTAAGGGATTCTATTCACCTTAAACTCTTATGACCCGAGCAAAATCCTACACGTATATTCTTAATCTAAACATACTTTTCATACAAATATATGTGCTAAAAAGTATGTTTCACAATGATTTTTATTTTAAATATGTTTAATAGTTACTGAGAGACACGACTTAAGCTCTAAAAATACACAATTTTTGTGCTATAAATATGCAAAAAAAAAAGAGTCCGTATCACTTATTTGTAGTTAACAGTTTATTTTAATATAGTTTTTAATTCTGAATTGCCTTTAAAATTAACCACTAAAAGAACTTTTTGAAAAGTTTGAAAATAAAGTTTTAATTATTTTTTTTAAGAACTCTAATATCGTTTTGACCCTTGTCCAACTTCATTTTGTATAAAAATACATGACTGATACCTGTAATCAAAGGCTGAAAACTGATATTTCGATCTTCTATCGGACCGGGTTGATTTGGGAACAAATTAACACGTTAATTGTTTGTGGGGAAGTTTTAAAAAATGTCCAACTTCATTTGTATAGAATGAATCCCCAAATACAAACACCAAGTCGCAAAAGGTTAATAATACAAACAGTTAATTTTAAAAGAGATGTTAAAGCATTAACCTCAATCAACCAAATTATACTCTTATTACGTCATACAAAGCGGACCAAGGAAATGATAACATCAAGACAGAAAGTCTCGTAAATCTGTTTAAATACCCTTTTAAAATTATTAGCGGTAAAATTCTCTATTTTACAAATGAGCTATAATAGAATTCCGTGAAAAAAATAAGATGTTTGTTAAAATTGTGGCTTGCTGTGTGTTGATTTTTGCAAGTTACCATAAACGTTGTCAAAATTTATAATTGATTAAGTGGATGATGTTTTAAATAAATGGATTTTACTGCCGACTCGTGTATTTTACTTATTTACACATTTTACACACCTACCTCTTTTAACTATAATTTTTTTACAAAAGAAATATTTTTATTAACTTTCATTAAAATTCAAAACTATTGTCATTCCTTATTAGTTAAGATATTTTTATCTATACCTATGTAGTAAAATTTTTAAAGAAAATTTTAACTTATTGTTGGTACAAGTAATGAAGACTTTCTTTATAATGTAGTAAAGCTTTTGATTGATAGAAAATGTCGTGAGTTATCAACAAAAGAAGCTACGACGTAATGAATGTTGGAAGAAGAAAAAACTCGTTAAATAACACAAATATAGAACCTTGTTTTAAATACGTTTTTCAAATTGTAGGCCCACTGACTATGATTTAAATGACGAATAAAATAACCAAATTTGTTGTGATTCGAATTTTCATGGAAAATAATCAGTAGTTAATTGAATAACCGGAACATAATAATAAGAAATGTCAATGCATGAACAAACAAGTTGGTTTGTTACAGAATCTGTCACTTACACCGCTTCCACACAACATTTTACGTTCAACAGGAAACACACTAACAGCTCAAAAAGAAATTCGCCAAGCAGGGCCTTTGGCTAGTTCTAATTCAAACTTTTATAAGCAAAAACTAATAATTTTCTTTAACCTTCTTTTGCAGATTTGATAATTAATCTTTATCGATTGCTAATTTTTTTGAACTTAGAACAGTAATGATTAATTTTAATAAATATCTTTTTGCATTAACAACTTTACATTTCGAAAAATAAATTGGTAAAATTGTTGCTTTAAAAATAAAAGCGAAAATTTGCATATTTTTATGCAAATTTCGAATTTCTTATGCATCTTTCTTCCCAAAAATATAACAAACCATCAAAATAACTTTATTGTGCTATTACAACAATCCAAATTGAATTATTACAATATTTTTTAAAGAAATTTATTTTTATTTTAAAGTTTCTCGTACGTTTGATGTCATGGCAACAGCGAAAATATTGAATAAAAATGGAATTCGCATGTTATTTCAATGTAGATAACATGCGAATTCCATTTTTATTCAATATTTTCATTATGTTATTTCAATGTAGATTAAATTTTTAGTTATTTAAATTTTAAATAAACTTCTAATTTAAATTTTTCAATAAAATTTGGAATGTAGCCTAAACTGATTTTTTGCTTCAAAATGAATAATACTGCTGTCGCACATTTAATTGACGTTCTTTTAGTTGTCGCCACTATAAAAAATTATCTTTATTATTTACACAATGGTTATTAATGCTTAAATATTAAAGAAATGCATGTCATCACATATTCGCACATTTAGATACATTTATTCTTTTATATCCCTAATCTAATTTTTTTCCTAATTTGAAAGGTCCCTTTTTCGAGCCCGGGATTTGTCAAATAACCTTAAACCTATACACGGTACTTGCAACCCAAAAGATCCGACGAAAAATACCCCGCGTAGTGGGAGTGCAAGTTAAATATGCTTGAAGTCCCGACGTTGTGTACGATGACACTCTCAAAAAAGGCGTTTGGTACCTATTCAGACCACTTGACATAGGGAAGAGCAGGGGAATCCCGCCACCTCGGGTAATGCCGCCACCCCTTGTATCTCGCCAGCGGTGTGTGTGGGAAGGGGCTGTGAGCGCTGAGCTGTAGCAGGAAACAAAGTAATTTGTAGTATAGACGCTAATGGCCGTGCGGTGAGTTGGTGTAAAGTTATTTAAAAAATACGGTTTTTAGTGATTTTCATCTGATCTTGAGCCTTCTGAAATTAAGCGATTTGTGACTGCTATCTCTAAGTTAGGTAAATCAGTTATATATCATTTAAAAGAGTAATTATTTGGCTATTTTATCACGTCGTTAGTTTGGACGCTAGGCTAACTACCTTTCTTTAAACAGCCGTCTATGCCATTTTGTCTTACTGGGGTAATGCCGCCACATCACTCTGGGGTTATGCCGCCACATGCAAAAGAATGGCGGCATAATCCGTAAAATAGAAATTTCATATATTGGCCCTACAACCTATTAGTTTTCGTTAGAGATGCCACGTATCCGAAAAAGAATAACTGAACTGGTAAAATAGACCAACAAAGGTTTTTAAAAAAACTGCATAGTTAGTTGCACACAGAAAGTTAATAAAAGTGCTGTACCCTGTACAATTTACCATTCCAAAGTTAATAGAAACTATTTTAGTTTTATATGTATTGCTTTATTATGTAATTTTCCATTATTTATAGATTATTTGATTCGTTTATTGATGTGGCGGCATAACCCCAGTGGTGTGGCGGCATTACCCCAGATACCGGGGTAATCCCGCCACTGTGCGAGCTTTAGAAAAATACAAATTTATTCAGTTTCTATTAAAAATTTAAATTTTAAAAAATCACTTCAAGATAGGTTATGAACTGTTGTATGCTATAATCATTACAATTTACATTAATTGAAACACAATTCTGCATAAAAATTCAATTTCCCTTAAGGTGGTGCCATTCCCCTTCTCTCCCCTATGTTTCTAAATTATGACGCCCATCGAAAGTAGCTCTATAGTGCGACTATAGTTCAACCTAATCCTAGTCCCAAAGCGCTTTTTAAAGAAGAATTTAAGGAAAGAATTTAAAGAAAGTCAAGGCAAAGGTTTATTTTTTACGAATATAAACTTTACAATAATAACCGATGATCATTCATTCCAATTTATTTTAGCGCCTTTTTTCTTGTATTAAATATTCGATTTCATCATATTTATAGAAACCCTACCTCTACATTCTTAAAGCTGGCGACCATTTTCTTTTTCTCCAAACTTCTAATTACACACAACTCAATCATAAAAATTCCAAGAAAACCGGATAAAAACAAAACAGCTTCGAACTTAACTTCCAAACAACCAATCGCCAAAACATTGACTGAGAAAAACTTTTAAAAAATATATACTCATTACAAAGAAATAACAACCTTTATTTTAAATATGTTACTAAAAGTTATCCCAATCTATTCGTTCCTATAAATTTTTTTCACTAAAATCAGACTCTAGCTAAGTAATAACTATAAGCTTTTATCATAAGGTTTTTTACATCACAAAATTAAAAATATTTTTTTCCTTCAAATTTTGAGAAATACCCATTCCAGTAAGCAAAAGAACCTGAAACAGTTATCCTGTAAAAATTTTAGGTCTATACATGAAATAGTTTTTAAGAAAAATTTACCTAAACCTGAAAAACTCTGAGAAAAATAAGATTTAAAGTTGGAAACTTACTGTCTAAATTTGAAAACGCACTGTGCTACTGTTAACTGTGTCACAATGAACTGTGGCAAAGGAAAAATCAGAATCTGTAAATATATATATATATAACTGTGTTACAAATTAAACTATAACACAACATTCTGAACTAAAAAAAAATCCTGTTTATGTTATGTTTTACGAAGCATCCGCGGATAGACAGAAGGATGAAGGGAAACCTTTCAACGGATGCTGAGCTTCCGAAGAAGCCATGGAGAAGCAAAATCAATAACCGGGATGTAGGGAAGAATTTCAGAGACTAAGGGACTTTTGTAGGGAATTTAAGGACAAGTGAGTCATTCTCAAAAGATTTTTTTTTTTTTTGAGTGGAACTTTTCAAATATAAATTTTTATTAATGTTGGTAAGTTTTTTTTATTTAAGTTATTTGCTACTCTATCTCCAAAAGAACTCTCCTATATACTGAAACTTCATGGAACGTACTCCATTTATCTTCTATTGTATTAGGATAATTTTACATAACTTTAATTAATGGCCAATATCTTTCATAAAGACATTTGTCTTCATTATTTAAGGGGACACACACACAGTGAAAATCATTAAAAGCTTATTTAAAAACAATATCCGCAACTCCTTGTAAACACATACTTTGTAAACAATATGAAAGTCGAAGTCTTATCTCTGAAATAGAAGAATGAAAACTTGATCAGAGATTATCTCACTTTCAATTTTTTTTTTTCACTTTGTGCGATACTGAACTCCCTAAGGCTTTTGTCTCAAAAATAAGTTGGAGCTCTGATATTTTCTCCAGCATTGACAAATATGTATTTAAAAAAAAATATGTATGGGATAAAATCTACAACGTTAAGTTTTTTTTATTAAAAAATAGGCCAGGAAATCTAAAAAAACATATAATAATTTTTTCCTGTACTATTGCGCATAAACCTTTACAATTTTTTTTTTGTTTTTGTTTTTATGATGGCTTAAAATCCATTCATAGTTTAATGAATAAACGTTGAAAAAAATATATTTTAAAATTTCTTAAAGTTGAGGGAGTAGTAGAATTTTGGAAAAAACTTACTTCTTCTATATTTAAGGAAAATAATGGTTTAAATTATCTATATCTTTATAATTTAAAATAATTTTTTTATAATTTTAAATGTTGATTGAAAGTTCAAATATGGTCTTCTTTTCTTACTTCTTAGTTGCGATAAATGTAACCTAAAATGCCATATTACGAATTCTATAGGTGAAAACTACAAATTTTATATTTAAAAATATCTAAGATAGATTTAGGCCAATATGTCCCCACAAAATACTCAAAAAATAATAATAATAATAAAAGAGCATGCGTAACTATCACACCATTGAACTAAAAATGTAACTAAAAATTAAATGTTAGTAAAATGTCATTATTTCCTTTGGCCCCCAACATTCCATTATTTCACAACTAATGTATTATATCATGATTGCGGTGATCAATACATTTGTATTAAAATACATAATTACTATGCCCCATGATGGGGATTTAATTGTTCCAGTAATTGCTATACGGGACAGAATATTACACGAAAAATAACATTTTGAGAAAATCACCCATATACATACAACCATTCTGCAATTTTCCTATATTACCATAATAGTATGCGTTACTTTCGAGTAGAATGAATATTCTGGGGTCTAGTTAATTGTACTTGATTCCTCTGAGTGTCCCTAGGGTAATAACATAGTCCCACACAAAAGAAACAATGATTAGAGTGATTGGGTCACAGCAGATGATTTCACGCACACAAAAAATTAAAAAGCAGAAATGTTTTAATACATTTTTCCAATTATTATCAAACTAATGCAGGTAAATATCAAACTAATTATAGGTTTCATACTAAATGTTTAAGAAAGATTCTAAAAATTTATGGTCCAGAAAAAATTCAAACCATGACTTATGACTTTCTTGGTGGGGGGCAAGATCGCCAAGCACTGCGACTATAAGTCTATTGTACTAAGCCCCAGAAATGACACAAGCACAAGAGACACACAAAGAAAGAGACAACACAAACACACAGACAAATAACAATATTTATTGACAGTCACAAACATCCATGCCTGGCCGGGATTCGAACCCGACCTCAGCAGCTCCAAAGGCTAGAATCCTAACGAGTGTGCCACCGAGGCGGCTTCAAACCATAATATATACATCAAAACATCAGACAAATCCTTGACAAATGACATAATGATAAAAAGATTTCATTGGGTCGGATTTCCTATTTTAAGAAGGAGCCCCGATTCTAACGTAGGGATCACTTTAACTTGATCTCCTGACGGTAAAAGTTAGAGAGGCCGACCAAGGCTGACGTGGGGACGAAACATCTTGAAGGAGCATCTTGGTTGGCCAAGCTGGGCAGTTGCCAGGGAGGCCGCACTGTACCGGAGGAACTGGGTTTCAACAATTGCGGCCTCATGCGCCTGACGTGACGAGTCTCAAGGCAAGGCAATGTAGGTAAAAATAGAAAAAATATTCTCTCGTTACAAGATGTTGCCTAATAAAGTGTCACCAGAAGTTTTTGTTAATACTTTTCTTAAAAACATAAAATTTAGGACATGTAATTTAATACCATGGTCAAGTGACGAGGTCGATACCTGAGCCCCAACTTGACACCCAACTGAACTTCGAGTAACATCGAACGCTAACCACTATTGGGACTTTGGACTTCACAGATTAAACGAGCACGTCTGTCCCAATTTACTCGGGGAACTTATAATTAAGTCGATTTTACTTTTCTAAATTTCATTTTTGCCAAAAAAATATCCGTCTTTATAGGGTATGGCCGGGTTTTAGGAACGCGGGACCATCTTACAAAGATTAACAAATAATTTTAATAATGTGGTTAGGTTAGGTTAAACGTACAGTTATGTATCTCTAATACTATAGTAGCCGGCCCTCTGGCGCAATGGTTAACGTGTTGGCCCTTGGAGCTGGTGGACTCGGGTTCGAGTCCCGGTCATGGCACGGATGTTTGTGTCCGTCAATAAATGTTGTTATTTGTCTAAGTGTTTGTGTCGTCTCTTTCTCTGTGTGTCTCTTGTGAGTGTGTCATTTCTGGGGTTGAATACAATCAACCTGAGGTCGCAGTGTTCGGCGAACTTGCCCCCCACCAAGAAAGTAAAAAAAAATACTATAGTATCACAACTCTTACATACAATACCAACAAGTTTTTTCCTTAAGGCTGCTCATCACCCCCATACCCATTCCTCCTTCGGTCGGGCTTGCTAATGGTAAGTCTATGAGGAAAAAATGGTTTTTGTTCCGAAAAAAAGCAATGAAATTATAGGAATATTTTGATGCGGTTTTTTTAAAACTCCAATAACTTTTAGAGGTAATTTTTTTAACGTTATTTACCTTTTTTTAATCGAAAAAAAATTTAGATTAAAAAAATTGAATAACTTTTTTATAAAAATAACCTCTATAAGCTCAACCTTGTTGGAGTTTTCTGAATTTAAAAAACACCGCATCAAAATATTCCTATAATTTCATTGCTTTTTTTCGGAACAAAAACCAATTTTTCCCCATAGACTTACCATTAGCAAGCCCGACCGAAGGAGGAATTGGTATGGATGTGATGAGCAGCCTTAAATTTCTATTAAAAAAATCCCTAAAACCCGTCAAAAAAATCCCCACGACTTCCCTCCAGAAATCCCTACACTTCATCACTCGTGTCCTGCCCTCCAATCCATCCACACTGGCTCACCGCGTCCACTCTTCGTCCCCGACGCCGGACACCATGTCCGAGGACGTCCAAATAGACGACGGAAAGACGGTTTTAGACGACCCGGCGTCCGTTATCCGTCCGTCCAAGAAAAAGGAGCATACGAAATTGTTGAAGTTGTTGACGGTGATGGCATATGTGTTTTCGGTGTCACTCGGCGCTATCGTGCTGTCGCTGTACTATGTGTTCTTATGGAATCCACAGGTAGGTATAATCTTTTTGGATGGCCTAGTGGGTTTGATTGCAGCTCGTTACGCTAACAGTCTGTGCACTGCAACGGGAGTGGGTTCGATTCCCGCCTTTTCCCAGGGTGTACTTTCTCTATGTATGTCAGGGAAAATTCTTTCCTTGTCTGTCTTCTTTGACGGGGAAGGTTTGTAAGCGGGTCTCTTATCAAGCACACAAACCGGGAAATACGTGTACCAACCTACCCATAATCTTTTTAATTTGTTTCTGGTAGAATGGATGTTGTGCTAGAGTTATACTGGGGCTATTGGTGGCAGGTCTTCTGGACTACGGTCAAGTGATAATGACAAGACATGAGCTAGCAGCCAACGCAGTCCTATTGCGATATCGTACACGGTGTAGGGAATTTGAACCATGGCAGATTTTAAGTGCACCATAGACGGCCTTTTTGATTGGAAGGTGTTTTTTTTTTTTGTCCCATGCCACTCGTTTTTATACGATAGCTAAAACTAGGACATAACACTATAATGGACAACTGGAACTGCCACGAAAGTCACAGTTACGCCAACCGTTACCTAAAACCAGGGCCTGCTCTTCCATAAGGCCTGTTAGGCCCGTGCCTAGGGCCCCCTAATTTTAAGGGCCCCTAAATTTCAGTTTCTATTATGCTAAATGCTGTAAATCCCCAAAATATCAGTAAACTAAAAAAAAATTGGATACTCCACTTTGTTTTTTGCTCAATTTTAAATGAGTAATTGACCTAACGTTATTGTTTTGATCGATGTTTGAAAGGAAGCCTATAAAATTGTAGAATTTTTTTTTATTTATGGGTCATGTAGCACCATCATTATTGGAAATCATACATAAACTTTTCCATAAAGGGGCCCCCAAAATAGGTTGTGCCTATGGTCTGAGATTTCCTAGAGCAGGCCCTGCCTAAAACCCACTCAAAAACACCCGGCAGCTAATTCGTCTAAACTAGAACAGTCACGCCTGAAATGACGCCACAGTTACGTCAAGCATTGTCGTCTTTCCCACAAACAAACCAACGGAGCGAGGCCTCGAACCCCAGAGCCACGCCAGTCCCGAGAATTTATTTAAAATTTAAGTACTATGAGTGAAATTCACAGAACCGAGAACATACTTAACTTCCAATAACTATATTTTCTAAACTAATAACTATATTTCTAAAAATGTAATAATTTATATTTCTAAAAATGTAATAATCTATACTTCTAAAAATGTAATAATCTATATTTTCTAATCTAATAACTATATTTCTAAAAATGTAAGAGTCTATATTTGTAATCTAATGACTATATCTTCTAAAATGTATAGATATGAAATTTCCGCTTACATACAATAATGAAATTAAAAAATTACGTAAACAAATTTCTAAAATATTTTAACTCATGCACAGAAATTGAACAATTGTTATTAATGCTCATTACTTCTTTTTAAATCTTTTTTACACTGAAATGTGTATTAAATAATATTTTATACAGTATGTCAAATGACCAGAAAGTTTTTTAATTTTAATAAAAAAAATTAAGATTTCTTAAATGATATTTTATCTTTAGTCCCATTTTGCGCATTGCCTAATTGAATCGGAGAGTGCAGAAACCACTTCCGTCAAAAAAAATCCGAAAACTCATTCTCAATGAAAATAAGAGTAGAAAGGCATAAGATGCGTGTTGAGTGCAAAAACTACGTTAGTCTGTTGAGTAGTTAAGTTCCGTAAATACAGGACATTTGTTTCGAGTGTTGAGTGCAGAAATAGAGGAGGAGTTATTACGTTTTTTCTCCCTCCTGAAAAATTTGAAATTTGTGACTGACGTTGTTTCTGCACTCACCGATTCAATTGCATTAGACACATTATTTTTGCTTGAAAACTTATGTCGTTATACATGTTACAAGTTACCAAAAGTATTTTTTATATTTCTCAGAAGTTTTGGGGAAATGGAGGAAAATGAAAACTGACAAAAGTACAGATATTACTTTATTCATCCGTTGTATAACTACCATAAATTCTGGAAAACATTTTATTAGTTCTTTTGCAACTATGCAACATAAAATATTCAGAAAATATCTTTAAGTGCGGGCATGATACATATATGAGAAGACTTTTGGTGGTCAGCAAAATAATACGAATTACTATCCCTCGCGACCGAGTGATTACTAAGTCGCAGACGATTCAGTATCGGGCTAGCACGGAAGAGGTTCCTGGATCAAAACCGATCTTGTCCGTACCTCTTCAGATTCATAAAGTAAAAAATGTAGATTATTGGCGCAAATAGAAACGTTGTTGGTTGTTGCAATAATCCCCGTTGTTTACTTCATGAATTGTCTAACAAAGAGTTCTGTAGTAGGATAGAGGAACGACTTGTACTGAGCAGCTGCCATCGGCAGCAATGGCTATCACTACGGAGCCCGAATCGAGTGGCAAACATGCTAGTTAATTTATAATTTTGATACTGAGAAAGGAAGTGCACCCAGGGCAAAAGCGAAAATCTAGCCCGCACCCTTTACAGCACGCGGACTGCTAGCCTTATGGCCAGCGATCCAAACCACTCGGCCATCAGGATGCCCCACATGCCACCTGATATTGTCTCATGTTGGTCCATGGTGCTGTTGGTAGGTTCAGTCTCGTCTCTACACTACTATAGAACTCTTTGTTGTCTAATGAAGTTCGTGTTTTCCAGATTAATAAGACTGGTTCCAGCGGCGTGCGTCGGTCAGGGCGCGACCAAGGACCGCCCTTGCCACGCCCCCATGCCTTGACAGACAAGGAAATCTCTATGGGTGATTACACAGATGTTGCACTGAATGAATCAACTACGGAGGACAGCGTAACGACGGCGAAGGATGTGACTATCAAAGCTACTGGGGATTGATAAGGTAGGCTCTGAAAGTCCAGTGACGTCAGTACCACCTAGATCATGGGAGGGCCTAAGTAGCACGTGAGACGCCATATGTAGGGTTTGTTAGATTAGGAATTACGGGATTAGAGCTATTTGAAGGGTCTCGTTACAAAACTCGCATTTTTGAAACTATAACTAAGGTCATAGAGTTATAGAGCGGTATATGTATGTGCGCAGTAACGCACAAAAGAAGCAGGCTAGAGCGGTGCATCGTGGGATACCTTTAGTGCCAGTTTCAGTTACCTATGTTATGCGCAGTAACTCAAAAAACCGTTAAAGCGGTGCATCTTGGGATACCTCAGTGCCAGTATGTTATGCGCAGTAGCTCGAAAACCTGGCAGCCCTGCTTCAAACCTTTTGAACTGATAGACCCCTCCACTAACTCTATGACTAAGGTATAGTATACTGCCGTTAACTTCCATAATGACTTGGACCTTTGTTGCACGTACTCAATTACCCTAAACTTTAAGAAAACATACTGGGAAAAAATCAAAAATAGTACCACTCATTGTTGGGATTACTGCAGTTTACCTGTTCACGGTAAGGTCCAGTACCGACGGTCATTGAGGTCTTAGAGAAAATCGACAATGAACGGGCCGGACCCCATTTTCTAGATTTCTAGTTATACTTTAGAATGAGTAGTGCGAGTTTTTGAAATTAAACCCTTTATATATCATCTATTGAGGTTCGAACCGCGATTTAGTGTTAACCGGCCGCATGTTCGCAATCCCCACTCAGTTCGTCCAGTAGTCCCATGAAAACACAAACACTCTAATTTGACGGGTTGCCTATTTTAGAAACGACGATTTTTTTTCCTTCTACTTTCGCTTAATTTGTTTTGACTGTGGTTGGACTGGAAGTTTCTGTGAAAGAAACTGCGTTGGTATCATTTTCTATCTTTTGTGTGCCTATTACCAAATAGAACTTTTATAGAAATGTTAATTTTAACAGTTCTACGTCAAATCTTCCTAGAGATCTGTAGCAAAATACTAGTACACGTTTCTGGTTTAAATGATCGCAGACATTCGATTCTCGGACGAAAAGTCTTAAATCCTTAAGTAAGAATATTATTTAACAACCGAAAAATAAATATCAAGGACTCCTCTTGAAAGCTAGCAAATTAGCAAATAGACGGCCGAAACGAACAAACAAATCTGAAGCCAAGCAGATTATCCAACTCCCAATTTTGAGCTTCTGAGAAAGATTTTTACAGAGTTTAAATAAAAGGACGAACTGGTACTCTATACAAATATATTTAAGTGCCTCCTAATAACGTCAACGTTCACCCTTAGCTAAACTGAAAATGAAGCTAATATTTAGCGGGGCTAATCGCAATAGAAAAAGTCTTTAGTAAATATGTTTGAAATATAAAAAAATAAAAAATCGTAATTTCATATACCACAACAGAATGACACTCAATGCCATTCAGTTTTTATACATTTCAAAAAAAAAAAAAAAAAAACATTTGCCTCTGAATTCTAGAAAATGGTTAAAAATTCGGGATTCGAAGCCAAAATAGGGTATTTGAGGTAAGCTATCTTACCACTAGTGGCCATGTTATTACGGGGGAATGCACATGGGTTTCCAAAGCGAACTGCTCTAGCTCCTTGTTAATCCAAGGGAAAAATAATTTTCTAAGCCACATCATTACTCCAGCTGCATTAAATATTTTTACAAACGGTTTTTATATGATAATATAAAGGACTATAATATAGCAGGACTAAAATCCTCTTAAAATCAATTAAAATATTTTATTGAAAAATTATTTATTGAAATTTTAAAAGTAAAATATTCGAAACAATTAAAAAAAAAAGTTGAATTGAGCCCAGTAAGTCAGCTACATCTATCATTTAAAAAAAAAAAAGTTTGTAACAATATTCAATGCAGCCGAGAAATGCGACTTTAAAAAAAATCACTTTGGATTAACACGGAGCACTTCGTTACGAAACGCGCGTCCATTCCCATTAACAGATAACATTATTTAGAACTATTTTCAGATTAGGTTTTGAATTATCGTCGCACTAGAGCTACGCGAGGGCTATTGAACTATTTTAAGTATTTCTTTCTATTCAGATAGTATATGCATTTGAAAAATATTTTTATGTTTCAGATTTGAGCACGTCCACCTTCCACCAAGACTATGGAAACGATTCTATTTTCACCAAGCAATGCCTTACAAAGGACAACACTACACACATTATTTTGATAAAATAAAATTCTTCACATTCACTACACTGTAACCGCTTACCAATTGAAGATAAATAAAACATTTTCACACTGTATTTTTGTTATTTCAATTGATAAATAACGAGCTTAGTGGAAGAACATGCTAAGTGACATTTTTGAAAAAACGGAGAAGTTCGTGTCAGTGAAAGCATTACTAACTTCTTTAAGGATAACAAGTTTCTCCTTTTTCATCAACTTTAAGTTTAGTATATTTTTTATGCTTTACAAGTTGCGTTTTCAACAGATCAGAGTGCAAACAAAAAACTTTAAAGCTCATTTTCACCTTTTTGTCACTTAGCACGTTCTTCCACTAAGCTCTTCAAATGGCAAATAATTGTTGAATAATTTAGGTTTAAACTACAAACAAATATCATAAAGGAATTAATATTATGAACCCTAACTTCCTATAATAAATAGTTTTACTAAGCTATTTGACATAGTTGTAAAAGTGACTAAAAAGGTTCTCTTTAACAAAAATTTAAAGTTTGCTTTGAAATTAGTCAAAAATTTTAATTATAGCCCTTTCACTTGCTTAAGCATTAATGAGCAACAAAGCATTTATTTCTAAAATAGTATTTTTAAAGGTGATAGATAATTCCCAAAACTATTTCAGAAACTATAACATATAACTTTAATTTAACTTGTGCAATAACCGGTACACAAAAGATCGTACACAAGCTACATAGGTATAAAACAAATTTCACATCAACTTCATAAAAATAAAACCACTTATTTTCCACTTTACATCTTTATTCAAATTAAGAATATACAAAGCGTTAGAGGATGATAAAGTGAGCCTCAGTCTATTACTGAAAGATGAAAAACGCACCACTACACAAGAAAATCATATTGAGGAGTAGACAAATGGGAAGTAGAAGAATGGGTGATTTTGCACACGGCGGTCTTTCTAATAGTTGTTGCTGTTAGGTCCACCTTTGGGACCGCCTCGTGTAGAGGAGAAGCAAAGTTTCAGGATGTAGGGGAATTTTCCAGCTGAAAATGAATAGAAGGTTAGGATCAGAATAGGTTAGGTTTGAATTATTGTTGCAGTAGAGCTACAAGAGGGCTATTGGCGATGGGCGTCGTATTTTAGAACTTAAGTCAAGTGAAGAGTCGACACCTGAATAGGCACCCAACGCAACCGTTAAGGGCGAAATCGTACGCAGCGTTAGGACTTTAAAGGATATTAAACTTGCACTCCCTTACACGGGGTATTATTCGTCGGACATTTTGGCTGCACGGGATGTTAATAGGTCGGCAGTTATTTTGGCAATGCCTGGACTCGAATCTGGGACCTTTCGCGTACTAGGCGAATGCCTAACCGACTGGGCTCCTCAGCCCCCAAGGTTAGAATCAGAATTAGATAGACTGATGACTTGCAGCAAACACAAGAAGTAAAATTTGGTGCAAAAAAAATAATAATTAAATTTTTAACCAGAAGGCTAACATAGAATTATCATCGCTTTTGCTTAGAATGCATGGCATATTTTTTTCGAAAAGCACCAAAAACGGCAAGTGACTTTCCGCAAGCAATTGACATTTTGTATCCTAACTCACCATTAATGACCAAGGAAAAAAAGTTTTGAAAACTGTTTATGTTTCCACATTTTTAACAACTGCAAAGTTGTTTACAATTTTGTTGTTGTCATTAGTTAAGCAAATAGTAAGGTTTTGAAAGTATATGTAGGCAAAATAACTCGAATTGGAACCGTTTGTCTCCGTGTCCTGGAATGACCCATTACTCCAGCTATGTTATCCCTCTACTCAATCGTCAACTTTTCGTAGATATTTGTTCGCAAAAGAGATATTTTTAAAAAATATAGTAAGATATAATGATTCTTTTTAATGACCAGAAATATTAGGAAAGAGTAAAATATTTTCCTTATGTCTTAGCCTTAACCCTGGTTGATTAAAAAATAGAGGATAAAACATCCTATTGTATTTTTTATATTCTTAATAAACAGGGATTCTTCACACAAAAATCTGCACAGATATACATGACGTTAGTATAATTTGGATTAAGCAGGGTTTCACAATTCAGAAAAAGCTCACACCACATTCATTTTGAACTAAACATGACTACATAATAAACATCTGATAACCTACTTGGATTTGGGATGGGAACATGATTGCACAGAGCAAGAGCCTCTAGTGACTCAGATATTTCAGCAAACTCAACCAAACCAGAGGAGCTTCTTTCAGCTAAAAAAATAAACATTTATGTGAAAAAAATGCATTTACTACACAAGCAAGATCTTTTTTACTAAGACATTTTTATTAACTTTTTTTCAATAAACTTATGAGAAAAAATACAAAAAAAAATCCATCAAAGCTGCTGCATTATTTAATTTAATTTTGATATTATTAATAAGACATAAGCAAAGTTACTTAACAGATAACCTTTCTATTACAATTTCAGAAGCAAATAATTTTTAATTAGGTGCAAGAAGGAAATTTTACATGCTGTCATTAATTTGAAAATTATTACCATATAAAAGACCCCCATGAAAATTCCCTTTAAAAAATACTGATAAACTTTTAGGCTTAAAATATAAATTTGGTTGAACGTTTTCAGTATAAAGAACTTTGATCAAAAAAATTTATTTAAAATTAAACTAAAACTTACAGCCAGTTTTGGAAGTGAACAACTTAACAGTAACAGGAGGTGTGGCTTCTTTGTCTTCAAATACCTATATTAAAATTGTTCAAAAAACATTTGTGAAACATATATTAAACACATTTATCAAAAAGTTTTTAAGGTATATAACGCACAAATCGATTTACTTTTACTTATAAAGCAAGTGTATCAATTATCAGTAGGGGAGAGTGTTGTACCTTGGGACAATTTTTAAATTTTAATTTTTTTCTTCGATAATTTTAGTCAAAATAAAAATTTTAAAGCAGCATTTCAACACACCAATATATTCCTCTATAATATATTTTTTAAAATTCTGGCAGCTTGAAATTAAAAAATTGCCACTCATTTAAAGTAGAGAAGATAAACTGTCCCAAGGTACAACATGGTGTTGTACCTTGGGACATACCTTATAATTCAGTCAATAGTCATACACTTGAACTAATTTGTGTCAGGAAACAAAACTTTATTGTTTTTTCAAGGAAATACACAAATAAAACTTCATAATTTAAGAATAATTTAAATTATACAGCAAAATTGCAAGTCCACATTATTTAACATTATATGATGATACAATATGCTTTACTGTCCCAAGGTACAACACACTACATGGTTTAAATAAAAGCAAGATAGTGGCCAATCTAAATGTATTATCATTATTTTCTCATAACCAAAATATTTTAAAATCTTCTCTTTTATGAAGAAAATAAAATGCAGTTGACTTTTTGTAAAAGTACAAAGGTAAAAAATTATATTAGAATGAGAAAAATATTTACTTTGGGGTAATGAAATATTTTTTGTCACCAATTCATCAATTCAATGATGCTAGTGATACATTTTATTTTGATGATGTCTGTTGGTTAAGGCTACTATTAGAAATAAACAATGTATGAATATTGCCAATAGATTCTTAGAAATTGTCAGTGTCCCAAGGTACAAGCGTCCCAAGGTACAATACTCTCCCCTACCTAGATCATTAATGCAAACACCTTAAGATGTTATAGTTACTATATTCGGCGGTACGGTAATATAGCATTCCCCGAGGAGATACTGAATGTTTTAATGTTTTATATAAAACATACTACAGATGATGTAAATTTATTGACAATCGTGTCAAGAACCAAAAAAAAAATGTATGTGCAATTGATAACAACCAAGATAACCCATGTATATTTTTAGTTTGACACATTTACAACCAAACTAACACAACAAGCCCCTATGCTCACCAAACAAAATGGGGATGACAACTATGCCTTCTTTAAGTCCTCTACCTGTTTTCAAAGTGGACTTTTCCCACAATCAAAATGTTTGAGATGCGAAGAAGTAACAGGTGGGCTATACTTGTCTAAAGATAAGGAAGTGTCAGCAAATACTCCAACAATAATTTAATTTTTTGTCAAACAAAACAAGGGGGGGAAATATTGGCTCAATCTATTTCAAAAATTATTTATGAAATACCCTCTCTTTTTGGCTACTGAAGAGTCCTTTATAGACAAACATTTTTGATTGGTTGTAGTTATTTAATATTTTTTTAAGATGTCAGTCATTTTTGAGGATACAATGTTTGGCCTGCCCAGAGGGTTTTAGTTTAGGACAATATGCATTGATATCAGTCATTATATTCAGAGCCACATTACATTTTTAATGGCTAAATAGGCATATAGTACAAAGTTGGATAACATCCAGATTTATAATTGACTTGAAATTCTAATACATTGGCTACATCATAAAATCGTTAGGTGGACTAGAATAATGAATTGCATCTTAGTTAAAAAATAAAGTAAACCCCCTTGCTATATCGCGCCTCGTTACATTGCCTCAATACATCAAAAGTATATTTATCAAGTCGCTTGTTATTTCGCAGTTTTTTGCATGCCTCCTGGAAAGCGCAATATAACGAGGGGGTTTCAACCAAAGTTGAAATTTCATTTTCCCAGGTCTGTTTGGTAGTTGAGAGGAAATTTAGGTTTTTTTTTCCAGGGGCTACCTATTATTTTCCATTTTTAAATTTAAGGGCTTTAAGGTTTTCAAGGGACATCAGAATTCTGCATACCTTTTTCATCTCGTCCTCAGTGATGCCAAAAGGTGCATTGAAAAAATGCAGCATCTTCGATGGGTTCAGAATGCGGTTCTTGCTGGCGGCCTCTGGATTGGAGAATCTGTTGTTTCGGTTACCCATGTAGTCTTTGAAGGACACAGTTCCATCGGGAAGGGTGAATGGTTGCTGAACATCATTGAGGAAGGCTTGCTTGGAGTAGCTGGATAAGGAGATTAATGTTGGTTTACAAAAAAGATAATGAAGATTTTTTTTAAATAAAATTTTATAGTTTAAATCTTGTAAGGTATACGACTTAAATTCAAAATTTTAGACATACTACATGCACAAAAAAAAACATTTTTCTTTAGATTATATACAGAAAAAATTGAATTTATAAAAAAGCAAAGAATGAATAATTTTATTAAAATAAACAAATATATTTCATAGGGATCTTTTAATTAAGAGTAAAAAAACTAAGACGGGAACTTAGGTGTTGATTTCTACCTTGATTGATTTTAATTCAAACTTACCTAAGCTGAAGCTTAGATTCGAAAAATTCGGCCTGGTTCAAGCTATTAATGGCTCGTTCAACAGAAATGGGATCTCCCATTTGAATCATAGCACATCCTTCCTTGCTCTTTAAAAACTTAATCTGAAAGAAAATTTATGCTTTTGAAAAACTACTTACTATATCCCATTATCATTCTGTACCAGAAAAAGAATTATTAATCCCTAAAACTTCTTTGTTTCTACAGCACACGTTTGAATTTCACCAAAGCATGCTTTAGTATTTTAAATTATAGATGACAAGATGCAGCTCTTGAAATTTTAGCATGTAACCAATAATATATAGAAGAGCAAAAAATGCATGTAGGACTTCCCATACAACGTTAGATATGTAGAGGATACATATATAATATATGAAAACATCCATTCATCTATAATAATAAAAGAAAGAGTCTGTCTGTGTGTATGTCTGTGGATCGCAAAAGACCTTCTTAGACTGCTGTAAAGAATTCGACATTTTTAATATAGATTCCTTTTAATACCTACGTGTGCACCTGAGGCTTAGTTTTTTCATATTTGATTGCGATTTTTAATGAATATAATAAGTTTTAAAAAAACGTCATCCGCGTGGGATTGCGGGACCATAACAGGGCTTGAAAATACATGGAACGGGCCGAAACGGGGGCTTGACGCCATCCTCTATTAGTTTGATTTATTGAGTTTGGTTGAGATGTGCGCTCGCCCTAAGGCTGCTTCATCCTCTATTAGTGTTTGCTTTTTTAAGTGCGCATGCGCCTACACGAATTTAATTTTGTTTTGATTTTGAGTGTATTTTCAAAAGTAAATATGCCTTTAAAAGGAAGCAATGCAAAGTTAACGGGTTCCCAGTAAGGCGGGTCCATACTACTAGTCTGCAATAAGGGGAATTCTATATTTTAATGTCAAGATTACCAACAATATTTTAAGGTTTTATAGTTAATCAAAAAAAATAAGTCTATTTCGATAAAATTCATTCTTTTAATTTTCCTTATTGCCTTTTAAAAAGCTCTTCAGGTTTCCCATATTTTCATATACAATTTTGAACCCACATCTACATCTGATTACATCCTAAATCTATTCAGAAATAAAAAATCTATATAAATCAAAATATATCTCTAATAAATCTATATAAAACCAGCCTAAATAAATTATAAATAATAATAATTATAAATCTATAATAATAATAATTATTAATAACAATTAATAATAATAATAATTATAAATCAATATAAATAAATCTACATAAATCTCTAATAAATCTATATAAAACCAGCCCACTCACCTTCGCAATATTCCCGTACAGACATAGGATATTGAAGAGCTTGTCGCAATTCATCTTCTCGTGGCTCAAGCCATAAGCCATCATGACTGACCCTTGCTGGTGTCCACCGGGCGGTGGGGGAGGTCCACCAGGGCCATAACCAGGACCACGCGGTGGAGGGGCAGGGCCATCGGCACGGTAGGGGTCACGGCCAAATCTGGAAGAGAAATATGGTTTTGTTTTTGGAAAGAATTTTACTGTCAGTAACTGAATATATAACTTGTATAACTGTTATTCTAAATCAAGTAATACCAAAACTGGCTGTTGTGGTGCCCAGTGTTAGAAATAGTATGAAGGAGTTTAGGAGCAACATGTACTAGTATCACGGAAAACTATGCGCAAATACAAATTACTATCTTCCTTGGGAATCATTTTTGGAGAAAAAAATTCAATCACTTTAATTTTGGAGCCTGCAGTACCCAGTGCCAATTAATTTTAAGTTCACCAAAGTGGCAGGCATATTCACTAGTGTCCTGATGATAATTGAATCGGAGCTGCTTCATGATTTTAGAATCACTGGAGTTTTGTACTTTTGGGAAAACTGTAGTTCCAATATTTAAGGAATCCAAGTTCCGAAATAAGAAATGTTACGATTGCCGCAATTTAAAGGAATTTTTTAACATGATCAGAATCCATGGTTATTTGAAAATCGCAAAACTTTGGCTATCAGAATATATCAGAATTGCTTAATTAGTTCAGCACTTGAAAGTTTAGTCACGTTTTTCCCACATAGGTCCAAACGAGGCTTAAACATTTCAGTAAAAGTGAACTGTCCTGTCACGAATAATTGGTGAAAACTACCCATTCATTCAGCCAATAATTGAAAGGTAGCACCAAAGTTAACATGATTTAAGAAGATTAAGATTTTGAATATGATAATTAAATACAAAGCAAAACAAACAATAGCCACATAGCAAATGCAGCACAGAATGGAACTGAAATTACCTCTCGGGTGGGGCAGGTCCACCATATGGGTCTCTTCCAGGTGGGCCATAGTGGTCAGCCCCTCTAGGCCCACGGTTGGGCATGCCATACTCATCATAGCCTTGGTCATAGGAGGGTGGACCACGGTTATCTGAAAGACAGTGTTGAGGGTGATTTGTTGAAGCCAAGTTTACGATTTCCTTTTAAACTCGTTTACATTATTTCTCTAAATCATCGAAGTTTCTACAGTTTGTTTTAAGTAGTTTATTCCTTTAGAACTATATAAGCTTGATTTTGGTAACATAAACATGTAACCAAACGTCTGCATTATAAATCATTTCGGAAGATACGAGACTCCATTTGTATTTAACAACAAATTTATAGAACCAGGGAAGTAAATAAGGACATTCTTTAACAGTCCAAGAACTCTACAAAACCCATTTCTAATATGATTGTCTCTATCCTCCTAGTTTTTTTAGAATGGCAAAGCAAAACCTTTCTGTGCATGCTCAAGAAAACAACCATTTTCATGCAAACAGGTATTTTTGGCGATAATTTTGCAGTTTGGTTTTTTGATTCCTCAAACAATAACTGCAGGCGGTTAACACAAATTTTTAACAACAGGCAAGTAATATTCTTTTTAATAATGATTTGATTTTAAAATTATCGTTTGCTATACTTAACTAATCCTACTACTAATTTGCATTATGTATGCTATTTTTAACGTGTTCCTGTTAAATAACAGGTCGTGACTGATTATTTTTACTCAACATGAAGCTTTATAAGCGTTGTCTGGTAAATGTTTTGAGAGACAGTCATATTTATAATTTCAGGCCTCCCAACAGTTTTCAACCCTAAAATTGCGTAAAATGGGGACCATTTCAGCTAAAATGTGGACCAATTGGGGACCATTTCAGCTAAAATGTGGACCAATTGGGGACCATTTCAGCTAAAATGTGGACCGATTGGGGGCCATTCTCAGGGCCGCGTGGTGCTATGACGCAGAGAGGCGGCCGCATCAGGCGGCAATTGAGTAAAGGCGGCACTATCGAGTTTGACGAATCCCCCTTTTTTTAAATTTATTTTTAAAAAAATCAGATAAACTTTTGGTTGTAATTTAAAAAAATAACATTAAATCAATTAAAGTTTTTTCAAACAAATATTTCCAAGTCTTCTAAAATGAAATTAATTAACATATAAGAGGGCCGATTCTGATGAATACGCCTATGTTTTGATTCGTTTCCTGGTTTTAAATGAGTTGCTTTAATTTAAGCTTAAGTTGCTTCTTTATTACAGAAAGGTTCTAAAAACTTCTACTATAAAAGTAAAAAAAAAAAAGCTCCACCTCGGTTTCGCATAATGTTCAAAGAATATGTCAAAAAAAAAAACATTGCATTAGAAAAAGGAATTAAATTCGTTAAAAAAAAATTGCATGGTAGCACAGATTTTGTAACATCAGTAGAACTTGCATCAGCATTTGAAGTTCCGGTAGTCACTAATAAGTGTTGATCAGGGCTTTTCTTTTGTTTGAAATTACTTTTGTGTTTTTCCGATTGCGAATGTCTTTTTATAGAATAAAATCACTTTTCAGTAGAAGTTACGACATCGCAGACAGTACAAAACAATTCATTATTTTCAGGCTTTTTACTCCATTCGATACGGTATGATTATTAGCATCTTTCATCTGCAACCACCAATCCAAGAAATGACATTTCCCTATATTGATATTCAATATCACATTTATACCTAAAAAAACAAAAAATTAACTAGCAAGCAGCAGAGGAGCACGTGTATAGACTGTTTTTATTTATTAGCGATGGGTCGGCCCGGAATGAGCGGGTCCACAAAAGGATCCGTTCCGATGGATCGGATCCGTTATTTCTAAAGGAACGGATCCGCCGAACAAAGATGTCCACAAAAGGACCCGTTCTTATGGATCCGTTCCGATTGATCGGATCCGTTTTTTGTAAAGAAACGAGTCCACCGAACAATATTTTGGTAGGTTACGGCCCATTCCAATGGATCCGTTCCGATGGATCGGATCCGTTATTTCTAAAGGAACGGATCCGGCGAACAAAGATGTCCACAAAATGACCCGTTTTTATGGATCCGTTTCGATGGATCGGATCCGTTTTTTCTGAAGGAACGGGTCCGCCGAACGGGATTTTGGTAGGTTACGGCGTAAAAATTTGAAATTGCGGTAAATGCGGACCGAACTGCGAAAATGTGGACTTTTGCGGACTATGAAAAAAAATGCGGACTTTTGCGGGATTGCGGACCTATTTGGGAGCCCTGTAATTTGTATTTTAAACTCTGACACACCATAAGGAGGAGGTCCAGCATTTCCTTGGGGGGGTCCATACCCTCGAGGTGGCTCTTGGAGCAAAGCCGGTCTCTCAGATCCAGGGGTCTTCATACCTGTCGAGCCAAACAAAGAGATTAATAAAAGACGGCTTATGCGTTATAACCTACTACATACATCTGGGTGCTGAAGTGTCCAACTGAAGTTTATTAACTGCTATGAGAAAATAAGTAGCCAATATGGTAATTTAGGGGACTCATGGATGCCTATTTTATTAATACAATATAAAAAGGGACTTACATATCCAAATGAGCTAAGTGGTAGGCACAGAGTTAAAGTTTGTAGCCCACAGCTAACAGAGCTAAAGTTTGTAGCCCATAATTACAGAATCTGCATTAAAAATTCATAAGTACTAATAATCAGCAATTTTAACGTATGCTGTTCTTGTGCAGGTAAAAATGCCTGCCTTACTCTTAGTGTGTTAATATCAAGCAGTTGATCGCTGAAACTTGAAATCAGTAAAATAGCCTTCACTTTAGAGGAGTCTGAAATGGGGATATCATGTTTGATTTTTTTGTTAAAGAACAAGACATCTGTCGCATTACATTTTGGGTCATCAAATTTGAGAAATTTATAAGTACACTCTGCTGGGCGATAAATGTTATCATGTATGTTAATATGTGATTATAAAAGTAGAAACAAAGTAAATTAATACCTAAACACGAGTACAAGTAATACATACAGATCATAAACACTGTCTTAAAATACTTACTGTCACTAAACCTGCAAAAGAAAATATAAAACAAAAAGGATTGCATTCTGGCAATTGCCCAAAATCTAAGATAATTCAGACAAGAACCAAACCTTCCAAAATGATCCGGTAACCCTAAATAGCAGCAAGGCCGACAACTTTAACTGCGGAAGAGCAGAACGGGCCTCCAACAGTTAGTCCTCCTGTGTACAAGATTCACATTCATTAGAAACAGAAGGAATCTGGTGTCATATTGTTATGTTTTTTGTGTTGTCTTCTGTCTTGACTCCATGTTGTGTATTCCATATAATATTCTCGTTATGTTGTCATGTTCTCCTGGCAACTGTGACTGGTACAAGTATTGGGCTGATGCATTTATGTCTGGGTAGTATTTTGCATATAATATTCACACTTATGTCGTTGATGAGATGCTTTGGAACTGTCTTGTATGAGTATCAAGCTAATGCATTTATGTCACGAGAGGATTATGAAAGAATATTCACAATGTCTTGGATATGTTGTTCATGGTTCTGTACTGTGCAAAAGCATTTAGAACTGTTCATTATTTACATGGGCTAGAACTGGTCAATATTTACATAGGCTATTCACATTTATGTCAAGATGAGATGCTTTGAAACTGTCTTGTATGAGTATCGAGCTAATGCATTTTTATGTCTCGAGAGGATTATGAAAGAATATTCACAGTGTCTTGGATATGTTGTTCATGAAATGTTCATGGTTCTGTACTGTGCAAAGGCATTTAGAACTGTTCATTATTTGCATATGCTATTCACATTTATGTCCAATTTATGAAGTTCAGATGATGCTTGGAAACTGTCTTGTACGAGTATTGGGCAAGTGCTTTTATGTTGATTATGCATGGGTTGAGTTCTGTTACAGATGAGAATTTAGCAAAGCATTTATGTCCAAGTATTGTGCATAGGAAAGCACTTACATATTTCATAAGTTATGTTGTCATATTCAATGCTTATACGATGACCGATGACAAATGCGTATGTCTCAAATGCATTTAGGTACAAGTACTGTGCAAAGGAAATGCACTTATATACTTGATGAGTAACGAAAAACTGACATGTTCACAATATTCTTGTTATATAACTGGAATGAGAGCATTTGGCAAATGAATTTGAGTATAATGCACTTGTCTTTTGGATGATTATGTAATCATGTTCATGATGTTCTTAGCTAAAATGCCAAGTATGAGCATTCAGCAAATGTATCTAAATCTTTGCAGGAGATATGTCATGGTCCTGTGATGCTTTGCAATAAATGTTTTAGTTATAGTTGAGAATTATGCTCAGGAAATGTATTTTTATCTTTGCTAGGATAGCTATTTTGGAGCATTTGGCCAATGCATTTATGTTTACTTTAGCACACCTTAGCATGGTCAAACATATGTATTTTTAGCTTTTTAGCAAAAGAGTTGAGATACATCGATATAAATGTTTTTAATGTAATCTATATCATCCTTACATCCAGTTTGGAAGACTTTTAGAAATGGTACATGTAACATACATAGACATGTCTGTGCAATGGCCTTCATGTGATGAATGTCTTAAATTTTCCTTTTATCATTTATTTCACTAATGTAGTACAAAAGTTTCATCTACTATACATGTCTAAGCATTTTAGTATGTCATGTATTTTATATTTGCAAGCAATACGACTTCATATATCCCTTAGTCTCTCAGCTTTTATAATTAAGACTTCAAAAAATAAGAATCCAAAAATATGCTATCACAAATTAAGCAGTATAATTGAATAGTTTTTAAGAGGCTTAAAAGCAACTTATTTACATAACAACTTTCAAAGAGTTAGCCACAAAATATTTTTAATGGCAAGATAGTTTATAACTGCTAATTTATAACTTGAAATTTAGTTTATATCTCTCACAAATATACATGTAAGCAACAAAAAAATAGCTTGTTTAAAAATAATATTTTATATAATGCTGGCATAAGTGTTAGAATACTTTGTACAAAGTATCAAATCAATAATCTAATGAAATATGATACTCTATATCTGTAACATTAAGCTTCAGTATCATATTAAAAACTAATATTTGACAAATGAAATGTACAATGTTTAGAAAAAAGTTATATACATTTTGTTAGTGTTGTTTCAGAATAAATGTATTTCACACTCACTGTTAACAATTTGTAATATACATAAAATTATACAGTACACTATATAACCATTATGTTACTAAAAATATATTATAATCACATTGAAACATCTATAAAGGTGGAAAGGTTATACATCTAATGTTTTTCATGCAATAACTTTGACCCATCATATAAGATATTTGTGTGTTGGAGGATTAGCTTACAAATTATTGAATAATTGGGGTTTTTTAATTCACAAAGTGTAAAAACACTAAAAATACATTTTGCTAATGATTAAAAATATTTCAATTGAATTGTATGCTTCTAAAATGCATTTCAAACATTATTACCTGGATTATTTTATAAATTTCAAAAATGTTTAACTTAAATATATAGTTTTTTAGTATTTTAACAGAAAAAATATTTAGCATCAAACATGAATTAATGCTTAGACTATTACAAGTTATAAATGATGAATTATTCATTTAAATTATCTGATCGATAGAGTTTAAACATTAAAACTTACAATTTTAAACAATAGTAAAAGTTTTATAACTAAGGTGATAATATATTTTCATACCTAAAGTATTATTGGTGTAGTCCCAGCTTTCATTGTCATTTTTGTAGACATTGAGTCTCGTAGGCTAAAGAAAAAATTCAAGAATTTTAAAACATGCCACACAAGGCACACATGAATAAGACCACAATAATAAATTATTAAAAATGTACCTTAGCGAACTCAATCTTCAGAGTACAGCATCCAGAATAGATGTCACAACCATTAAGGGATTGCTTGGCACGATCAGCAGCCTCCAAGCTATCAAACTTAAGACAGAATTAAGGAATGCAATTCACATTTTGGCATTTTGTCCAATTTTAATTTTACTGAAATTAAAAGCAGGTTGTATCTAGGAGAGAATACTTTCTACAATTGGCATTTCAAGTGAACAGATAAAGTTTTGAACTAAGGTTACTTTTTTATCAATGTTGCAATGAAACAAAATTAAATTAAAAACACTTGGAGCTTTAGATGAGTTTTATTCAAAGCTGTGATGGTATAACAAAGAATACTCATGGCACATGGGGATAGATTAGTAAAAAGAGATGGGGGTGGTTTTATTATTAAGTAGATGCACATCAAGTTTTATAGAAGTCAAAAAGTTATTTTTACTTCAGACTGGTTAGACTACCAGAAACAAACCTAGGTCATGCACGATAAAAAGAATGCCAAATCAAAAGAATCGATTAAAATAACAATAAAACATTTAAAAAAAGGATATTCAACCATAGCTTGAACACCGTTCTTCTTAAAGATTACAATTCTCTGTACTTTCCCACTTGGACTGCAAATTGTATGAATGACATCCTTAATGAGAAAAAAAAACATTTTTAGAATTTTTACCACACAGTTAATAATTATTTGATAAAGTCTTCTAATATTTCAACTTACAGTTGTAATGGGATAAGCAGGATTCATAACAGTGATCAAGAGAATGTGATTTGGTTTTTCTTCAAAACTGTAAAAAAATTATATGTTTTAAAATTTGACAATTTTTAAAAAAAAACAGTTTATAAATTTTTAGAAAAAACAACTTACCCATCTCTTCGTTGTGGAGGTCCCCGATTAAAGTTGTTGTTGTTGTTATTGTAAAAATTCCCACCGAATTCCTAATAAAAATATATTATTAGTCAAAACAAACTTTTTCAAAAAATTTATTTTGTTTGATACAAAATCTTAAACAATGTGTGAAGTCTCAAACAGCTAAATGGGATAAAGTAAGGGATGGGATAATTAACTTTTTTCATTTAGCATTTTTCAAGTTTCCTGTGAAATATATACTACTAACTAAATACAACTTTAAAATTACAACTACCATTTACCATCGATTTACAAAAAACTTTCATGTGCGATACTTTTTGCAAAGCAGTTATGTCCAATAAAAGTTTGATCCACAAAACAGTTATATCCCTCACTTGTAACTTACGGAACTTCTTTAATAAAATTTTATGTGCAATTAATTGTTTTTGGCATTATGTTCCACTTTCACTGTTTGTATACTACATTCATAAACTATTTAACTTATGTGTTTAACACAAAATAGCCAATGTTTTTTTTTTTATTTGGTGATAATTAACCTTAACACTTTACCTACGGGCGTCGACTGACCCGTAGACTAAAAATCTTCTAGACCAGCAACTTAATCTAATACCTAGCTCTTCTAACGTGTCGAAAGCAACTAAAACACTATTAAAGGTTCATTTGTTGATTGGCATAATTGTACTTTCAATTGTAGGGCTACTGTTTCTTCGGAATGTTCTCTGTTAAAAAAAAGTTACCCACTAGTGATTATTTCAACCGTAAGTCATCCTTTTACATCGGACCTTTTTGACTATGTGAACAAATAACATTTTGAGTTAATTGCATGACACAAAATTTGCATAAGGGTCCGTCTTAATATTAAAAATGTTACGAACTTTAAAATTTTCAATAGCAACACCCAATTTTAATTACTTAGAAATGTGAAAAACCCTCGAAAAGCCCTAAATCTAAGTTTTTGTTACATTTGGATGAATATTTGACGAGTTATTCAATCGAATCACTTGTGGATCTTTGGGGGACCATGTCTAAAATGACAAGCGTAGTCAGTCTGTAGGTTTATTAATGGAGAAAAAGAAGCACAAGGTCAAATATCTTGAGGATGGGCCTACGAGGGATATAAAAGTCAATGACTAGCTGTATATATTCAAAAATAAGTTGTAGTCAAAAATAGATCCCTATCGTCACTTGATAAGGGTTCCAAATTACGAGATGTCATTGGCTCTGTTAAATCTCCTAAAGGTGACTGCAAATAGACAGCCAGAAACCATTACATTAGTTCCCTTAGACACAAAGGGGGCGCGCTAGTTTCTATGTCAATTTCAATGTAGAAATTCACCAATGAGAGTTTGAAACTTAGAGTGTTCTTAGTCTACGGGTCAGTCGACGCCCGTAGGTAAAGTGTTAAGAGGTCCCTACCTTTGAGAATCACCCAACAGTTTTTAACAGATAACTAGAAATTAGAAGACATACATTAAGATAATCCACATTTTACATTTGTGGCTGTGATGCAGATGTAAGAGCGCCCGACTCCCTTGCAGTCAACCTGGGTTCATACACAAGCGAAGCCTTTCATCCTTTGGGGGGGGGGGAGTAATAAATGAAAACTGTGCTTGCTTAGAAAGTTACCAGGGAATTCATCGTCGAACTGGTCACTCTGCATAGACAATCACTAGTATTAGCACCCTAGGCCCAAAGAAACTGAGATGGACACAACCCCGTGGGTCATTAGGATCAGACAGACTCTAGCATTCGACCATGTATGGTTCCAAATTAATATTCATCATCACAATTTTAAAAAAGTCCAATGCCTTCAATTTAATGAGAATTCATGATATTTCTCATAGGTTTAAATTTATCAAGACAGTTCGGAAGCGCTTGTTTTGTTTCTATAAGCAAGTTGCGCTTTAGTTCAACACATCAATTTCGATTCTCTGACTGAAAGAAGAAATCGTCAAAAAAAATTACTTTTTATAAGGTTTGAATAGGGTTTTTTGGCTCCCGGTTTTTTTTTATTAAACGTCAAATAATAAATTTTTCAGTACTTCTCAACAATTGTACCAAAACGGGAGAGCCACCAAAAGTAAGGTCTTTTTTGTGGATTCGTATTATATTTGACGATTAAATTATCCAATAACTTAATGAAAGCCCCCCTGACCTTCTATACTACATATTTTTCAACAAACAAAATGGCGTCTTTTGAGAATATATTAAATTCGTGCACACTTACCCTTCCTCCTTCATTATTTGTTCTTTGTCTTTTTGCAGCATGTCCATCAAATTGGGCCATGATATGTCAGGTATTTTTTAGTTAACTAACACTTAGAAATTTTTATTAATTTAAAACCGGTGTTAAGAACGAGAACGCCGACTTTATTGTTGTTGTAGAAGATAATTAAAGAGAAATGACGTCATTACAGTGCAGTTAAAGTTACAGTGTTTGCATGTTTTGAGGTTGTAGTTGTAAATAGTAATGTTTCAGATGATGTATTACTTTATTTCACCTTTCCTAATCCCGCGATTTTATTGGTTGCGTCTTTTTCACTCTCAAAATGACCATCATATAGATAGAAAGAAACTTTTCTTTCTGTGCAGGTTTTCTTTAAAAAATGATTTAAACAACCAATGGCACAGCAAGAAGTTTAATTTTGTTTAATAAATAAATTTGTGGGGTATGCATCAAACGTGTCCGTCGAAAACGATGTCGAAAATTGCTACCTCGGCACGGTACAGGACAGCACTACTCTCACGCTTTCTCGTTCTTATGTACTAATCATATTACCTCATTCAAAAGCAAAACAATAGAGGGCAGCACTACCAACTGTATGTATCCTTCTAATTCTAAAAACTAAAATGAAAGACCAATCAAAGGAACCCAGAATTGACTTGTCATCCCAAGCGAATACAAGATATAGATTTGCTATGGGAACTCGGATAACTTTGTTACCAAACAGACTTGAACAAGCACCAGTCGCCACGGGGATCTTCGGCTGGCAGTGTTCAAACTCTCAACTTGAAGGATGACAGCCTAATGCTGTACCAACCAGGCTCTCCGGCCATCTGGAGATCTTATTGCGTGCACTTTTCCATTTTATATTATCTAACTTTTTAAAAATTCAATTTATATTTTTTAAAATCTAAAATTAAAAAGTGAATACGTTCCCTTAAAAACTGCCAGGATAACCACCATATGCAAAAAAATGCTAGTATGGTAATTTCAAAGCAAAGCAAAATATACTTAACATATGGGAAGTGAAATAACAGAAGGTGATTTCCTTTTAAAAAGCATTGTTTAGCTGAAACAAAAGAAACTATTGCCTGACTCGATTTCATCTCACAGGTTAAAGTTGTGGGTTAAGTTGTGGTTTAATTACCGGTTAAAGTTGTGGTTTAATTACCTTTTTAACTATTACTTTGATAATCATAAAGGTTCTAGCTATTTGTACACTTTTAAATAGCTCCATTCAAATAGTTTTTGTACACATTCCAATCAGATCCTCTTTTATACCATTTACCATTAATTTATACCCTCTACAAGAATAGCAATAGAATATACACAGACAACACTCAATGCAGCAAATACTTAACTCAGATCCTATAGCAAAACTAGTCGAAAATACAGAATGGTCAAAATATCAGGTAGAAGGTTGTTGGAGGAAGCAATTGCAAAACAACTTAAATATTTTAGTAATACAACTTCTATTTTAACTAATATACATTGTTTATTATTCAATAGATTTCATTTTTAATTTAGAAAAAAGTGCACACACACTTCTTATATAACACTGTTTATAATTTATAAAAGCTTTAATATATTTTTTTTTAAATAAACAAAATTGATGCCAAATTGAAACTAAAATAATATCTATACATAAGTGTCCTTATTTTTGGACATTTAAAAAAGCTTTAATCAAAGTCCCGGGCCATTGCGCAGTTTGTAAATGTCCAGTCTGCAACTATACCAATTAATAAGAACAAACCAAATGTTTTAAAAAAATTATATAAAAAATGACTTTATTGAAAACGATCATAAAATATATGTACAGCTGACAATGCCATTTTATAAGGATGCTTGGGAGTCATATTGTAAAAACACATTATGTAAATAAACTTTTTCCCAAGGATGAAGGGTTTACAATGCTATTTGCTTCATAACAGTAGATACTGTTTTCATAAGTTCTGCAATAGATTCACCCCTGTATGGAAGAAATCAGAATTAAGACACAAGCAATACTATCATTGACAACGATAAACTATCCTGTGCCGTTTGGGTTGAAAAAGCAAACAACATGACTTTTAATTTCCATTCAATAAATCAATACATTTATAGATAATTATATACTCCATAAGGTAATTTCAGTAACTTTAAAGCTTAAAAGTTCTATGGCAGTTACCATTTGCTCAAGCGCGATTTTCTCAAAAATTTTGTTATGATATCAGACAGATACCAGGATGTTGTGCACCAAATTTGAAGACTGTTACTTTTTTTAAAAAATAATTGTGAAATTCAATGGATATTTTATTAGGAACTTGTACACCAAATTTAAAATAAGTAGCTCTTTTAATTCAGCTGTAGAGTGGTTTTTGACAGACCAACCAAAGCTTAAAAACCACTTTTTTTATAATCAGCACCCTCCAAAACACATAAAAAAAAATCACAAAATCTCCATTTTGGATTTTCAAACCTGACCTTATATTTTTCATCTTGGATAATTAAAAGTATAAATATAACTGGTTAATTGTAAGCATTAATTAAGTTGAATCATTTTGAATTATTAAAAGTTTCTCATACGAAATTGCTGGTGAGCGCTAGTGATATAAAATTAACTACAATGATATTTGAAACTCATACTTACTCTTGCATTAACAATTCTTTTACATGTTTTGTTTGAGTCTCTGACAAATTCAAATTGTTCATCTCAGTCTTCAAAGAAGCCATTGGATCTCCAGCTTCCACCATCTTTTCTCGGATGAATTTTATCTTTTTCTTCATTTGTTCAATGGAAGATTCGAATGCCTTTAAGTTGGGCTCGTAGGACTGCAGAGTTTGCTTCATTTTTATTTCAGACTTTGAGAGGTACAGAGAGTTTTGTTGAGACTTTTGGAAAACGGTTTCAATTCTGAAAAGATTTAATGAGTTCCTATATATCTTTTAAATATGACAATAATGCGAAGTAGATTTTGAATATTAAGCTGATAAGCAATACATTAGCACTGTAACTTAATTGAACCAGTTTTAAAAATAACCATTCCATTTACAATTGCTTCAAATTCTTAAAATAATCTATTTAAAATAATTTAATAAAATAACTTAACTTAAAAATTATATTTCTATGCACAAGAACCTGGACATTTCTTAACCGAAAACATTCATGTATTTTTCATTTATGAAAAACCAAATTAAGAATATTTTTTTAATATAAAAAATATAAAATTTTAATATAATTTTAAAAACAATTAATAATAAAATAGTAAATAAATTTAGTCAGTACCTTTTAAGCAGTTGTTGTTGATTGGCATATGCATCTTCATACTTTTCAGCTAACTGTTCAGCTCCCAGCTTCAGAGATTCAATATTTTGAAGGGTTTTGGTAATGTCTCTAAGTTGGTACTCTTTTTGCTGCATTAATACTTTAATACTAAAAATAATTATAAGAGACATTAGATAACTATTTTCTTGAACAGTATATAAACATCATTTTATAAATACATTATTTAGAGTAGTTGCAGGAAAAAACTATTTTTTAAAAGTAATTTATTGACATCAATGTATAGATAAAAAAAAATCTTCAACAGGGTGGCTACAGAAATTGAAATGTAAAATTCCCTGAGATTTCCCTGATTTCCAGAATATTTTCAAAAAATTTCCCTGAGATTTCAAATTTTGTTTAAAAACTAATTTTTGAAGTAATACATATAAAAATAACTTAAAAACAAAAATAAAATGACTAACTTTTCATTTATTTTTCCATAGCAAAAAAGGAGGTGTGATTTTCATCTTTTTTACCAACACAAAATATATATTTCCCACAGTGGTCCTTGATATTTTCATGAAGATCATTCATTTCACAAATTCTGCATTTATAACTTCACTATCGTTTTCCCCAGAACTAAAAAAGTTCCCAATTTTAGATGTTTTTCAACACTTTCAGTGTGTTTCTTCAAGTTGATGTGACTTTTAATGTCACTTAAACCACCATGAGCAATTTTAATATCACAAGCACACACTGCGCAGAAAGAGAAATTCGGGTCCTTTCCGAGAAATTCCGATGCATGGGAATTCCTTTGAGTAAGAGTCTAAAAAACTTGATATTGTTTAGTTTTCTGACTTCCTGGTGCTTACATCTTTAAAATAATACACGAATATAAAAGAAAGCGGAATTCAATAGCATTTTTATAGCATGCTTACAAACGAAACCATAGAGAACGAAACAATAACAATAAACAAACTCATTCCAATCCGAGCGCGCTTCCGCTAAAAATGGGTTGGTCCGTAGTGAACGGGTACAAAAGAACGGATCCACAAATGAAACGATAATCCGGATCCTTTATATCATGTCGAATGAAAGACCTGTTACACAGAACTCCTTCCGAGATCGCTGATAATGGGTCGGTCCAGAGTGAACGAGGTCAAACGAACGGATCCACAAAAGGATCGGTTCCTCTACGTCGAAAAAAAATCCGTTATTTTAAAAATTGGGGGGTTAATTGGTAAATTTCTCTGAGATTTCCCTGATATTCTAAGAATTGTGAATTTCCCTGAGAATTCCCTGATTTCCCGGTCTTGTCGCCACCCTGTTCAATAACCCTTCACAGAGTAAAATATGCCAAAAGAAATAATTTTTTCCAACAATATGAATGATTATGGATAAAAATAATCTATCACAAGCAGATGTAAAATTTAAATTTTAACTTATAACTCAAACTTTTTCATTATATTAGAATTCTAATAGCCTAACATAATAATTTTACTTTTTTAAAGTCTGTGTTAAGCCCAAAAATCTAATTTCAAAATCCTTTTTTACATCTGAGCAACCATGTTTAAGCGAGAATCATTACAAACTTGCTAGCTTACCGGCTTCTTTGCAGGGCTTGACCAGACCCTATCCTTTGCAGGTAATCTTCTCGTAGGTGTTGTGTTGCATTGCACACCAAATCTAACTTCTGCTGCAGGCTTATGGGAGTGCTGTCAGTGAGCGAATCAGATTTTATGTAGGGTGAGCACACCGATCGTTGCAGAAGCTTTTCGATCTGCTGCTCAAACATTGGAATGGAAGCTTTGTCGGTTTCTTTGTTGGCATTGTCATCTTGAGAAAGTAATTGTGGTGCAGTGGAAAAGAATGACGAGCTGAAATGGGGAAGTGTTAAAGGATAAAGTCACAGTATAAAACTAAATCTTCCAGCATATTTCTTTATAATTTTTTTAAGTTTATTATTCTAAATACTTCAAAAATAAGTTCTGCATAGTGAATATACTGGAAAGTAGTTTAAAATATCTTCAAAAGAGTTTAATTGATTCTTCAATAAATTGTATGTAAGATATTGGCTTTTAGAAAGGCATTTTTTGTGAATGGCACATTTGCAATATAGTAACTTTACCTCCCATTTAATTATACCATTAATTTTAAGTACATAAAATATAACTAGTTGTTGATCACATATAATTGACTCAGAAAAAAAAAAACATAAGATATATGTGACTCTTTGTGTTTGTTTTAGGCAAAACTAGCTGTTATACCCGACGTTGCATGGGTAGAGGTGAAAAAATAAGTTAATACTCAATTTAACCATTTTTTTTTCTTTTATTTGTGTTACATAAGATATAAAGATTACCCAGAATTTTCCATTTAATTACCCATCCTGGATATATTAGTAATTAATATTAATTTAAAAAAATACCTTTGATAAGAAGCTCAAATTAAAAAGAATACATATTTAAGTAAAAAATAATAAGTAATAATTAAAAATAAGCTACTCCAGCAAACAACAAACGATTTGCATTTTTATATAGGTCAGTTCAATTCATCTATCATTTAATCCGTTATAGAATAATAAGCTTATGTTGCTGTTACCTTTCGATATAAAGTACAGAATCCCGTTACTTATATTACCTTAAAAATTCAAAATTTAAAAAATGCTATAAAATCAACAGATGTCATAGTAATTTCCCGAATGAAAATATTTTAGCTCATTTGGCGTGTTTGAAAAATTTGGCGAGGAAAATATATAGCTACCATTACACCCATTCAGCTCTGGCGCAAAGACCATCGCACAACCAACCAGCTATTTAAGAAAAATGCTATTTTTTTGTGCGTTTTTTGTAATAACTTGGCGAGTTTGGCAAAGTATTTCGCGAAAAAAGGAAGACATAAAACCCTAATATGCATCTGCGATGGCTTTCAAAAAACAACATAGTTCAGTATAAGCTTAACTATGCTTTTAAAAAAATTCATAATTAAAATCATATAGGAACAATAAAATAAATAGAAGGGAGACTGGTAGGATTACATCACTTGAAACATATCAATTATTTTTTCAAGTTATTAATTTAGTTTCTGAAGGCAATGAACAAGTATTAAACAAATTAAACATTTTCAATTTCAATGGTTTTCTAAAAAGTTTTATTTAAATTTTTCTGCCCAATTGCATCACGAAAGGGAAAAAAATGGTCGGATTTGAGCGAAAGTGGTGTATTTTTTCCCTTAAAACGTTCGAAAACAATAGAAGGAATGGTCCGATTCGAAAAATTCTAAGCCTATGTTTGTTCCTGAGATGAGAGGAATTTTTGTGCCAAATTTCGCGACGATCTGTTGCGTGGTTCTTAAGTTTTTGCGTCCTATACAAACAGAAAACAGAAGTCGTCTTTTATGTATATAGATATCATACTGCTGTTTGGATAATAATGTATGATTTAAAACTAATGTATGATTAGTATATTTCGTATACAACATAAATAACAATGAAAAAAACTTACACCAAAGGTAGACAAACAAATTCCCATGAGGCCAAGAGGCAAACCATCGTAACCCCAGTATCATTAATGGCAACATCAAGTCCTAGGACCGGAACTGGTTCCATTTGAGACAGAGGTTTTGTGCAGAGGATGTGTTCAACAATACTGGGCTGTTTTCCATCATCCAAAAACAGTTTCTCGATTCCTTCTGCAGTAGGGAAAGGAAAGTTACGATGTCATTTAATAATTGGTAGATATGTGATAGGGACTGCAAACAAAAACACTTAAAATCACAAAATTTTTAACTTTCATGCAAGATAGATTATTTTTAAGATTTTTTAATACTATTCATATATTAAGTAAATTTACACAGAAGGGAAACCAATTTAAATATCCACATTGGCTTACATAAATATATTCAAAATTATCACTGTTTTTTGTGAATTTCAACCTTAGTTTCAAGCTGAGTCCAAATATTTTAGCAATTACCAAACAATAATGAGCGAGTCTTTACTTAATTTTTCACTGTGTGGACAGTGTCTGGCCATTACAGGGTTAATTATCAGTTATCATAACAATATAGTTTGCTTAGATTTGTCTTAGACATGTGCAAAGGTCATTTCAATAGTTACTTTCATTTCACAGTATAGCAAATTTAAAATACTTAATTCTTAAAGATATTATTTAACTTTTAAAACCTTTAAAAAATTGAAATCATAAAAATTACAATACATAAACTTAATTTCAATAATAAAACCAAATATATTAACTCCAAAGCATGATATTTTAGAACAATCAACCCTAATATCTTATTAACCAGAACATTTTAAGGAGAAAATATTTACATTTTTATTACATTACCATTTTTTTCAATGTATGTTTCTATTGCTTGTAGGAATGGAACCGCAATAGAATGCAGACCAGACATATGTGTACAATGGTACTTATTATGGCCAGTTATATCTGGAAGAAAAAAAATATTTTTTAGCAATTTGACATCAATGGATCTTCAGATTTTTTGTATTGCCTTGCCTTGCGACTCGTCACGCCTTATAGGCGCATGAGGCCGCAATTGATGAAATCCAGTTCCTCCGGTTTAGTGCGGCCTCCCTGGCAACTGCCCAGCTTGGCCAACCAAGATGGTCTCGCTCCTTCAAGATGCTTCTTCTCCACGTCAGTCTTGGTCGTCCCCTCCTCCTTTTGCCGTCTGGCGACCAAGTTAAAGCTATCCGTTCATTAGAATCGGGGCTCATTCTTAGTACATGGCCGACCCAATGCCATCTCTTTCTCTTTATGTCTATTGTCAAGGGTTTGTCAGCTGTTTTAATATATAGATTATGGTTTGATATTTTTTCTGGCCAATAAATTTTTAGGATCTTTCTTAAACATTTAGTATGAAATGCGTTGAGTTTATTTTCCTGTTGTTTTGTAATTTTCAAAGTTTCACTGCCATAAAGTAGTATAGATTTAATAATTGCGTTATAGATTTTTAGTTTAAGAGAAATGTTTAAGTTTAACGACTTCCAAACCTTGAAAAGCATTCTAAAAGCATTTAATAGATACAGATTAAAAGAAGGAATTCTAAGCTAAAGAAAATTGTCCAAACCTTTATACATCCGAATAGGATGCCCATAAACATCATCTTGTTCTTCTGTCAAAGACAAGGGAAGGTCAACGCTTTCAAAAACGTATAAAGCTACATCACAATCATCAGGAGAATCCCATGTGTTTTCAAACTAAGAAAAAGTACATTGGATAACAATTTAAGAACTGCGCTTTTAAAATCAGAATCTAAACTATTACGGGGAGGGATACATGTAATCTGAATATTGACCATTTTTCAGAGGCTTATTTAAAAGGCAAGGATCTAATGAATTATTCATTATTAGTTTATTTATTATAGATTAAAATAGAAGAATCGGATGTATTTTGTTTTGATTTTTCAAAAATGCTGCCATAGTAACTAATCTCTTGAGAAGCTCATGTCAGGCATCAATCGGCAGGATTTTTAGCTTCTCCTAGGGATTGAAATTCAAAATTTTTGATTTGAACGTGTTCATAAATTATGCATCTTCTAGTTAAACCAATTAAAAATTCAAAAACTCGAAAAATCGTAAATTGGCATGCCTCAGAATAAACGAAGTACGATTTTTAGTTTTTGCCATGTTTTTCAATGGTTTTGGGATAAAAACACAGTAATTTTTTTTAATGTCAAGGCATTTTTCAGGTTCAACTAGAAACTAATACAATATATAGAAGACGTGTACCTAATTTCATATGTATCGGATGAGAACTTTTTGAGTTACCTTGCCAGATAATTTAAAAAAATTAGTTTTGAGATTAAAGTTTTGGCAGAGCGCTTAAGTGTCAAGTTAAGATGGAGCACTCAAATTAATTTTTAATCCATAAATAATTGGAATTTCAGTCTAAAAATGTACAGGTATATTTGTGAGGTTTTATTAAAAATATTTACATGTATCTACCCCCTTAATCTCTATCACTAATATTTACATAAACAATTATTGACTGTTCTTAATTTTCAAAATTATCCACACACCAAAAAAACATGACATGAACATGGTTCATACACTTGTTAGGAAAAAAAATCAAGCACTTTTCCAGAAAAATTCAAGGTTGGTGCCAGACTTTAATAATAATTTTTATATGGTTAAAAATGTTGAAAACCAATTAAGGTTTCAGGTAATCAATATCACCATCTAGACAACTCCAATGCTTTCCGTAAGTAAAATTTGCAACCAGTCATGATAATCGGGATTTTTCAACCAAAGACCGTTGGAAATACATTTTTCACTCATTTTGTGAAGTATTCAGTCAAGACAATTACCATAATACATGAAAAGTTTCCAAACGAAATTTATAAAATGCGGCTCTGCTAGGCACGCACTATGAAGAAAATGCTTTTTTCGCATTTCCATCAGATACTATTTGGTAAGCAAAATATTTTATTCACATTCCAGAAATTATTTATGCGAATTTACAGCAAAAAGAACAAAAAAAAATGCTCAAACGCAATCAAAACAAAAACTTATGGGCTAGAAATATGGTTAGTTATCGAAAGATACTGGTCGCTTGATAACTGGGAAAAGATTTTAGTGATGTCATAGCAGTAGCGTAATCGGGTGAGAGGTCATGTGTTTCAGCAATCTCAAAGAGAAATTTTTTGATATCCGATTTTGCAATAAATAGTATGGATTTTTTTCAAGCACTCTAGATTCTTTTTTAAGCACTTTTAAGGACTTGAACATGTATTTTTTTTATTCAAGCACTTTTCAAGGTTTTCAATGAGCGTACGAACCGTGATTAAAAAAAGACATATATATTCAGTTCTTACCTCTCCATCTTTCCTCAGATTGCTGTAATTTTCTAGTACAATAGAATGATAAATAACTCCAGTTGCAGATGCAATCACTATACAAGGAGGTACTGTGTGTAAGCAGATTATGGAACAAGCATCGTAGCGATAGTTATCGTCTGACTGGGGATACATGGCAAGAGGACCCAATACTTTTGATAGAGGTTGTGCTCTGTAAAGAAAACATTGGCATTTTACACACTTTTCAATTTTAATTTTTTGTTTTATATTTCTAATTTGCGATTACTTGCAATCATCACCAAAGTGGCCTGCTGAGGAAAGTTCTCTACGAAATTAAGCGGTTTTTTCCCCCGTACTCTTCATTTATAAAAAGGAAAATAGACAAAAAACATACACTGCAAACAGAAATGTCTTGATTTCAGACAAAAAAGCGTCTGAAACAGGGTGCACATTATTCAGACACCAAAAGGTGTCTTAATTTTTTCAGACCATATAATGTGTCTAAAATTCAGACATGTATACAACAGAACTATATTAAAATTAATGCCAACGTCACGTGGTGTTCCAAGGTGGTCACCCTCCCAAATACTGACCACTCTCTATGTTGCTTGACTTCGGCGATCGGACGATAACCGGTGTTTTCAACATGGTACAGGCGATGACAGTTCATTATGATGCAGTTGCTTACATAAAATATAATTCCGTCCATTAATCAAAATCAATCATATTGAAATCAAACCATCTGTTAAAAGCTAGTGAATAATATAGATAACTTCACCTACCCTTCTCTCTTCAAAGGTGACTTTACGAGATAGACATCCCCACTGCCATGCAATAGATAAATCGGCCATACTGTAACCTCCTCATAGCTCTTGATAACCCTGGAGCTATTCAGTTGGGGCACCTGCATTTTTTCAGGTGGTCCAAAATCAAAGCTCACTGCGTTCTCTCCAAAGCAGGTAGAGAAGGATATTTTGGACTCGGATGACAAAAAGGAGCTTTTAGAGCTGGGGCCAAGAGTTATCACTTGTTGGGGTATTTGAGGGTCTGTGACATCGTAAGTCCTAAAAAATTTAATTGATCAAATAAATACAACATGCAAGAATAAAAACAATTATGTAAAACAGCAGAAATTGTTAATTGCTTATAATATTAAGTTTAATTTCTTTAATCTAATATTTATGCATAGTTATTGCAAATGAGAAAAAAATTCTAAAAGACCTACTAATTATCATTAAAATAACCTTCAAGAAGTGATGATGTGTATATTTATCAGTACTTTTAGGATTAAGTTATAAACTATTGATATTGTAAAGAATTTAAAAATATTTTAAATTTAAAACATCTTTTAAGAACTTACAATATTTACTCCCCAAAAATTAAACATTAAATAGTTTATAACATTAAAAAAAAAGGAATAAAAAAGGGAATAGAAAATTTTATCCATAGGCAACATATCACAATCAAAATAGGAATTTCACTTGGCAAATTGCAAGTCTTACATATGTTCATTCACAGAGTTAGATAAAATGACGAGCTAAAATAAACTTGCTGCGTACACAAGATTTGGATTATAAATTTGCTGCAAAAAATATTAATAATAATAATTAACTTTTTTAACCCGTAGGCTATCATGGATTCATTATACATTATAAAAACACAAATTGTATAGAAATTGCACAGAAAATTTTTAAATTACTAAAAATAGCTCATCTTCAACATTTCATTCGTTTTGGCAAACTTGTGATGGCGATGAAAAAGAATTTTTTTTCTGAGCTGGGTTTGTAAAAAATGTTGAACTTGATTGTTGTCCATGCGATCTTTTATCACCCGCATGTTGCTCCTCGTGCTTTCGCTTTAAGATGCGTTATATAATTTTTTCTCCACAAAAATGGCATGTCACTTTCCAAACCCAACTCTGATATTTAATATTGTTACTCATCATTATATATAATGACCAGAAAAATAAAGTTTTAAAAACAACGGTAATCGGCAAAGCTGTTTGTTTTTGTTTACGATTTCAGTGTTGCCATTCGTTAAGCAAATAGTAAGGTTTTGTCTGCGGTCGAAATAATTCGCCATACTTTGGCCTCGTCTCGTCTGGAACGACCCATCACTACAGTAGTCACGGCTCCGCTCCGACTCAATAATGACTGTCAACTTTCCAAACATATTTTTTCGTATTTTTTTGCAAAAGAGCAAAAGTCATATATTTTTTTAATATTGAAACAGATAATGATTTTTCAATAACCTGAAATTTTCTGCAGGAGTAAAATATTTTCCGCGTACGACGTACGCGCGTTCGTCTATATTATCCAACCCTGTTCATTCAAACAATTTTAGTTTATGGTCTAGTTATATATTAATATACTAACATTTCCCAACCAAATCTAGACACACATAAAAAGGAATAAAGAGAAAAATAGCATTTTTAATTAATACAATACAGTGAAACCTCTAAGAGCGACCATCCTCCCGTTACCCAATAGATTGGTCGTAAATGGAGGTTGGTCGCTCCCAGAGTACAAAAAAATAATAGGTAGAAAATATCATTTTATAACCCATTATCCATTAAAAAAAAATTACAAAAATCTTTTTATCGTTACATTTATTTATTAATTCGAGAATAATGTACACAAAATTATACTAACTTACTTTTAAACAAACTGTAGTGTGTAAAAAATACCATACTAACTTATTTTAACAAACTAGTGTGAATTAAACCTTTTTAAAGTAAGAAGAAATTTCTGACTGTTTCACTTATTTTCCATTTTTCCCAAATTACCTCTTTTTCTAATTTAGTTTTTAAATCGGAAAAGTCGTGTTATAAAAAGATATTTTTTCATGAAATGGGATTTGAAATCGTTCGTTTGGGGAGGGAAATCTGGTCTCTCCCAGAGTGGTTTTTAACATTGAACACATGGGGGGAAAATCGGTGCCTTGAAAAATTGGTCTTAAGTAGAGGTGGTCGGTCGTGGAGTTTTTACTGTTATATAATTAATTAATATTACTTAAAAAAATTACCTGATATAATTATCTGAACTTAATATTGTTAAATGGGTATTTGAAGAACTCCCTGGATGCCAAGAGACTTGAAGAATGCTGACTCGGCTTGAATTCACAAAGAAACTTTCAGCTATATTCCATGACCTACAATGCACAGATTGCTTTGAACATGGAAGATAAAATACATTTTTTAAATCTTTGATCAGATTTGAAAATTTGACTCTGCTTGAATTCACAAAGAAACTTTCAACTATATTCCATGACCTACAATACACAGATTGCTTTGAACATGGAAGACAAAATATATTTTTAAAATCTTAGATCGAAAGGTAGACATAGGTGGACCTTTGTAGAAATCACTTCACAATTTCATTTTACATTAATTTTTTTTTCAATACTAACTTTTCTAACTAACTTCTATATCTAAGTAAACTAGAAAGTTCAACCTTTACTAAAATAGTCCAAAGCAGCGAGACTTTTTGTATTAAAAATTTGGAAACAAGAGGATCAGGCAAAAAGCATGTTTTTTGTCAGCAGTAAATTTATAAAACATTTATTACCTAACTAAACAAATGTAGAAATGGACTATAAATTTAAAAAAAAAAACTGACAAAGATTGTTTTCTTAAAGCTTACAAAAAAATGTGGCATTTTACCACTAATAACCTCAAATTAAAGGAAAATAATTACATATCTTATAAGGTAATTTCAACTACAGTAAACTCCAGATTATCCGCGGAATCGGGTGGCGCGGCTTCCGCGGATAAGTGAATTCGCGGATGATCCGCAAAAATGAAGAAAATGCCAACAAACAAAATTTCTTCTGGGTTTTATTTTAGTAAATTACCGTAATCGTGTATAGCATGTGCAAATTTACTTACTTCAAATGTCTATTACAGTCGTTTCTCCAATGCCATACTGCAAGCACATTTGATTTTTAGAGGATCCGTTTTCTATCTTTTAATGAGTTGTAGTTCGTCTTGAATTATCAAGACAATTTTTTTTAGTTTCTCCCGCATTTCGCTAGTATCAAAATCACACAAAGCAATTCAATTAAAATAGCGGGCAGTTTATTTTACAAGTGACGCTTTTTGACAAAAACCTGTTCGTAATGTGCACCTGGCTGAACACCAGGTTTCCAATAGTCATTCTTATTTTAATGTATTCGCTGTTCTTGTTAAATGTATTCGTCGTTCTTTTAATGTGTTCGTTGTTCTTGGAAAGCATTCTTCCAAAAAGTTTTGAAACAAATAAAATTCATTTATCGCGTTTTTTAAATTTTTTATATTTGAACTGAAAAATGGGAGGGGGTGGATAATGGCCCGCTGATAATCGGGAGTTTACTGTACTTCAATACCTATTTTTTATGGCAGTTTTCTATTTGTGCACTATTAAGTTTCTTGACAGACAGACGTGGACATTGGACAAACCAATGTTTAAAAAAACTTTTTTTTTAAATCGGCTCTTCCAGAAAATGAAGAACTTACAAAATCTTCATTTTGAATTTTCGACCCCATCACAAAACTTTCGTTGACACATTACTTTATATTTCAGATTAGACAGGGCCGGATTTAAAGATTAGCCGCCTGTAGGTTACGATCAATTTGCCGCCAGGTATAGTTTTCTCAACTATTTTTTTCTTTCTATGTAAGAATCATCTATGTAAACAAAAATCAAAAGCAAAATAATCGGTGAATTTTTTTAACTGTTCTACTATTTTTCTTTCAACTTCCAAATCAGGGGAAGTATCTGAAATTGTCCTTTCAGCTACCATGTTCACGACTAAATATTAGTACTATATATATATATATACGTTTACGATTTACGCATTAATGTAAATTATTATTTTTTTCTTTAAAAAATATTATAAAAGATACTAATATTTTTATGCCAAATGCCAGTTTTATTGGACGTAAAATTTGCTGCCCCCAAAAATTTGTCGCTCTAGGCTACAGCCTACTTAGCCAAAAAAAAAAGAGGCCCTGATATTAGGTAACTGAAAGTAATATACCCTGAACAGTCTTAAACATGGCCTTAAAAAATGCGTCAGTTACCTGCCCATCACACTGTCTTTATCACTATTTGGAGCAGAAAACTTTCCATATCTCCAGGGAACTTGAAAAATGGTAACTCCATTATTGCCGCTGAGGGCGATAAGGCTTCCAATGGGATTAAAAAGCAGAGAGTCCACTTCAAATACGGGAGGATTGGAGAGACTAAGTTTCTAAAAAGATTAAAAAAAAACTATAAAATATAATCTAAAGAGGGTTCTCTTTTACAATTTGGTACTTACTATTAATGCCACAGTATCTACAGATTTAGCGGTTTTTAACCCTTTCAGTCCCAGCAATGCCACTTGGAATCATCACTTTCAATATTTTTTTCCAAATGTTTATGTCCCGTTATGACATCCAAACACACATCATTCGATTCTTCACACTTTGTTCTATTAGACAATATTTTACATTATCTCAATAGAAGTCGGAACGACTATTTTTTTTTAATTAGAAAATAGCTAACAAGAGCTTCACCTGATTTTTGAAAAGTTCACTTCAGTTCCACATATTTAAAACACAATTTAAACTATTTCGGTTAAAATAATTAGGATTTTTTTAATAATATGGTCAGATACCTTAAAATATATAACTCTAAGTGTTTTTAGGTAGTATATATTTTTTTATTTTGTTGTTTTTCACAATTAAAGAATTTTGGCATTTTTCAAAAACCACATAAAAAATTCAAATGAATTTTTTTTCTTATGGAACTTTTATTTTTTTTACCTAAAATAAGCTTATTTTGTGAATATCAGATGTTTCTGTAGTGTAGTAAATTTTTGGGACTGAAAGGGTTAAGTGTCCCATATATCATAGCTGTACCCAGTGCCGGATTTGGGGGCCCCCACCATCTAGAAGCTACTTTGGAAACTTAGCAAATTAAATACACTAGTTCAGAACATAAAATTTTTAATGGACTTAAATAAAAATCAGAATAATTATATATGTTACTTAAGCTATTCTATAAAATTTATAAAATCACAAGGCGAACTTTCCTTCTTTGCAAAAGAACAAATGACATCTACAGAGTCAATTGACTGCATTAATTCTGACTCTATGTACGTTACTGAGAGGCGAGTTGAGTCTCCTACGTTAGATCCTAAGTAATTCTTTACTCTCTTTAGCACTGAAAACGACATTTCTGGTGAGCAGTTTAACCCTTTAACCTCGAAACCGGCCCAGGACGGCTCTACCAGCAAACATCGGGAAGGCCGTTTTCGGCCGTTTCGTTTCACAAATAGGGGTGTTGGGTATGTTAAAAATTGAGCGTGCTGTGGAAAAAAAAAAGTATCCGCTAGTGATCATTTCGGTCGTTAGTCATCCTATATAATCGGACCTTTTTGACTTTGTATAAAAATAACATTCTGAGTTAATTGCATGACACAAAATTTGCATCAGGGGTCGTCTTCATATTAAAAATGTTACTAACTTTAAAATTTCCAATGGCAACACCCCTTTTTGGGTCCATATTTCAAGTCTATGACCTATGTTACTACGAAATGTCAAATTTTGTTAGTTTTTAAGCATTATTAGGGGAGTTAGAGACGTGCTAAGTTTAGGTGCCATAATGTTAAATGAGTTGCGCATAAAAAACTATCCCAATCTATAAATAATTAAGATAATGAAACGAATTTTTTACTGAAAAGAAATTATAACAACCCAAACAAAATGCATTCAATATTGGGGTATTTAAAACAATTTTTATATTTTAAAATAATTATTATTTTAATTTTTTAAAAAATTATGAATAGAAACCCCTTATTATTTTCACAGAAATATATTTAAGACAGGAAGTTTAAGCGAAATCCCAATTTTTAATTTCTTTTATTCATAATTTGCTGAGTAAATCACAAAATACTTTTTAATTGCGCTTCAGGGGACTGTGTATAAGATTATATATGAACTTGATAAACAAATACGGCTTTGGAAAGGAAGATAAACATCATTAAACCAACAACCTTGAGATGGTCCCCCATAGGACATCAAGTGATTCGATGGAATAACTCGTTAAATATTCATCCAAATGTAACAAAAACTAAGATTTAGGGGTTTTCGAGGATGCTTAACATTTCTAAATAATCAAATATGGGTGTTACTATTGGAAATTTCAAAGTTGTTAACATTTTTAATATGAAGACCTCCCCTTATGAAAATTTTGTTTCATGCAATTAACTTAGAATGTTATTTATTCACAAAGTCAAAAAGGTCTGATTCCATAGGATGACTAACGGCAGAAATAATCACGTGGGTATTTTTTGATACAGGACGATTCCATTTCGCTTTTTTCCTGCCTAGAAAAACTCGTATTTCGGGAATGAGAAATTCTCCCACCTTGTGAGGTTAAAGGGTTAAAGCTGGTGCACTTAATAGCATTCTAAGCCCAATACCTAATATACATATGTCCAAAAGTGAGCTGCCAGGTGTGGCGATTTTTCGCAAATTCAGCATTTTTTGAAGCCGTCGGGAGATAGGTTTTTGGAGTTTGGCGATTTTATCTTTTAAAGGGCCCCCAGGCCAGGGCCTTGTAGGCCTAGGCCGAAATCCGGGACTGGCTGTACCAGATTTTCTATCATATGTTGGGTGTTTAAATGTTGAGGGTTGCAAATCAATAAATCTACAAATACACAGGGGGTAGAAATTTACTGTACGGTAACCATTGGCGAACTTTCCGAAATCACGCCAATAGTCCGTATTCTGACGATTTTCCACAACAGAAACCCAACCAAAATGAGCAAAATAACGGTCAGATAGGGTTGCCGGAATAATTCATCGTTACCAGGTTAAATCAACAGTCGAAGTTAGACAGGTTGCCACAAAAAACTATTCATCGCCAAATCTAAAAAACCACGCCAATGGTTACCGTACAGTAAAGGTGAACCACACAGGGGACATTACATGTGAACCTTGGCCAAAACATCGCCACTGTTCCATCTAATTGTTACAAAAGACATTTACACTTGTGCATGATCAGTTTAGTGTGCCTACGTGACACGCCAAACCAATCCCTAACAAGTGACAAATGCTTTTGGTAACATCTGGACAAAAATAATGATGTTTGGCAAAGGTTCGAATGTCCTATCCTCCTGTGTATACATAGACTTAGGGACGACAGAACTCAAAAGTGTATTTTTAGACGGAGATGCCTTAACTAAGAGTAGCATTTTTACCAGATAATTTTTACTCTGTATCAAAAATAATATTATTTAAAAAGAAACATAAGTTTAATAAAAATATTTACAAATTAACTTTTAATAATCAAATCAAACTTTTTTTAAAGAAAAATAAAGACCATTACTAACCATGCAACAGCTATTCTTTGCCTCAGCGGCAACATTTATTTCAGAAGTTAAAATACAAGATCCAGAATCGTGCCAAACAAATATATGATTTTCGTAAACTGAAACTAAACGTTTGGATTCTTTGATACTTGCATATTTCTTTTGATTCACACGCAGGGTTTCAAGCAAGCCACTGTCAATTAATTTTTGATTTATCAGAGTAGCCATAGCACCAAAAACTTCTGATAAAACGAACAAATCGATTTAAAATTCGCACTTCAAAATTACACTAAAATCACAATAGCAAAGTGCCATTAAAAATGAAAACAAACTAACAACAAAGCTAAAGACATTAACATGCCATCCGAAAACGATCAAAATTGGATATCATGAGAAAGCTGTCAATAGATGGCGCCATTTCACGACTACTTGATTTCGAGGACACGTGCTGTTGTTTTGCTATGTCCACACTACAACAATAAAAACTGACAAGAAATGCGTGTGCATGGAAATGCGTATACAATTTGTACAGGCATGCCCGCGCACCTACCTCGAATGGTAGAAATTGTATAAGCATTTCCATGCGAGGGCATTTCTTGTCAGTTTTTATTGTCGTAGTGTGGACATAGCATTTGTTTTCACCAGTTCGCTGTGATAATAAATTTTAGTTACAGGCGTTCGAAATTTATAATTTTTTTTTGTTAACTTTTGTAAATTCAGCGAATAATGGCTAGTTTTTCCCATCATACCATTCTAAAAGTAAAAGGAAGAACACGGTGTTTCAATAATTACATATATAGTCCAGGCAACGAAGAGTTATAGAGGGAAAGCTTTGGAACACAATTTTTGTCTTCATAACTTTGTTTAGACTAGTTAGGAGGTAAACATATTAAAAGTCCCCGCCCCTGTGCTGAAGGGGTGAGAGGGGGTTGAATGTCCCATTCTTCGGGGTTTTTTTTGCTTATATCTAGAAAACTATGCGTTCTAGTGATATAATTGTATTACACAAAATGAAAGCTGATTAAATTTGTTACAAGCTGCACCCCTCAAGTGTTTAAATATCTTGTATAGTTTTCGAGATATCCGCTCTCGAAAGTCGGTAATTTTTTAGAAAACACTTTTCCCCCCACATTTTTCCTCTTTTTTTTACCAAATAATTCTTCAATAATGCACCGAAACACTAAATGTTAGCCCTAAAGTGGTAGAGAATTTAATTATTTTCAATAACATATCTTATTTTACCATCTTATCTATTTTTCTTCAAATTTTAAAGCAGTTTCAGTGTTGAGTGAAGAGGGGACCGAAGTCCCATAAAGCTAATGCATTAGTTTCGCAATCGCAACGTTTGCAAAAGAATTGCTTTGCCATGTTATTCCATTTTCACAAGGTATTAGAATCATCATAACATCAATTTAAGACAAAATTGAAAAGAAAATAACATCCGGTTATTTAATTATTAATTAATAAAGTTTTAAATTAGGGGCGCCATCTGCTGTAGTTTTATGGCATTTTAAAATTTCAAAAACATATAATTAAGTAACCAGATAAAATTTTCGTTTCAAATTTGTTTTATTTCAATGTTATGTTTATTCCCGTACTTGGGCAAAAAAGGGCTGACATGGTATTTCAATACATCTGCGGAATGTGTTATTCCAAAACTAATGCATTAGCTCTATGGGACTGACAATCCCTTTTATTCTGTACTGAAAGTCAAAATAACACTGATACTTATTTTGCAGGCAGGTTGTTACTGTAATATTTTATCTATTTCATTTCATTCGTCGAACCCCAGTGGGGAAACGGCTAGATGCTCCTCCTGTTCTTCTTCATCTTCGGAGTCAACTTGAGAGACAATATTGAGGCTAGTCCCTGGCAATTTTGGCATGCTGAGGAATCATTTGAGACTTGATTTTGTGCAGCTACACTTTGAGCTGACACAGACTTTCATGCATTTGCAGAAATTTATTTTCAGAATTAATAATTTTGATTTGAAACGAGCCTGAAAATATATGTATTTCATTTCAACCATCACCATTAGATGTGTTTGCGAAAAGGATAAAAAAAAAATTTAAACAAACATTTATTTGGGATTATTTTATATTGTATGACCTAACCCATGAAAATAATATCGTAAAATTAAGTGAATATATATGTTCCTTGATTTTTTTTATCTATAGCGGCTTCGATATAACTCACTGTCTTCCCAAAAGGATCCTCAGGGAGGAGATGAGTTATCTCGGCTTATATACTACTATGAACGATGTAATTGGAAATAGTGGTAGGAACGTGGGCGGTAAATCAGCGCCACCTAGTCGTTGATGGAATATTGAGGTTGCGTGTGTGTGTGGTAATCGCCACATATCCTTAATTTTGAGGTCGAGGATCCGAAAGTCTCGGAACTATCCGGGGATCCGAAAGTCGCAAAACTCCACGGATCCCAAAGTTGCAAAACTCCGCGGATCATAAAGTCGGGAAACTCCGGCAATCCCAAAGTCGCGAAACTCCGAAGATCTAAAAGTCGCGCGACTCCGGTGATCGGTGATCCGAAAGTCGCGAAACTCCGAAGTTCCGAAAGTCGCGAAACTCCGAAAGTCGCGAAACTCCGGTGATTGGTGATCCGAATGTCTCGAAACTTCTGTGATCCGAAAGTCGCTAAACTCCGGTGATCCGAAAGTCGCGAAACTCCGGCAATCCGAAAGTCGCGAAACTCCGGTGATCCGAAAGTCGCGAAACTCCGGTGATCCGAAAGTCGCGAGATTTCGGCGATCCGAAAGTCGTCAAATTTCAAACCCTGCTGTAATCAGTAACGAGAAATGACAAATAAAAACAAAAAAAAATCAAATAAAACAAAAATCATACCTCCTCACATTTCAATTTTAAACATATTCACTTCTCATCGCCTAAAAGCGTAATTGGATACTTATAATTTAACAATTTCCTGAGAATGGTCACGAAACGCCATGTCAAAGATACGAAAGGCGTCCAGTTTTTTGCCTTTCCATTATCATCTGCTCGTTCTTTGTTTGGAAACATGCCCTTTCCTTATTTATTTTCGTTGAAAGTTTTATTTAATTTTTTCAGCAGATGGCATCAGGAAAGTAAAAAAATGATCGGATTTGAGCCAAAGTGGTGTAGTTTTTCCAGAAAATTCGAATTTTCTCTAAAAATAGAACATTTTGAGCTCTGAAAGTTCTTATTCTGTAAGTCAAGTATGAACTACGCATTTGTGCCAAGTTACGAGTCAAACAAATGTCTAGTTTGGAGTTTCTGAGGGACATACACACACATAACTTCCCTTTTATTATTATAGATTTGGTTAGGGCATTCTGTTTTCTAATATATGTGTTTTCGAAATAATAAGTTTTGAAAAAAACTTTTCAATATCTTTTCACAATCTTTTTTCTGGGGAAATTATAGTATTATTATTATTAAGGGACTGTTATTCTTAACAGAAGCATTTTTAATAAGTGTTATATAGAATTATTTATTAACTTTTCTTTAAGAAGCCAAAACTATTTTTTTTTTTAAATGTAACGTCTGAACAAGGTTCTCATTACTTGCGTTTTAGTCTTATTAGATTCTTTTCTTTAGATTCTTTTGTACGGTGATTTCGTTGTGCTTCTGCTTGCTGATATGTTTTTAGTTTTTTAATCTTAAATTTCTAAAAATTTTGATTTTTGCCAATAGTAGCATAGCCTCCTACATTAACATGCCGTCTAGCAATCGAGAAATAACATAGATTCACAGGCTATCCTCAAGAAAAGTCAGGTCGCGCCATCTGTTGGTAGTCTTCGCATATTTATATTTTGGTTAGAATGTATTCGTAATGAATGAAGTATTTTTTATTTTGATTCTGCAAGCAGAACAAAATCCCCGGATAATAATCTAAAGATAAGAATCTAATAAGACTAAAAGGCAAGTAATGAGAACCTTGTTCAGACGTTACATTTAAAAAAATTAGTTTTGGCTTCTTAAAGAAAAATTAATAAATACTTATATAACACTTATTAAAAATGCTTCTGTTGAGAATAACAGTCCCTTAATAATAATACTATAATTTCGAACAAAAACAGAATTTTAAAATGAGATAGATCACTTAATTCTCAATTATAAATTGCATATAAATTATTAGAATTTACGTGAAAATTTATTAAAATTTTTTTTTTCAAAACTTATTACTTCGAAAACACATATATTAGAAAACAGAATGTCCGAACCAAATAAAAATACAGTAGAACCTCCATTATCTGAGTTAATGTGGACCGAGACCAACTCGGATAACCGAAAAACTCGGTTAAAGCAAAAAAATGTAAATAAAACAATTCTGTTTAACAAGTACAAATGTTATATAGACTACGTGCAATTCATATGCAGGACATTGAAATAGTTCTTTCACTTAAAAAAGTCTTTAATTGATTTTTGCTTTATGTTATTTTGGCGTTTCTCTGCAGCAATGTAAGAAAAGTAAAGGGGGAATTATTGTTGGATTTCTTTTCCTGAAGGTTTGTGAGATCATGTTCTGTTCAGAATTTTTTTCGGTAGTCGTCGGAAAAATCCTAGAAATATTTCAAAGCTCGGTTAAAGCGGAAAATCGGATAATCGGGGCTCGAATAATCGAGACTGTACTGTAAATCTAGATAGAACAAAAGTAAATATAAGTTTAAACTATATATTAGGAGGAAAAAAACAAATTATAATAATTAATAATGAATGCATTACGAAAAGTTTCAAGAATAAAAATATTTAGAATAGACGATACATTTTCACCAAAAAAGAATAATTTAAAAAACTCCTTACCAAATATCTTCCATTTCGTAGGAATTCCTTTTTGAAATTATTGAAACACCGTGTTCTTCGTTCTTCCTTTTACTTTTCAGATGGTCTGATGCAAAAAACTAGCCATTATTCGTAGAATTTACAAAAATTTACAAATTCCGAATTCTAGTAACTAAAATTTCTTATCACAATCGCAGCGAGCTGGTGTAAACAAAGGCAGTCTATGTTATACACTGCGGCAATAAAAACTGACACGAAATGCGCGCGCGTTCATATACGATTTCAATCAGTAAAACAACAGCACATGTTCTCTAGCACGTGGGCGCTAAATGACGCCATCTATTGACAGCTTTCTCACGATAGCCAATTTTGATCGTTTTCGCACGGCATGATAATGTTATGGAGGCTATGGTAGTATTCTGTAACAGCTGTTTTTACACTATTCTAACATGTTGAAGAAGGAATTTTTTGAAATTTAAAATAGTATTTTTTTAATTATCTGGCAAATAATATTGCTTGGAAGCAGAATCAAAATAAAAAATAATAGATTCCTACCAAAATATATATATGCGAAAGTCTACCAACAGATGGCGCGACCTAAGTCTTTTTTGAGGATAGCCTGTGAATCTATGTTATTTCTCGATTGCTAGATGGCATGTTAATATAGGAGGCTATGGTCTAACCACTGCCGTCTAACTGACCATTATGCTGACCATTGACCAATTTGGACCAATTAATCCAATCATAAAATCACTGCAACCGCAACGCCATCTCAGAGCGTCCAAAAAAACGGCGGGAGTGGACACTGGACTACGATTGTCGATTTTGTTTCGATATAATGTTTTAATTAAATATTTTATGAAAAATTCTGAAATGATTTCAATGAATTGAAGGAATTTTTCATTCTCAATTCCTAAAAGGTGAATTATGTTTTAATTTTCCCTTATTTTTTCCAAAAATAGCACGAAGTTAGATGTCAATGTCGTGCTGTAAAATGTAATTCTGTTTACCGAATTGAATAAATTTTATTTTACTATTTTAGACGACTTTTATGAGCAGTTTTAAGTAAACTCTTAACATCCCTATTTATTTATTCTTGCGAATCTTATAATAAAGGCACATTTATTAATAAATCAAAAGGCAAAACTTGTATCCAACTGCTACTTGTCTATATATTAGCTACTATTTGTTTTTACACAAATAAAAAGTTACTTTTTCATAATAAAATTTACAAAAATTATCATTAAATGTCTAATTAATCTAAATATTTTTTTGATAATAACTAAAGGAAAACCTCTTTATGCCATTTAAATATGGAAAGAATACATTGGAGTTATCCATAAAACGCAATAGATCAATCTAACTAATATTAGATATCTAGTACCTGTCGGACGTCATAATAATGTTTTCGTATAAATTGTGCATGCACAAGGGGTGGTCGCTGTAGATGTGTTTTGGTTTTAATGGTAATGTTGAAAATCGAAAGAAATACAGCCTTCAAATTTGGTGCAAGAGTTTCCCAGTACCTAGAGTATTTTTGTTAACATGGTGGCTGGTTGACATTTGTGTCGCCCATTGAAAAAAAGTCGCAAATAATAGTCTAATAGTCGTCATCGGCATTGAAGAAAACCATAATTTCACAAAAAAATCTAGTCTGTTATATTATAAATAGTATTTAAAAACATTTGAAATTTTCAATTTGAAAGTTATTTACGATTGTTGTTTTACAGATAATGCTAATTTATTACATCCCTATGTGAACCAAGACCAAGTATCCAAAGGGTCCCCAAGTAAACCACAAATCTTAAAAATTAAGTACATTAGAGTCCTCCTGCTTATCCGAAAGGTACGGGACCTAAGCACTTTCGGTTAATAGAGATTCCATAGAATTTTCGTTTAATCAGGAATCATCCACTACCTAGAAAAGCGCTGAACAAGAGAAAAAATTTAAGTCGTAGAGTGTGCACCTTGTTCTTATTTGCCCAAAGGGATGAAGCGTTTCCTAATTCGGAGCTCATGTTGCTCTAGTGTGCCGATAATTCAAACTTAACCTAATTCCAAGTTTAACAAGTACTACCTTTTGTATACGGAAGCTATAAAAATCTTGGATGCATAGAAGCGCAAGATAAAGCCACTATTTCAGACGTTCTCTTGTTTAAAGATGATTAAGAGCAATCCAAAATTGACCAGCAAAAAATACAAAATTACTGCATATTTTGACAAAACCAACTTAGTATGTTTTTTTTACTTTGAATCATCTAAAAAGTATCAGCATATATCTCCAGAACTGAAAGCCATTTTTCTGAGCAACATCTAGGTGCCTCTCGCTTCCAATTTTGATGCCCAGATTACAACAAATCTTATCTGTGGTTTCTAAAATATGCTGAGATTTAATTCTGCTTAGAGAAACCAAGAAAAAAATTCTACTTTTACGCTTCTCCCTAAAATCCTCATTTTATTCATCCAGATCATTTGAGTGAATTTTATTGAGAATCTTTGTTATTCAATTTTTTTATATAGTTTATTTTTTTTTCGGATATAATGTTCAAAATTATAATTAAACTTTGATATTTTTGCCTAGTAATGTATGTGATGGCGTCCCCAGACATGGACCTCGTATCATCTTCCAATGATATCAGTAGCGAAGACGGTTGCAGTTTGTGCAAGTCCAAATTCATCCAGCCTTGGGTGTTGTCCTGTCTGCATGTGATTTGTGAGGAGTGCCTCAAGAAATACCTGTCTGAGAATGAGTACCTGCCTAGTTTTATCTGCTGTCCAAATTGCAATCAGAAAACGAAGGCGAGTTTTGCATTAAATTAGTAAAATAAAGTTCTTCAATTTTACTTTTGCTAGTCAGCTTTTTTTAATTAATAACAGACTCGCGTAATCTCTGTTTCTAAACTTTTTGTGCTTGGAAACAATTAAAATTTTAACTTGGGTTGTATTTCATGGAGGTTCTATGTTAACACATAAAGTCTTAAATGTACTTAAGAGGACTGCTTGAAATATTTTTGTTGTTAACTGAAGCGCAGACTTTTTTTGTGACTTGGTTTCCCATATAGTTAGTTCTATAAGTTTGAACTATTCTTTTTTATATAAATCAAAATTATTATGTTAACATTTTACTGCATCTTTTTACTGATGTAAAGATTTTTAGTATGATAGTGTAGCATCATCCAAAGGAACTATAAATTATTGGCCAATGCATTTTTGTATCTTTCAACTATTTTCTTTCTCAACAGTTAAACATGAAAGGCTTGGCCGACCTACCCCTGGATTATCTAACCTGCAACCGCATCGAAGAACGTTTGAAGAACATGGAAGATAACCAGATCATCTGTACCAGTTGCAAAGCCAAAGACACTGCAGTTGCCCACTGCTCTGAGTGCGCAACTTTTCTCTGCTCGAGTTGTGTGACTGCTCACCAGTTTATGAGGTGTTTTGAGAGCCATACAGTGAGTTTATTTAGTTTGATGTAGTTAATAATTGCTTAATGTATATTTTTTGTATTTATGTTGGTTTATTTGATTGCTGATTTAAGATTTTTCATGTGATGTTTTTATTTTAATGTTCACAAACTAAATGAATCTGAATTATCCAAGCGATCTGGACTTTGATTAGTACTACTGGTATATTTTAAAGATATATATTTACACCCAGGAATTGACCAGGAAGTCTCTTTTAACATTAATAGAAGCTAAATGTGGCGATTTTTTTTAAAAAAATCTGGTTAAACTAAAGTTAGTAAGAAATTTTTGTATACACATATTTATAAACTATTTTATACTAGCAGTATGGTCCCGCCCTACTGGAAACCCGTTAACTTCGCATTGAGGCATGCTTACATTCGCTTTTAGAGGCATGCTTACATGTGAAAATGGGGGAAATTCACGCCCATATCAACCTGAGCTTCAATTCCAAATAGCTGTGGTAAAAAAAGTGGTTAGGCATATTAGAGCAGAAGGAAAACATTAGCCCGTGTTTCGAGATAGGTAGGATAACAAACCGTGTGACATCACATGAATGTTCCCCATACACTCAATATCTAAACTAAATTCAATTCGTGTTGGCGCATGAGCAAGAAAAAAGCAAATAATAACAGAAAATGGCGTCAAGCCCCTGTTACGGCCCAGTTGTTGTGCTTTGAAGCCCTGTTATGGTCTGCCTACTTATTAAAATACACTCGAAATCAAATTTGTGTTGGCGCATGCGCACTTAAAGAGCAAACACTAATAGAAGATGGCGTCAAACCCCCATTTCGGCCTGATCCATGTATTTTCAAGCCCTGTTATGGTCCCGCACTCCCACATGTATGACGTCATTTGAAACTAATTATATTAATTAAAAATCACAATCAAATATGAAAAAACTAAGCCTCAGGTGCACACGTAGGTATTAAAAGGAATCTATATTAAAAATTTCGAATTTTTTAGAGCAGTCTAAGTAGGTCTTTTGCGATCCACAGACATACACACAGACAGCAGGGTGGAAAAAAATCATGATTTTTTTGAAAAAATAAAAAAAATCGGATTTATTTGATTTAAATCGGATTATTTTGATTTAAATCAGATTTTTTTTTATTTTTTTAATATTTTGCATACTAACTTGCTTATTCTTGGGAATTTGATGCAGGTTTTTTAAATTATCATTAAAAAAATTAATATACACATAAAATAAAGAATATTTCAAATTTATAGTTTAAAAAAACTATGCATACTACTAATAAATGGGTTATATTTTTAATATTACAATCCGAACTATTTAAATTAGCAGTCAGTTTTAAAAAAAACTGTAATAATAATATCCATACTTTAGATTCAAGTAAAATAAATGTTGAAAAATGCTAGACTGAAACCTAGATTTATCTTAAAATAAATACTAATCGCAATTATAACCAAATCTTGATCTTAAATTAAAACTTATGATTCCACATATAGAATAAATTTAGCCAAAAAAAAAAACCTATTAAATTACTACGATGACATTTCATTTATTAAGAGCTTTATACAAAACTACTAATTTTACTGCCTTTTCAGCACACCCAACCTATTTCTTAGAGTTGAATGCTGATAATACTCTAGACTGGGAATTTTTAATAGTAGCCAGTGGCTACCATAGTGGGAAAAAAATGGTAGCCACATTTTGATTTTAAGTAGCCAGCTTTAAATTTAAGTATATATGACAAAAAGAAAGTGAGATTTTCCACCAAAAGAAAAATTTACATTTACAAGACATTTTTGATATGAACAGATTGACAGTAAAAAAGGATCATACAAAATATGTAGTATTATGTGATTGGCCATTATTGTTAGGAGAAAATTATTTTATGTACATGGAGTTTAACTATTAGTTTTGAAGAATTCTTGACGTCGCCCACAAACCACAATTGTTCATGAAATTTTTTCATATAAGAATCGTTTAAATGAATAGTTGAATCTTAATCAGCTGTAAATCAATGACCAGTAGATTGCTGAAATTGCAAAGCAAAATTTAAAAATCAAATTTGCATGTAAGATTTTTGTCACCCATCTCCATCCATTTACGATCCATGGATTGGATTACTATCCAATCCACGTAATTTCCATTATTATTCCACTACGTGGATTGGATAATGGAAGTTTAATAATTACGTCACATGGAGGACTCGGTGACGTCACACAAAAAATGATAATGAAAAAATTTCACCGATGAGAGCAACAACTATCATCAAGTCTTTCTTCCCAACAGAATCGAATTGGAGCGTTTTATTATTTAAGAAATGCAGCTTCACTGTTAATTATTTGTTGAACAAAAAGGGAAAATTATGATCGACACATTTGGCGACTGGGGTTCGATTTTTAGGTAGCCACTTTTGATATAATAGTCTGGAGCTTTATAGGATGAAAAAATACTTTCCACTGACGGCCAAAAAAAAAATGATTTAAATCAATGATTTTTTTAAAAAAATCATGTGATTTAAATCATGATTTAAATCACGATTTAAATCAAGCTGATTTAAATCAATCCACCCTGACAGACAGACACACAGACATACTCTTTCTTTTATTATTTTAGATACAGTTCACATTAATATGAACAGTGCAAAAATATTGAGTATTTCTGTGAGCAATACCAATGTTTTACTGGTGCTAAATTTTCTCATTATTGTATTCAAATTTTTGAAATGTCATTTATTTTTACTTCCTGGAAAGTGTTTAGTTTAATTTTTGTATAGCCTTAAAATTTGTTTTCCATTTATCTGTAGGAACGGTGACACACTTTCTACTTACTGATTAACATGGTTGGTTTTCAGGCATATTTGATAGCAGAAGAATCGGCTAATCATTCTGCTAAATTACTTCGTCATGCTATTTTAATTTTAGTGTGTGTTTGATTACTTAAATTTATAGTTTTTTAACCCTTTCAGTCCCAAAAATTATTTTAATTTTTTATATGGTTTTTGAAATAATGCTAAATTTTTTTTTAACTGTGGAAAACAACAAAATAAAAAATATATTACCTAAAAACACTTCGAGTTATATATTTTAAGGTATCTGACCATATTATTAAAAAAAAATTAGTAATTATTTTAACCGAAATAGTTTAAATTGTTTTTTAAGTATGGGGAACTGAAGTGAACTTATCAAAAATCAGGTGAAACGCTTGTTGGCTATTTTCTGAATAAAAAAAATACCAGTTCGTTCTGACTTCTATTGAGATTAATGTAAAATATTGTCTAATAGAACAAAGTGTGAAGAATCGAATGATGTGTGTATGGATGTCATACAAGACCTAAACATTTTGAAAAAAATATTGAAAGTGATGATGCCAAATGGCATCATTGAGACTGAAAGGGTTAACAAAGGATACTGCAAATTAAAAAAATAATGTGAATTCTTCATTGGTTGTTTATGCTTCAGTTTTGTGTTGCTTTCTAATATCCAATATCTTGTAGGTTTTATCTTTTGATGATACGAAAAATGATGGAGAAACCATTACAGCTATTGACAAGCCTTTAACATGTTCATCACATCCTGATGAAAGCATGAGGTATTACTGTCACACTTGTCATGTAAGTGCTTTTTCTTTTAAACTCTTGATATATGTTTTTTTTATTGATTATATATTTCAAAATACAGAAGATCTTTTGTTATTAAACCAAACCAAGTATTTTTTTACTAGCATTTATTGATAATTTTAGTTCTTACAGCTGATTTTCGCTGTAAATGATAAAAAAAATATTTTTTATTCAGCCCTAATAAGGGCATATTAGTTTTATATTAAAGCTGTAAGAGGTTTATAGTAATGCAAATAATTAAATGCGAGTTTTCATAAGTTACGTTTAGATACTGACTTCCTTCTGTATATTTTTCAGTTAAATTATTTTATACTAAATGATGTGTACCATTGGGGACATTCATACCTGCACAGGGTTCCAGTTTTGAATCCTGTGTAAGACTTATTTGTAAATTGCAATATCTTGAATCTTAGTTGGTGTAAACCTGTTAAAACTCTATACAAAATACGATTTTATAAAGGGGCTTTAGAATTTTGTGCTATGCACATTTGTGCATTCACATAAGAACTTCGATTAAGTCAATTATTTCTTCACCAGGTTCCTATATGCAATGAATGCATGGTTGCTGACCACAAGCATCCAGAGCATTTCTACGAGAAAGCTGTGGATGCTTTGCAGAAGCAGAAAGACGAACTTGCTAACCTGAATTCGGAGAGTAAGAGCAAGATTCAGTTTTGCGATAAGGAAACCTCTATTGTCGACAACAATTTGTCCGATTTGCAAATGCAAAGGGATAATGCCAAGTCCCATATTGATGTAAGTTATTTTTTTTCTTCCAAGTTTTATGATTAAGTAAGTACGATTACACTTATTATCTGTTCATTTAAAAATAATTTGAATTTTTAAATAAATAGCTATCTTTCGTTGGTTAGAGTTCAAGGTTATCTCTGAAGGATTTTGAATAAAATTGACTTTGAAGTCTAAAATGAGGTTTTTGTAATGTAACAAACATTTAATAACATGATACAAATAAACTTAAGTTTTTGTTATTTTTTGAATATATTTTAAAATTTATATAAGGTTTATTCTGCTTTTAACTTATGTTGTTTTCGGCATGGCTTGGTTCTTTAGTCCTTACAGGAGTAAATTTTTCTGAGGGTACCCCGAAATTCCTGAATTTTTAGGGATGCACCGAATATTAGGTTACTATTCAGTATTCACCCACTTTAGCCGAATATTCGGTTCGGCCGAATAGCTTTACTATTTGGCCGAATAGTGAAATTTAAATTTTTCCCAATTTCTTCATGTTATCTTCTAAAACATCAAAAATTTCCCTAACAGGACTTGTTTTCTCTTTTGATAGGTTGAAATTCTTAAGGTTTTGTTATTTATAATGTTAAATCAAACTTTACTCAAGTTGTATTAAATAACATGTATCTTTAAGGAAACAGTAACAGTGAGTGGACAAAAAAACAGTGAGTGGAAAAAAAAACAATTTCTATTTTAATCACAATTGTAATTTTTTCACTACAACATAAAAATGTTTATTAATTGTATAACAATATTGTGATGTAAGCCATGATTTTATTATTATTTTTTTTTTCTAATTTTCATTCTACATCTGATCCACCTACTTCTGTTTTCGTGTTGTGATTTTACCAAGTTTCAAACACTTTCTAAAAAGCTTGTTTCAATAACAAACGAGTGTACTACTTTATTGTGCGTTGCTTTTATTAAAAATTTAATAGCTATATTGTGTTAAAATTATTGTGCGATTGTGTATTTATATTTTTATGTTGTTGAATTAAAATTGATGAATAATAAATACAACTTATTGATCTTCAGATCTTACTTTAGATCTGACAAAAAATAAAAATTGGTTTAGGTAGGCTGAATATTCGTTATTCGGCCAAATTTGGTATTCGGTGCATCCTTAGTTTTATCTCCCAGTAATTCCGTGTTTCATTTGAAAACCATGATCTATGGTTCCAAACCAATTTTTTTTGTTTGTCTCACCAAGATTTCGGTTGAAATTAAAAAAATTCCACCTTCAAAATCACTATTTGTTTCAATATGTGTAGAATTTCTAATAAAAGGTTATCTTTTGCTTAGCTAATATAACATTTTCCTTCTCAGGAAATGTTCCAAAGCTACAAAGCAAAGCTGGAAAAGTGGAAGGAGCACCTTCTGAAGGAGCTGGATTCTGTGCAGTCTTTTCAGGAGCTGCGGATTATGGAAACGAGCCACAATGTTGAAAAGACAATCAACAAAATTGAGGATTCCTGTAAGTTTGCTGAGAGACTTTTGGAGTGTGGCAACACTTTGGAAGTCTTGAGTTTGGTCCATGTATGTGCCATATTTATTTTTATGTTTTTCCTCTTTTATAACAGTAAAAATTCTTAATTTGACTGTTTTCTGGTCAGTACCTTCTTAATTTGTTCTCGTATGGTTTTCCAAAAAAAAAGGTGTATTTTCTTCTTGCAAAAGCATTATAAAAGTTAGTCACAATTTGGATCCAAATGACTTTAAATTGAGGTTTCAAAATAGTACATTGGTGTATGAATACATTTTTAAAATAATCTGGGTGACGCCTCATCATGACTGACCCTTGCTGGTGTCCACCAGGCAGTGGGAGAGGTCCACTAGGTCCATAACCAGTACCACACAGTGGAGGGGTGAGGCCATCTGCCCGGTAGGGGTCACGGCCAGATCTGAAAGAGAATTTAGTTTGTGTTTTTAAAAGAATTTTAGTATGAGTAACCACATCATGTTGAAGTCGTATGATTTTTTTATTTAGTTATATAAAAAAAGTGGCTGTTGAGGTGTTTGGTACTAGAAATGGGATAAAGGAAAAAAGAAGAAATGTGCTTCTACCTTAATAAATTTGGAGCAAATGCATATGACAGACTTGGAAAGTATTTTATTTAAAAAAAATTCCAAACTTTGGAGTCTACAGTGCCCAACTGGGCGATTTTTAGATTTTCCGAAATTACATGCTTATTATAAATTCACCATGTCCTGATAATTAAATTGCAGATGCTTCAGGATTATAGATCACTTTAGTTTTGCAAAAAAGGTTTGGATAACTGTAGTTCCAATTCCAATATTTAATTCTCATTTTATGATAGCTGCAAATTTAAGACAATATTCTACCATTATGATTTGTAGCGATTCAAAAATCAGAAAACTTTGGCTAGCAGAACATTTTAAAGCTCCAGCAATCCTAAAATCACAAAGCAAGTAAGTTAGTTGCTGATTTAGTTTAGTGCATGAAAGCTCAGTCAAGTTTCCACAGAAGCCAAAACAAAGCTTACACATTTCGATGACAAAAGACTTAATTTAAAAAATTTCAGTCATTGATTATAAAACCTCTATTAAAAGCTAAAATTATTTAACTGTGTTTTAAACAAAATGGAGTGCAAAGCAGACATTACCCATATAGCAAATGCAGCACAGAATGGAACTAGAATTACCTCTCAGGTGGGGCAGGTCCTCCATATGGGTATCTTCCAGGTGGGCCATAGTGGTCAGCTCCTCTTGGACCTTGGTTGGGCATGCCATACCTGCCATAGCCTTGGTCGTGAGTGGGTGGTCCACGGTTATCTGAAAGACAGTGTTGGGGGTGTTTTGTTAAATCCTGTTATTTATTTCCTTTAACTTTTATCTGTTTTCTCAATCGTCGAAGATTGAATGGTTTATTTTAGTAGTTTATTCTTTTAGAATATAAATCCTCACAATTATCTATGTCCATGGTGGGAATGGATGCTGCTGCCGTTGGTTGGAATCCAGGGGGCACCCGGCAGTTGCCATGAGGAACCAAAAGGTTCCGGCATCTGCCTACGAGGAGGTGGCAGTCAGACTTTGCCCCCCAATCAAAAACTAAGTCATACTAATCCCAGAGGCTGTTCAGTCATTAATGCTGAACTGATAGCGATTGCGATGGCTCTTAAATACCTCGATAAATCCTCGCCAAACAAGATGGTCTTTTTTGTGGATTCCTTATCAGCCCTTCAGGAACTCCAAAAGTGTTTCACTAGTTCCAAATCAATACTAAAAGAAATCGCGACCTGTATTGACTCCTTCCACAAGGACTCCTCACTAACATTCCAATGGATTCCCTCCCATGTCGGCCTGAAGGGAAACGAAACGGCCGACGAATTGGCTAAGGCTGCTGCTGTTCCGGACTTATCAATCGACTTCGACCTCTTTAAATCTTGTCAAAAGAAGGCACTGAAACAGCAAGTTCTCCAAGGAGTATCTCACCACTGGTACGTGCCCGACAAGCCTGGAACCTACATTGACTCTGGCCTGAGTCGGCATGCTTTTTCCTCCCTGTCACGTCTTCGTACTGGCCATACGAGACAGATTAAATTTATTAATGGAGAAAGGGTTTTCCCGACGTGCACCATCTGCAATGTAAATCAGGCTTCACCCGAACATCTTCTTGATTGCATGGGCGTGTCAAAGAAGGAACTGTTCTCTGCCAACCCGCTACAAGTTCTGGACTTTCTTAATGTTTTCAACTTGTTTGATATTGTTTAATTGTTGTGTTCCTGTTTTGTGTGTCCATGGATTTGTGTATATACACTTGGGATAATAAAAAAAAAAAAAAAAAAAGAATATAAATGAAGCTGAGCTTTAAAATGAGAACAAGGTAACAAAAAATTTAACCAAAAGGCTGCATTATAAGTCATTCCGGAAGTCAAGATTTGAGACTTCATTTGTACTTAACGCCAAATTATTAGAACCAAGGGAGTAATTAAGGATATTCTTTAAAAGTCTAAGAACTCTACAAAAAACCTTCTCAATCCTTCAAGATTTTTTGATCTGGCAAAGCAAAATCTTTCTGCGCATGCCCAGGAAAACTACAATTTTCCAGCAAACAGGTCTTTTCGGCGATTTTATTGTTGCCGATTATTCTGCTGTTCAATATTTCGATAACTCAAACGTAAATTGCAGGTAGCTGGCTACTGGCATAAATATTTAAAAACTGGCAAGTAATATTATTTTCAATACTGATTTGATATTAAAATTATAGCTTGCTGTACATAAGTAAACTTTTACTGTTAACTTACATTATATTAATCTACATATTCTATTTTTAACGTGTTCCTGTTAAAAATGGAAGAACCAAATGGATGAAAGTGGCCAAAATAAAAAGGGAAATCACATGTGTAAGACCACATCAACTAAATCACAGGGAGGGCAGAGCTCCAATGTTTCCTTAAACTTTTTCTCAAATTAAAACTCCAGCAGCCTAACATGTCTGTTAAGATCCAAAATATAATTTAAAACTATTAAGTATTATTTTACATACGAGCAACCACATTTCCACATTTAAGCCAGAATCATTACAAAATTGCTAGCTTACCGACTTCTTTGCGGGGCTTTACCAGGCCCTATTCTTTGCAAGTAATCTATTTTCTGCTGCACGCTTATGGGAGTGTCATTAGTAAGATAATCAGATTCTATGTAGGGTGAGCAGTGAGCATACCGATCTTTGCAGTAGGCTTTCAATTTGTTGCTCAAAAATTGGAATGGAAGCTTTGTCGGTTTCTTTGTTGGCATTGTCATCTTGGGAAAGTAATTGTGGTGTAGTGGGAAAGAATGAAGAGCTGAAGTGGAGAAGTATTAATTAAACGATTAAGTCACATTAGTTGTCACAGTATAAAACTAATCCTTCCTGAAAGTTTTTTGTTCCAAATGTGTTCAAAAATAATTTATGCACAATAAATTTACTTCAAAATAGTTTGTTTCTTCAAAATAGTTGAATTTTATTCTACAACAAAATTGAACATAACATATTGCTTAAGTCATGCACCATTTAAACTGGATAGTTCCAAGTAAGATAACTTCTTTCCCAACATAAATGTTTATTAAAGAGGGGAGGGGGGGGGGAGAGACAATCAAAGACAAATTTCTACTAAAAAAAATCAGTTATTGTTGTAAAACAGCATGAGCTAGTTAAGTCATGATTACAGTTGCTCTTTAATTCCCTTAGTGAGTGAGGTCGGTGATGGAATTGACAGCACTCTCTGGTATGTTTCATAAACAATCAAAACAACGAAGAAATAAACTTGCACCAAAGGAAGACAAAAAAAAAAATCCCATGAGGCCAAGAGGCAAACCATCGTAACTCAAATCTATTTATTCCAAAGATTGATATTTTAGAACTGCCAATCTAATGTCTTATTAATCATAAAATTTCAAGTAGCCAAATAGTTAGTAATTATGCCAATTGCTAAGAAAGGAAACATTTATCAAAATTTTTTTCGATGTATATTTATATTGCTTGTAGGAAAGCATCACAATTGAATGCTGACCAGACGTGTACAATGGCACTTATTACTCATTTATATCTATAAGAAAAACATATTTTAGTGTTTCAGCAATTAAACATCTATGGGTTTGATTTTTTTTATTACTATACGAAATATGCAATTGGCTTCTTTGATGACATAACTTTAGCTAGTTTTCATTCTTGTGCTTCAGCGATTTCATTGGTAGTTTCAGTTTGACTCTCAAAGTGTGGCATTTTGTCTGCTGTGTTTGAAATAGTTATCTACGGGCAACTTTTTTTGCTAGCTATTTATTAACTTCAACAATATTAAAACTATATTTACCAAGTAAGTTGAGCCTTGGTTTCCTAGCAATCCGGTGACAGAATCGAGTGACCGCACAAAACTGGTCGGGACGTCACATTTTGACGTCGGAGCCATTTAATTGCACATTATTGTATTAGTGTCGTATAAAACCAATAGATTGTGCTGTAACCTTTTGCGATTGGGAACAAACTCTTTTTCGTCTGAACTAGATCGGAGGCCTGCAGCTGCAGTCATTTGGCAAGGTGCTAATCTGAGGAAATGAGGTCGATATAGTTTATTTATTTGTTTAAGTAATATTAAAGTTTTGTGCTCGGAACCTTGCATCTCCTCCCTCCTGAGTGCTCACATTATCATAGACATGGCATCATCAATACTATCACATTTAAATAAAGGTAAATAGACAAAAACATAGCTAACTTCATCTATCTGTCTCTCTTCAAAGTTGACTTTACAAGATAGACGTCCCCACACTGCGCAACAGATAAATGGGCCATACTGTAACCTCCTTATAGCTCTTGATAACTGAGGAACCTGTATGTTTTCTGGGGACCCGAAATCAAAGCTCACTGCGTTCTCTCCAAAGCAAGTACAAAAGGATATTTTGGCCTCGGATGACAAAAAAAGCTTTTAGAGCTTGGACATTTGAGGGTCTGTGACATCATAAATCCTTGAAAATTAAATATATATAATCACAATATATGAGAATAAAAAAAAAATATGTAAAATAACACAGATTGTAATTTGTTTATACTATTTAGTTGAATTGATTTAATCCAATATTTATGTATAGTTATTGCGGATGAGAAAAAAAATTTCTAAAAAATATACAATTAATAATTAAAATAACCTTTGAGAAGTGATGTGTTTTTTTGTCATGATTTATATGATTAGTTATAAACTGTTGATATTTTAAAGAATTTAAAAATTATTTTAAATTAGAACCAATCTTTTTACTTATTTAGTCACAAAAAAGACTTAAAACAGATTATAGATAATAAATAAAGAAGCAGATAGAGAATTCAATCCCTAGGCGACATATCGCAATCAAAATAGGAATTCCATTTGGAAAATTGAAAGTCTTGGATATGTTTATTTGAACAATTTTACTTTATGGTATAGTTATATATTAATATACAATTATACATGCAAACATTTCACAACCAAATCAAGACACAAAAGAATAAAGAGAGATAGAGCAATTTTTTTAATTGCCTGATATAATTAACTGGACTTATTAGTATGAACTTGGTATTCAAAGAACTTCCTGGATGCAAAGAAACTTGAAGAATGCTGACTCGGCTTGAATTCACAAAGAAACTTTCAGCTACATTCCATGACCTAAAATACACGTATTGGATTAAACACGGATGATAAGATATGATGTGCACCTTTGGAACAAAGAAAAGAGTTTAAAAATATGTGGACTTTCATAGAAATCACTTCACAATTTCATTTTACATTTTTTGATACTTACTTTTATACTATATTATAAACTAGAATCTTCAAATTTTCCAAAAATAGCAATGCCAAAACTGCTGACTTATAGTTTTAAAAAATTTGGTAACAAGAGAAGAGGATCAGACAGGAAGCATTTTTTCAGCTGTAAATTAATAAAACATTTTGTAACTAATAAAACATTGCCCCTGTTCTACCTAGATGTTACAAAAAGCATTTGCACATGATCAGTTTTGTGTGCCTATGTGACATGTTAAACCAATCCCTCACAAGTGAAAATGCTTTTGGTAACATCTGGACAAAAATAGTGATGTTTGGCAAAGGTTCAAATCCTCCTGGCTTAAGGGATGACAGAACTTAAAAGTCTAGTAAAATTTCAGACAGAGATGCTTTAACAATTTCAGTCACAATGATAAATCACTTTAGAAATTTGTTTATGATCGTCTATGATATTTATGATATTCAGAGAGGCCAAATGGCATCATTGGTACTGAAATGGTTAACTAAGACTACAGTATTTTTTAACAGATAATTTTTACCTTTCATCAAAGATAAATATTATTCATAAAGTAAGATAAAAGTAGATAAAGTAAATTAAATATAAGTTTAATAACACAAGAATATTTACAAATTAACTTTTAATAATCAAGTCCAACTTTTTTTTGCAATTAAAGTCCATTACTAAGTATGCAACAACTATTCTTTGCCCCAGCGGCAACATTTATTTCAGAAGTTAAAATACAAGATCCAGAATCGTGCCAAACAAATACATGATTTTCCTAAACTGAAACCAAATTCCAATTTGTATTCTTTGATACTTGCCTTCTGATTCACACGCAGAGTTTCAAGCAAGTCGCTGCCAATTATTTTTTGATTTATCAGACTAGCCATAGCACCAAAAATTTATTTCAAGACGAACACAAATCAATTTAAAATTCGCACTTCAAAATTATAATAAAAGCACAAAAGGTTGGTTGGGTTAGCTGGTTTATTGCTTCGCTCGAGGAGCGTTTCTACCAACCATGATACATTGTAATAATTCTCTTAATAGAGGGCAGCACTACTGCTAGCAAGTGGATCCATCTAATTTTAGAGACTGAGGCCAACTAGAGGATGCCTAGACCAGAAATGGCTTCACCCCCAGAGGTATATTGGTTTGGTATGGGAACTTTGTGACCACGACAGAATTTAGCGTACACGGAGGTCTTCACGCTCGAACCATTACCTCCTACAAGGGAAGCCGGCGCACAGGAGAAACTTCGAGTGATCACGTGGTCACATGACTCGAACTCGCAATTTTAGGGATACCAGTCATTACGCCTCGTAGTTTAGAGCCCTGGTCAAGACACAAGTTTCTTTTTTTTTCCCGAAAAAGAATGGAATCATAAAAAGGAAACTCGTCTCTTGACCAAGGTTCTAAATTACGATTCATAGCCAATTACGGCCAACACATCCAATTACGCCTCGTAATTTAGTACCCTGGTCAAGTGACGAGTTTGTTTTTTATGATTCCATTCTTTTCTCCCCTTCTTGATTAGTTTGTGTCTCAAAGTTTTTTGCATTTGGATATTCAAGCTACAGACCACTCCGAATAGCAAGCTTTATTTTATAACCACCCTGTATATAAGCCGAGGTAACTCATATCTACCTTGAGGATTATTTTTTGGTAGATTGTGGGTTACTGAGGCCGCTATAGAGCTGTTGCAACCACGTGACATATTCTTAACTGTGCCCACAACTATTGCATTTGGCGTCCCTAGCAACCCATAACAAACGAATCGTTGGGGCATATAAATCCGTTCATCTGTGGTGTTTTTGGTGGATCTCACTTTTGTTGCTCGAAATAAATAGAATTGTTACATTTGATGATTAAAAATGACTTCAAATTACTTTCTTGGGCTCGATAGAGCTTCGAAAGCCCGTTATTTGGACAAGATTCGTTCAATAAATGGTGTTGATCCCTATTCTTTGACGAAGGAAGCTTTACAATCAACAGTGCACTTTCCGAACATTTCCTATATGGACGTTGTAAACTATTTAGTGTACGGTATAAGTGCCTACACCGCTGAAAGCTTTAAGTCATACAAAAGCTTAGAAGCCTACAACCAATTTGCATGTGGTTGGGTCAGTGATGTCTCATCAACGAAACTCAATGGATTGTGCTTGGTTCTAGGAAAGGTAATTTGTTTTTATATCATTATGTCTCTATTTCTTTGTGATGAATAAAATACAAATGAAATGTTTAATTGAATAGAGAGTTTTATATTTAACAAAAAATAGTTTTACGAATTTATTACAACAAAATTCAATTTTAAAAGTTCAATTGATTATCTAGAATAACTTTAGTTCATGATGGGTTGGTGATACTACTGAACTGATCACCTCTTAGTCTTAGATATATCTTAAATGCAAAGTATTCATTTATATGTGGTTTTGATTTCATTTGGCAATTTGGAGTTTTTTTAAATCTTTTCTACATAAAAATTGAAGTAGCAAAATGTTAGTTACTACTATAATATTGTAAAAGTGCTTTTAACTACAATTATCTACTATAAGCTGAAGTACTTTAGTCGTGATATATTTGATGTATGCTCTAGTTGCTTGACACTCGCCTAATTAAACACAGATTTGACTGTTACTGGCTATGACTATCAAACCTGTTGATTCCCTGGATCCTACACTCTTATCGATTAGCACCTATTACTCCTGCTATACCCGATCTATCCTGAATGTAAGCTTCGAAAGCATTTTCCTCCCCCACCCCACATGTGGTTTTCTTTGTAACGGCGTGAGCTTGTTTTTTCCCCACCCGACTTATGTTTGAACTGTCAAAGTCACAACAGAACCTCAAACGCGTGGTTTGAGAACGACCCCCCCCCCCCCTCCTTTCCTAGAAAGGCAAGCAAAGCAAAGGGATGGGGGAAGGAAGTGTTTTCGAAGCTTGCCTAGTAAATAGACAAGATATAGTCACTATTTATTATTATAATAGATTTGTTTTGTAAGCTCTCTGCGAAAGAATGTTAATTTAGTTCTGGCCAAATCTCCACAATATATCTTTGGGATTTTTATGTGAATTAAGACCAAAAGCAATTTTTTAATATATAGGGAAATTTAGCTGCAATATGTGTCAACTGTGTCAGCCAAAATAAAATATTTTGTTTAATGCATGTTTGACCGCAAGTATTATACTTTAACCCTTATTTATTAAATTGGTATACATAATATAAATAACACAAATTTTTATCCTTTAAATAGTTGCTCTTTCATGTAGACATTCAGTCGCTTTCTAACACAGAACTATTAAAGAGCAACACAACAATGACTAAAAGTTTCCAATTTTTGTAATCAGGACATTTACTTTCATTCTAAGCTTTTAATTAAATTACTCATTGATGTATTTTTTTATAGGTAAGACATTCTCAAAGCCTGTCTGATAAACCTGTTCAGCCTTGGGTGATAGCTACAGTGGATGGTGTCATCGAATCTGCCCATTGTACATGCATGGCTGGACTGGGGGAGTCATGTACCCATGTGGGAGCCCTTCTTTTTTATATGCAGAACCTTACTCTGAACCGTGAAGAGTTATCGGTTACTTCTGTACCTGCATATTGGTCTCAACCCACCAGGAAGACAGTGGAGTATTTAGAAATTCAGAATATCGACTTTTCAACTCCCCACGCTAAAGTTGAATCTTGTTCAAAACCAGCTGCTAAACCTTTTCAAGATGTGCCTGAAATGAGTGATGCAGAATTTCATGCCATGCTCAGTAAATTGCAAGATTCTGGGTGTGGTAGTGCGATATTGAATATTGTGCCACCGTTCAATTGCTCTTCCAATGTCCCAGATAAATTGTGTTTAAAAAGTTTGTTTATCGACAGTTATTTAAGCAAGTCCTTGCAAGAACTGCAAGAAATTGCTAAAGTGTCCTTCTTTCAAGTTACAGCAAATGAAGCGAAGGACATTGAGCTGAAAACAAAAGCTCAAGCCAAGAGTAAATTGTGGTATAAATACCGAGCTGGCCGAATCACAGCCTCGAATTTAAAGGCAGCTTGTGTCACAAAGCTGGATGCCCCATCCATAACAACAATAAAAAGAATTTGCTATCCTGAAAAATCTCTTTTTCACAGCAAGGCAACTTCTTGGGGATGCAATCATGAAAAGGATGCAAAGTCCCAGTATGCTGTGAATCATTCGAAGATGCATGGAAACTTTGAATTATCAAATACCGGTCTCATTATCAACGAGAAATATCCATTTCTTGGTGCCTCTCCAGATGGACTTGTTTCTTGTGCATGTTGCGGACTGGGATGCATCGAAGTGAAATGCCCCTATTGTCTACGGGACTCTGAGATATCAGAATCTTTGAAACATGCGTGTTTAGAAGTTAGAAACGGAGAGCTAAAACTAAGTACTAAACATGCATACTATTATCAAATACAAGCCCAAATGATTGTAACACAACGATTGTACTGCGACTTTGTCTTGTGGACTACTAAAGGTTTGCATACCGAGCGCATTTATCCTGATCTTGCGTTTTGGGAAGAAAAAAAAGCAAGGGCAGAGTTATTTTTTAAATTGGTTATTTTGCCCGAAATGCTTGGCAAAGTATTTACAAAACCCAATTATGAAAATGGCCTCCCACGAAACATACGTCCTGTAGCAGACACTATAACACGGCCACATATAATTCATTTGCACCATAATGCTTAATTAGTGTTACTTTTATGTATTGATTCTTTAGATTGCATGTTTCTTCTTAACTTGTACATAAATTTCGTCTCTAGTTGTTTTTTTTTTTAACTCTTAATGAATATCACTCGGGAAAAAAATTAAATTAGGAGAAGTTAATTTTTTTTATGTATTGTATTAATTCTTTAGATTGCATGTTTTTTCTTATATAACTTGTACATAAATTTCGTCTCTTGATGTTTCTAATATAATTGCTATTCTAAAATAATTGTGAATAAAATATTAATTAAATGCTAATAAATAAAGTTGTTGAATTATTTTCAAATTTTTTTTGTTTTCATCATTATTTCTATTTGAAAAGAAACTGAGAAAAGAAAAACTTGTATTTATATTACGAAAATTACACTAGCTGTTTTTTTTTTTAAGTGAATATATGTACTCTAAACTTATTCGTCAGTTTTTCAGATGCTTTAGTAAATTGCTATTTAAAATAGAAAAGGCAAAATATACATTTAGAGCTTATTATTAAAATTAACTTTAATGTAGGCCATAGGCCTATGTAAAAGTACCCATATTCCCCATAAATTTGCTCAAAAGAAAATAGCTGTTAAACATAAACACTTTAAGTCAGTTACTAAATTGGAAAATTTATTCTGTTTTATGTATTTATAATACAAGATATTTCTTTAATTTTTTTTTATTAATCCTTTAACTTTCAAAGAGTTACAATACTTAGAGCAGGGGTTCCCAACCGGTGGAAAGCATACCACTGGTGGTATGCGTGAGGGAATGTGAGCAACATGATACTCTATTTTTTTATGTCATTTGTTACCAGTTACTTGTGTGAGTGGATTTTGTCAACTCATTTTTATAAAAAATATAGAAGCATAATAAGTGTTAAAGTGGACTTAAGAGTTAAGACAAGTTCCATTACACCTAATGTTGATATTTTAATCACAGGCAAACAACATTAAGTTTTGCACTAAAGACTGTAAAAGCATATTTTGTATAATGATTAATTTTTTTGCTGAGTTTTTACTTTTTTTATTGGTATATTTTTAGACCTATGGGTAATAAATAAAACTAAGTTAATACCATATTTTAATCGTTTTATTTCTTAATTATAATTGCATGTTATAAATCAACATTTATTTAACCATTAAATATGAAGTTTTCTCAGCAATTTAATTCAAAAAGCCTTTGAACACTTTTAGAAGAGATATTATACATTTATTATGATATTTAGGTCTAGTGGAATGCAAAATTTCGCCAAAAATCAAGTGGTAGGCTGTTGCAAAATGTAGGAACCCCTGACTTAGAGAAAAGTTAATAGCCAGTTTTCACACATTATATCATACACTGGTGGGAAAAAGTTTAAGGACAGCCTATAAAACTAAATAATTCTATATAAATTTTTAATAAATCCTAAATTTTTAATAAATCGCCTTATTACATCTGGAGACTAACACGTCTTGATAAGCTGACAAATTAACCTTTTTGTCCAATAACACAATTGGAGTTATTCCGTTAGCAGCAAATCCCCTACCCATACCATAACTCCCCCTCCCCCAAATTGGCGTTTCGAGAAAATTTGCGGTTTAAGATGTAGATCATTACAAAAATACCGCATACCATCGGGCCCCATCTAAATTTAACCTCTTTTCATCCGAAAAGACAACATCTGGCCATTTAGAACCAAAAGTAACATGTTCTTTGGCAAAATGCACTGTGTTTATTTTACGTTGCTCTGTAAGAGGAGGCCTTGATGTGAGTATGGAAAAGCGCATGTTTGGATATCGTTGCGAACAGTTCGACTAGTACATGGCAACTGCAATTCTTCCGTAATACGATTGGAAGTTTGTTTTTTCAAACAAGGTCTTCTTACAACAGCTCTCGTTTGAAGAGGAGTTAAAGATGGTGGCCTACCTGAATGCTTGTTCTGGCCGTACTGTCCCGGGTTTTTTAAAAAGTTGGGAGACAACGGTATTTGACCCATTTATCCAAGCAGATATTTCACGTCCACTGAGACCACATTCCCTGAAAGCCAATATTTTACCCTTCTCAGACACCGATAGGCGTGCAGACTTTGGCATTTTCAAATGCATCACAATCCTCAATCAAGGAAAGTGATTAAATACTCAAACTGATTCCTTTAGTTGCGGAGCAGTCTTACAATGTCAGAAACTTATGCAAATTTAAGGTTAAGCCGTCAAAAAACCTGTGGCCCTAACATTTTTCTAACCCTTTAGTCACACAAATTTTACAAGTTTAATATTTTTAATCTGTTTAAAAACTTTTTTGATCCCAACTCATTAAAACTGTATTTGAGTTAATTTTAATTTACGTATACATGATTAATATAATTAATTACGCAGAATTTCCACCGAAATAATGGTTTTCGGTGGGAATTCGGTTGTTTTTTTTTGTCCTTAAACTTTCTTCCGCCAGTGTATATATGGATCCCATGCTATGTAACTCAGTATTCAAACAATAGAACAATAATAGATATATTTTTATAAAAAAATATAAACTAAAAATTAGCCCATTTTACAGTCATGTATGCGACAGCCATTCTAAAAGATATGGATAAATTGTCATTCAATGTAAGTACAGAAGAAGAAGAAAAAAGAAAGACAAACCCATAATTTTAAACAATTTAAATTGTTTGAACAACTTAATAAACTTAAACTGAACTTTGTGTGTTTCTACAAATGAACTGAACATTGAGATTTTGCCCATATCTTTCAAAGAGATTGTCACATGCATAACAGTAGAAAGAGCCAAATCCTGCATTTTTTAAGAAACTACTATCATTATAAATAATAAAAATTGCAGATATTCAAGAAAAATGAAGTGAATGAAGGTATGGAAATTATGTACACACATAAAAAATAAATAAAGGAAATGAACTAAACATAAACTAATCGTATGGCACTACTGATGGACACATATTTGTCAGACAACAACAGACGGATACAATCTGATCGACAGTTGAAGGCGTGTCTTTAGTGGTTTTCTTTACAAGAGAAATAGGCATAGTATTGTGCAGAATGCGATATTTCTGTCGAAGTACCCCAATAACTCTTTCCACATGAATTCGGACATGTGCTAAAGCCCTAGTGTTCTCTATATCCAAAGGAGATAGTTGTTTTTTGCCTTTAGTAAATGAAGGCACTTTAATCTCGGCACAATACAGCTCCACTTCATCCTTCACGTTGAACCCCCTGTCGGCCAAAATCAAATCACCAGGAACCAGCTTTTCTAATATACCACAGTTCTGCACAATATACTTATCACTGGTTCTACCTCCCCACCCAGATGACAGATAGGTTATTACACCTTGAGGAGACACACCAATAAGATACTTAACTGTGTGGTGGTGTTTATAATGCGAGAAGGTTTGAGCAGCAGCTAGGACATTTGGCGGTTTCTGTATAAAGATCTCGAAGCAATCAATGACAACAGTTACTTTATGGCCAAATGCCTCTTTGAATACTGCTGGCATTTTTGATACCAAGGCTTCTCGTTCTGGCCACATGAGATATCTGGTGGTACGCTTGTACATGATCCACAAGCAATTTGAAAATATTCGTGACGCCGTAGATGTGTCAATTCCGAAACGATATCCTAAATCAGTGAAATCTAGATTTAAACGCAAATGCATTAATGTCAACATAAATTGCTGGAATTTGCTAAGAGCAGAAGTGGCAGTAACATTCAAATATGGAGCTATGCAATGAAACAAAATAATAAACGCTTGGTAATTGGCTAAACCAGAGTAATATCTAGTTTTCTTGTCATTCTTGGCAAAGTCATCCTCACTTAATGACATCTTCCTCAGCCTTTCCTTAACTTCAGTCAATTCACTGACTGCATCATCATAGGAGTGTTCCAAAACTTTCAAATCATGCATTGTGATTTCAGTTTGTATGGAAATTGTCCTGCCTCTCAAGACAATCACTGCACTGTCATCCAAAGGGGCAACAACATGGACATCCAGAGGGACAACTGCATCGACATCAATGGAGGCAACTGCTTCAGCATCCAAGGATGCAACTGCTTCAGCATCCAAGGATGCAACTGCTTCAGCATCCAAGGATGCAACTGCTTCAGCATCCAAGGATGCAACTGCTTCAGCATCCAAGGATGCAACTGCTTCAGCATCCAAGGATGCAACTGCTTCAGCATCCAAGGATGCAACTGCTTCAGCATCCAAGGATGCAACTGCTTCAGCATCCAAGGATGCAACTGCTTCAGCATCCAAGGATTCAACTGCTTCAGCATCCAAGGATTCAACTGCTTCAGCATCCAAGGATTCAACTGCTTCAGCATCCAAGGATTCAACTGCTTCAGCATCCAAGGATTCAACTGCTTCAGCAGCCAAGGAGGCGAATCCTTCAGCAGCCAAGGAGGCAACTCCTTCAGCATCCGAGGAGGCAACTGCTTCATCATCCAGAGCAGAAATTGCATCGTCATCAAAGGCAACTGCAGCATCATTCAAGTTCGATACCATGGTACCAGAACTTGAGGGAACTGTTGAACGATTCATGGCCCTTAGATATCGAGAGTAGGAAGAGGCAGAAACATCTTTTCCATAGCCTAATTTTTTTGAAGGAACCCAATCTGGATGCTGGACATCTTCTAAACGTGCTGGCTTCCCTACAAAAAAAAAATATATATATATGTATATTTTGTGTAATATAATCAATATGCTAACTCCCTATAAATACTATTTAAATAGAAGAGCTGCACTCTTCTGACCAAAACATAAAATGTATGCAACTCCTAAATATTATTCATAGATGGTTGAGTGAACAAAAAAGATACCCATTTTGAGTCATCATAACTCCCAATTCTGCAAAAAAAGTGCAAGGAAGGCTTTGTTTTTAACAGGAAAAACACTTAACTTTATTATTTTCTTCACAATTTTAAGTTAATGAAGCAAGATTCTACAGTTTAACATGGATTGCGTATCACAACGCGCATGCATGACTAAGATCTTAAATTGGCATTAGAAGAGTGCTTACTTTTCAGTTATGAGATCAGCCAAGGAAGACATTTCAAGAAATTACATTTCATTTTGTTTTACACAATCTTTACCCTTGTATATGAAATAACATATTCAGAATTTTCAAAACAAAAACTTAAGTTAGTAATAAAGGTACTATGGAGTCTTTAATTTTCTCTTTTGAAATTAAGTTTCGTTTTGTAATAATTAGGTAATATATTATAATTAAGTCGGCATAAGTTGTTCGAGAAAATATCGATCTAAAATGTATGCTATACAAAAACAATAAAATAACTGTAACATAACCTAACTTGGTATGAAATTGAATAATTCACTTATGAACTAGTAAATATAGGCTTTTCTAAGACATTTATAAAATTTGGCTTCTTTACAGCTCTGAACTGACAAACAATTTCTAACAATAATATCAAGTTAGTCTTACAAGATATCATAAAAGAAACTTAAAATTTAATACCAACTACAAATACGGAAATTGTTTAGAACATACCTGTTACGAAATGATCTTGACAAACTTTTAGCCAAGTCATTTTTTCTTCGGTCAGATCCGACCGATTAATGGCGATCAACCACTTATTCCTTCTCTCCGACATCAACCTTATTCTGCTGTCCTTTCCTTTCTTCGGAATAACTGGCAATCGGAAGAAAGACACTCTGTCTCTTTCAGCTCTATTTCCGCAATTTATGATACCGCAAAACGATGGCATTTTTAATATTTAAAAGGAACTCGCAATCTGTGTACACTTTTATTACGGTGTTTTGCCGATGCACTTGCACGTGCGTTTGGCTGTCCTATGAATATTTGGCCTGATCGTGACACCGATTTCATCCAATCAGCGATCGACAGGGGTGCAGAGGAAGCGAGGTGAGGAGAGGGGGTGCAACAGCTCTATACATTGATGACCCGCACGTGATCGTCACTGCTACTCGCTGCTAATAATGCACTCAACGCAGCTGCAGCACAGCGAAGCTGCCTGAGCACGGTTTCATACCTCATTTCCTAGGAGGGGAGTGGTACATAGTTTACCGCACGCACACAACCTCCACTCGCTAAAGGTCGCAGATTTACCTCTGAGTTCCTACCAGTATCCTTGAATAACGTCGGAAATTGTAGTATATAAGCCGAGGTAACTCATCTCCACCTTGAGGATCCTTTTATTGTGGATTACTCAGAGACATAACATAGAGTGGACTGCGCATTGGCAAACCTAAAGTGTCCTAAACATCTAACTTACACAGTCACATGACTGTGTCGCGTTTGGCTCGCATCTATGGCGAGTTTACCATTTGGCGAGTTTTTCCTCAACGACCTGAACACAGAGGCCGACAATCTAATGTTATGATAAAGAAGCTTGGAAAGGAGCAAGGATGAATCGCTAGTATTTTAAGATCCTCTTAATAGATATCAGATTATTTCTTTGATTTTGTGAGTCTATTTAAGATTACTTGAACAATTGAATGTGGACTCTTTATTAAAAATTAATTTAAAAGAACATTAGTAGGTTTATGTAGAGTGTTGCTGTAATATAAGTTGGTAATTGACATGGTGAACATTTTCTGCCGTCTCTATAACTTTAGTTCTAACGGTCCGATTTTAAAAAAATCAATTTTTTTTTGAAATATTGCTTCTTCCTTTATTTCACCTGGAATAAATCAACTTTCTAAAACACATCAATATATTCCAAATTCAGCAAATGTTCTACTTTTTAAATATAAATAACTCAAACACGATTGCAAAAACAGGTTTCGTTTTGACCAAATTGTAAAAAAATATTCTACTTCTAAGCTGTCTAATGTTCAGACCATTAATTTAATTGACTTGGCCCAAAATATTTATTATAATTAGAGTTCTAACAACGTTGATTTAATCATGGATATGATTCTTCAGTATAAAAGAGCTTTTAGAATAAATTCCCTCGATAGAAATTATAGTTTATGAAGAACACACAATTACTAAAAGTATGCAGAACTAAATAAATTTTACCCGTGAAGTGTGACTAATCCTTTTTTATACCCCTCTTTACAATTAGGAATTCACAAGCATTTGGCATCTTGCACAAAACGTTACTGAATTAAGAGTACAACATTCACGATTCATGCTCAGAGATTAAAAGAATGTAATTAAATATTTATTATAAAAGCCAAAAGAGAAAAATACCAACAATGCTCAAAAAATCGTCTGCAAAAACATTAAAAAAAAATTCAAGCTGCCGTGATTGGTAGAAACCCACGTGACTTGGGTATTGATGGTAGTCTCCACTTCGGTTTGCTAGCTGATATTCAGGTCTGGCGACAATTTGGAATAGTTCGTAACGAAACGGTAGCGTTAAGTTGCCATATGTAGCAACCTTTCCCCTCTTGGCGATTTATGATGTTTAGGACATAATGCTAATCTGCAAGGGATGGCGGTTTTCCAGAAAAAACCGGTTTTCCATTTTCCATCGGTTTTTCCCTAAAAAAACCGGTTTTCGGTTCCAAAGGGCCTCATACAAAAAAACAGGTTTTCAGTCAAAACCGGGACCACCGGTTTTTTGAAAACCGGTTTTGGTTTTCCATCCCTAAGCTGCTTTACTATTAATGCGCAGTCCACTCTATGTTATGTCTCTGGGATTACTGAGGCCTCTACAGCCTAAAAAAATTCACAAAGCAACTAGCCAAGATAACATCTTCTATAAAACGCAATTGTAGAACTGTTTTATTCAATGAAACCCCTCGAACCGACCTCAAAATGGATGCTGCTTTTTCACTAAGTTTTCTCTTGGTTGTGGTTCTTCGTTACGTTTCTCCTCTAGAAAGTTTGTGATAGCGCACGGTTTTACTACAGCTATAATGCAGTTGGCATTGAATTTACCCTTGCGAAAGACCGACAACTTTCTTAATCAGCGCTTAGTCTCCTATATACATCAATTGTGGTTCTAATATACAATATACGCCTGGCGACGTATTTTAGAACCACAATTGTATATAAGAGACTAAGCGCTGATTTAGAAAGTTGTCGGTCTTTCGCAAGAGTAAAGGCTTGTGTAGCTCTAGTGCGACGATAATTTAAACCTAACCTACAGAAAATGCCAAGCAAACTCAAGAAATAACATGGAATTTTCAGGCTCAATCAAGCAGTCGCTAGGTGCGGCAACCTACCAATATAGTGCTACCTACTTGCTAGGTAGCGCCATCTGTGGGTAGTCTTTTGCATATTTTAGTTAGGGTGAGGTTTTGAATTTACTTCGCACTAGAGCTACGTGAGGGCTTTTGTATATTTTAGTAGTAGGATTGTATTCCCTTTGCGGTTGTTGAAGGATCCAGCGTGATGTTTCAAATACCGTTAAAACTCAAAGAACAAAATAACTTTAAAGAGGGGCAGAGGGGGAAAAAATTGACAAACTTTTTACTTTTATAAAAACACAGTTTTTTTTAAACCAGAGTCCAAAACACGTATTAGAAAACAGATTACCAGAATCAAACCGAATATGTATCTAGATAGAACAAAAGCAAATGTATGTTCAAACTATATATTATGAGGGGGAAAATAAATAGTATAATAATTATAGTATTACGGAAAGTTTCAAGAATGAAAATATTTAGAATAAGATGATAAATTAAAAAAAAATATATCAATTAATTCTCTTTACCAAATAAATCATAATTAATTTAGTTTTGCCTAAGCTAAGTCATCCACATCGAATATTTGAATTGCAAGTTTACATTTGTGATTTGATTAATTTAAATACAAGAAATGAAAAATAATCATTTAATTATTAACTCGTATAATTCATTCTTACTAATTAATTTAATTGGGAGTTAATAACTAGCACTACTATACCAATTAATAATATTCAAAAAAATGATGTGACATCAAAACTAATAGGGTACTTGACTAAAAAAATTTATTGCCTTAAAATGTTCTTATGCCAAAAATATTAGACCCGTATTTTTTCTTTTTTTCAAATACCCCATAAAAAGGCAGAAAAATGAATTTAAAAATTAGGACGAAAAATCACTCCTGAAAACGCTTTCTGGCTGTCACGTGGTATCTGTGATGTCACTATGAACTATAAACAAACTTTGAAACACCACATTGGAATCGATTTTAGGCGAATTTGAAATATACGCATCTGTAAAACAGCCCTGCATTTTCTGAATATTTATTATTTCAATAGTAATTAGATTAAATCAAGTTTAATCAGAAAACAAAAAACATCACGCCGGTTTGTTTATAGTTCATTATGACGTCAGCCAAACCGACGTGTTTGTGATCACGTGAAGAGATGCCTTTTTAAAACGATTTTTTTTAATGATTTAAAGAATTATTTTGCAAAAATTATGTATGCATTTGTTATTTTGTACTTTCAACTATAATTTTAATGACATTGGAAGGTATTTTAGCGATACTGTCAAGTACCCTATTTAGAAGAGCACCAAAATGTCTTAGCCTTCCCTTTCAGAGACATGTCTAAACTGCAGAGGTGGAGATAGATAGCAACATCTGTCACTTATGTGTGTGCGTGTTGCGTCTGTCTTACTTGACGATGGTTTAAAAGCTGATCTCTGACCAAGACATAGAGACATTAGACAAGCACACAAACCTGAAAATATATGTCGACCAACCAACGTCTTATCCCTCACCTCGGCTTACGGTACACCGTCTGAAGCGCACGGTGCTTTGGAGATTTACACTATAAAGGAACTTTTGCTGGAGGGTAACCCCGATGGGAAAGATGAATAACCAATCAGAGTGCAGCTTCTGTATACGTCACCAGTTTCGCAATCTGTTTTGTTATTACAAAATGGCTGGCGTCGGAATTCATACCACGTTTTCTGCTTCAATTTTTTTTTTAATTATTTAATGAATTTAGAAAATTAAAAACTGTCTTAGAACTATTTGTGGAAAGAAGCATATAATCAAAATAGGTAAGTAAATAAAATCTAAATTAACCCAGTTTTTGGTTTTTCCTAGTTAATATTTGACGAGCCATGTACTATTGTCGCTTTTTGTTTTTCATCAAATTTTAACGAAAGGAGCAGGTAAATAAGTTTTCGTTTTCCCATTATTCTTTAACCTCTTACGATCTCAGCACGTATCTTCATCAAACATAGTTTTCATGCATAATACTAAAAAGTATGTTTTGCTGAGTAAATTTTAAAAAATGGTTAATAGTTACTGTGACATGCCTTAAGTTCTAAAAATACAAATTATATGTGCTATGAAAGTTATTATTTTATGAACGCCAATGTCGCATGGGCCCTCGGGTAAATCTTTAGAATCCGGTGCTGCTTGGCGCTTGTCCAAAAACAACAAATAATTGGCGAAACTCGCGTACTTTATCATTGCCAGATTCTTTCAAGCCAATGCAACCCTAGTTTCTTTCACTGATTTCTAAGGTTAATGGATCGCAGATAGCTACGGAAGAGTTGGAAGTCATTTTTTTTCACGATTGGCAATCCACTTTGGTTTGAATTAACGCCGTACTAGAGCTACACAAGAGGCTATACAGTACGCAGTTTAGTTTCGTTTTAATTTTCGTCGCTTTAGAGCTACGCGAGTGGCAATCCAGTACACACCCGTTTGGGGCCCCGGGCAATTTTTTTTTCTCTAAAAAAACATCAGTATCGAACATCGGGCAGTATTGTAGGGCCCATTGAAAGCCTAAATACCCGTTTGGGGCCCCGGGCAATTTTTTTTTCTCTAAAAAAACATCAGTATCGAACATCGGGCAGTATTGTAGGGCCCATTGAAAGCCTAAATACCCGTTTGGGGCCCCGGGCAATTTTTTTTTCTCTAAAAAAACATCAGTATCGAACATCGGGCAGTACTGTAGGGCCCATTGAAAGCCTAAATACCCGCTTGGGGCCCCGGGCAATTTTTTTTCTCTAAAAAAACATCAGTATCGAACATCGGGCAGTATTGTAGGGCCCATTGAAAGCCTAAATACCCGCTTGGGGCCCCGGGCAATTTTTTTTTCTCTAAAAAAACATCAGTATCCAACATCAGGCAGTATTGAAGAGTCTGTTGAAAGCATAAAATCTTGTTTGGGGCCCCCGGCAGCTAGGAGACCGGCCCTCTTCGAATCGACAAAATATTCAGAATAAAAAAATAACTGAAATATAATAACCAAAACCAGATATTCAGGAGTTAACTGTAACCGGAATTCCGATGCGCGCTCAACTTTACCCACAATTCATCGCTCGCAAGTATCAACGGCTTCTTACCCACAATTCCGCGCAAGTATTACCAGCGCCGACAATTGGATGAAAAGATCTTTCGCCGTATCACCAAATAAAATTGTTTATCGCTTCCTGCAATAAACGCCAAATCCGTTGGCGACAGAAGCACCGGATTCTAAAGATTAACCGTTAAAATGTGATTATTGTGAAGTTTTTATTTTAAAACTGTCTGTCAGTTCTGTTCAGTTTGTCATTTTAAGATTATTAAGAATTCAATGGCATTTGTTGTTCAGTTAATACTATACTCATTTTTAGGGTTAAGATAGCAGCTTGGAGAAATCCTTTTGTTAAGGGACAAATGGTAAAATTTAGTGCTTTCAAAAACATTCCTAGTTATTTCAAAGGACTAGATTGTACTCTAATTCACGAAGAGGGGAGATTAATGAAAACTAGTAAACTAATTACAGAGCTATCAGCACTATCAAAAAAGTTATATAATTATTAAAATGTCATCAAGCAAATATGTTGCCTGACCATTGTCTATAAATTGGCATTCGAAATAAAGGTCCGACCTTTTTCTCATAGCTATCACAAACAGACCTTTAAGGTTGGTTTGTTCAGTTGCCACTTAATACTAATTGAGTTGTGTATAGTGCTTACCATATTTTGGCCTTTACCTTGCTTGGAAAAGTAATGCAAGTCGTCAAGACTAGCTGTTCCGGATTTGACGCTCCAGCTTCTATGCATCCAGCAACTGCAGTGCCGGATTTAAAGATTTGCCGCCTGTAGGCTACGGTTGGTCGCCCCTGTCACAATATTCTCCCACTTTAGGAAAGGCAGCCGGTATTAAATAGGATGGTATGTGCTGTTTAAAATACCCACACAGATTAGAATCCTGTATGTACCTTTACACTCTAAATCGAAAGAGAAATAGGTGAAGTTTTTTCAACTATTCCACTAAACTTCGAAATCCTGGAGGAGGAGGGGGGGGGGCAGGTGCACTTGCCCTAAAAGCGACGTATTTGCTACGAAACATTAGCACTATACACGTTTACGCATTAATGTAAATTATTTGTTTTCTTTCTTAAAAATATTTGAATCTTTACAATATTTTTTTTATGCTGAATGTCGCTTTAATTGTTCCCAAAATTTGCCGCTGTAGGCTGCAGCCTACTTAGCCTTTAGAAATCCGGCCCTGAGCAACTGTGTTTGGGCTACCATTAATATTGTAGGAAAAGCTAAAGGCAAACTAGTATGGCTGACAAAAGTTTAAGTTAAAAATTACAGATTTGCTAATATTCTAAGGATGCAAGTCAAAACTTGTTTTTAAATGCATTGCCCTCAGCACTGCCAAGGATAATTGTTTCGTGTCCCTTTACATCGTTTATTCTATTTCATTGTTTTAATTGTGTTGTAATTCAATGTTTTTTGTGGTTTTTTTTTTTCAGACAGCTGTCAACGATACACCATATTTCCTAAACTAATGACATTTGATTTTGGACTGCTTTGTTGCTGTTAGCATTCATTATCAAATATCTTTTGGTTAAATATTGCTGCAGGTTATGGTTAGCTTGTCTCACTCCCAAGCTTTTGACCAGGGTTTGAACATGAGTTGGTGGCTGGTGTTCATCTGGGCTGCTGGCAACGAGCATCTTAATTTTGAAAGGCAACCAAATGACAAAGCTGGCCTCTCCCATTTGTAAATTTGCCAAGTTTTTCAAATCCACAAATTCTTTACAAGGGGACCATAAGTGTTTGTTGCTTAAAATTGAGATTTTAACTTAAATAACAGACTGTGGACATCTGGTTACCAATGTATAAACTAACTTTTTAACTAAATACAATTTCTCAATATTGTTCACATTATTTAAACAGGCTTTATTGCGCGGAATACCCTACTCAATAGGTTAGGTTACAGACATTCCGCTCTATAGCCTTTTAATAACGAATAATGTCTCATCATGAATTTAAAACTTAGTTTATAATAGGTTTTTTTTTTTTTTGGAAAAGCAACAAATGTTATTTTTTGATTTAATCTTATTTATTTTTAGTGCTGTTGTGCCAAAAGTTGCTAAGTCCTATGATTCGTCTGGCTTCTTTGCCCTGTCTTGTGTGTTGCTTGAGATGTCTTGCATTTTCCCTGTACAATGTTTTTGTTCAATAAATGTTTTTTTTTTTTTTGTTCCTGTCAGCTAATTAATGAGAAATAAACTGTCCTCGAAAAGAAATTTAACCTTCCATGTTGTATTAAGGGGTCATAGGAGTCTTAAAAATGTGCAAAGAAGGTACTACAAGGTATAGTTTGATCTTTCATGTAGTTTTTTAACTACTCAATATATAAGTATAATTTTTTTATATGTAATTCTACAAGATTTATTTAATATAAAACAAATTTTAAAATTTATGAAACTTTAGCTAAAACTAAAATAAATTATATTAAACATATAGCTATTTGAACACATTGGGATTAGGCTTGCGCTGCAAATTTTGAGGTCAAAATTGAAAAAATTACTATATTGTACAAACAAAGACTTAAACCTAAATTCTCAGCTCAATTTTAATTAGAAATTATTTTAAGAACTTTTTCTAAAAAAATTAATAAAAATTTTAATTTTTTAGAAAAATAATTTCTAATTAAAATTGAGCTGAGAATTTAGGTATAAGTCTTTGTACAAAATTAAGTCATTTTCTTGGTAATTTTTTCAATTTTGACCTCAAAATTTGCCGCGCAAGCCTAATCCCAATTTGTTCAAATAGATTTGTTTAATATCATTTATTTTAGTTTTAGCTAAAGTTTCATAAATTTTGAAATTTGTTTTATATTAAATAAACTTTGTAGAATTACATATAAAAAATTATACTTATATATTGAGTAGTTAAAAAAAACTACATGAAAGATCAAACTGTGCTTTGTAAGTACCTTCTTTGCACATTTTTAAGACTACTATGACCCCTTAAAAAAACATAGGATTTATACTTGGTTTTGAACATAAGATTTTTTTTTAAATGGTTTCATTAACTATAACGATAAAAATTAAAACAATTTGAAGAATCTAGTCAACAAGCTATAAGTTTCAATTTAAATGGAAATTTAAACTTAAATAAACTAGTTATGTGATACCAATTGACAATTAAATTTTTAGGAATTTTAAATGAATGGAGGTATGAGATTAAAAGAAAAATTTAATTAATATCCTACATAACAAGCACCCTTTTATTTCAGGGCGGTGGTCTTAAAACCTCTGGGGCCTAAAATATTTAATGAACTAAAAAGAGGCATTCCAAGTTAAGTTATACATAATCAGTTTGTTATATATTTTTTAACAGTTTCTCGAATGTGGACAAACGCCAAAACGTGCCCCCTCCCCAATAAAATGTCCAAGTTACGGCCCTGAGCGCATTAATTAACTAGAGGGGCGGCCGGAAAAAAAATATCCAAAATATTCTTTTTAAACAGTTTTAGCATCCATCATAAATTTTAATGGTTTAAGGTATACTTACACCGTTTGATTCCGATAAATTGCTGGTTCTTGTAGAAGGTAATGTTTTTGATCTCGAGGCTAAATGCTTCTTTTTCTAAATGTATATGAAAGTAGCTGAGAAGAAGCTTTTCAGATTGTGATGATTGATAACATTTACACAAATAAATGTTTAGTAATTAGTAGGGGAAGGTGCTGTACCTCTGACCATATTGTTCCTTTGACCGCCTAGGCTGTGGGGCCTTGTATAGATATATTTTATAAAAATTAGTCTATTTAGTATATAGTTATTCCACTGGGAGGTTTATGTATCCTAATGTGGATTATTCAAGGCAAAGAGGATTCGTGTGAAATATAAAAATCCATTTCTATCTTAAAAATTTAACTATTTTGTTCATAAGGTTTTGCCTAATAAATATTTTGTGTTATGTTTTTGTTGATAGAAATCATTTGACGTAGTAGCTAAACACACAAAATATTGTTGAGCTTTGAATATTGTAATTCTAATCCTTTAGCTGTAGCATGTTTTTTTAATTTGGAATGTCATGGTGTTGTACCTCTGACCATCATCAGTTGTTGTTCCTTTGACCAGGTCAAAGGTATAACACTCCTAACTAAATTTCTCAAAATTTCAACTTCGATGTCTTACTGTTACAGTTTTCGTAAAATTAATTAATATTTTTGACTTTACCCCATTTCCTGTTCCAAAAAAAATATGTTTATTCTTTTCTATTGTAAAAATGAATAAATAAGGTGAATAAAGTTAAAACATTTTTTGCGGTAATTGTTTATCTGTTCTAAAAAGATGGGAATTGTCTTTGGAAATATGCATTTTTTACAATTGGGTTGACTTTCCTGTTGTAGGTTGTATCGATTTAATAAAGTTAATCAATATGATGCAGCTCACAGTAATTACGATAGATAATTTAGAAAAGTTTTACTTTATGCATTTGTTGTATAACTTTTACTTATTCGGTTAAATTTGAAATGCATCAGTTTTACACATTTTGTGTGATACGAATTTTATATTCTTCGGGTAATATATAATTTTCTGAAGACCTTAAAACCTAATCATGATAATCCCCCCCTTCACACCTTGGTAAAAGAAAATTGGACCCCTTTCAAGGATAAAATTTAAACATGACCCCCCCCCCCATAATTCTCTGCCCCCCTCAACTAAATAATGCATCTGCCCTTACATTACTTTTGTATTTCAAACAAATGAACAAAGATGTTATTGAAAAATTCTCTTCCTATTGAAAAATTCTTAACTTAGCAGGGATGAGGGAAAAATTGCGAGTGTTTGATGATCCAAACGGAATCATTGGAAGTGAAAGGGTTAATTAATCCGACGAATACTAATACTACCCAGTTGCAGAGGAAGTGCACGTTATTATATGCTTCAAAAAGTCCCGATGCCGAGAACGATGTCGCCCTTAAAAATTGCATTGGGTGCCACTTCAGGTGTCGGCTCGTAGCTTGACTGTGTGGTTCTAAGTTATGACATCCGGTCTATTGGCCTTGATTAGCATTTTTACAACTGAAATTTTCATAGTTCCTCCAACTACTACATAAATTCGCATTTTCTACATGTTATTCAAAATGCAGAAAATTTAGCATTTTATTTAGCTTCAAAAATTACCAGAGACGCACGCAATCATAGTTTAGTTTTGTAAAGAAAAAGAAAACGCCAAACGCGCGTTTTTTTCTCCCAGAAAATGATAGGTAATATAATTTTTCCTTTTTATTCTT